>VZRX01014551.1:0-16580 GCA_013398075.1 Notiomystis cincta
AAAAAAAAAAAGAGGAAAAAAGAGGGAAACAGATAAATTGTAGGAATATAGAAGAATGAAGCAATACAGTCTGCAGGGTGAACACCTGGGTCTTGCCTCTTTTCATGCCAAGAGGAAGCAGGCTCCAGGACTGCTAACACACATCACAGTGTGGCAGCTGCCTGGGTATATAAACATAGCAGCTCAGAAACCAAACCAAACCAAACCAACCAAAAATCCTCCAAACTAAATAGAGCATCCACACAACTCCCTCAAAAAAACACCCAAAAACCCCCCAAAACACCAAAAAAACCTAACCAACAAACCCCAAACCAGCCAAAAAAAACAAAACCCCATGTGTGACTAGGGAGTTTTAAACCCAAATGAATTGTGGAACTTTCCTTGAAGGCCACAGAATAAGGCTTGCTCTGTGCCTGAATTTGGCAGAAGAGGGAAAAGCTGGTGTCCACTTGGCTTTTAGCCATGTCTTCCTATTGTCTCAGTGCATAGCTAAAAAGTGTTGCCAGCTTGGTTTGGAGCTTTAAGACGAGCTATCTGCTGTCTGTTTCTGGCTGCTACCTCTTCCAACAGGCAGTGACTGCATGAGCTCTCCTAGGTTGTTTGCCCAGTAAAACAGACCAATTAAATCACCTTTGGTGGAGCCATGTAATCCAAGTGGGAGGCTGCCAGCTTCCTGAGAAGCCCAGACTGCATTGCAAGCATTCACATCACTGTTCACACTGCCTGGTAGCCATCAAGTCACTTCACCTCACCTAGCCCCAGATTATCTGGTCTCACAATCCATCAAATGATATTAATCCTCTTCACTGGGGAATGAAGAAGAATTATATGAATCTGGATACTTGATAAAATGTTATTCTCTAGACGCAAAATCTGACATAGCACTGATTTTTCCCAGCCTCTTTCATCTCCTCTGGTTTGAAAACTGCAGGTCAGATATTGCTCTCAGCTACACCCAGGCAATTCCAACCAATTTCAGTAGCAGGCAGGACAAAAGTCTGCATATGCAGGGCTCATTCTAACATCGCCACGATTTGTATATGTATGTACGTGGAGGGCACGGGGGTGGCACACAGCAGCCACTCTCTGCAGCAATGGAACCTTCCCAGAGGGGTGCAGCAGGGAGAAATGAAGAATCATTTTCCCAGTGGAAACTACAGTGAGAATTTTAAGCAGGGAGAATGTAATTACCTGAAATGGAATCGTACATTATACCCATCACACCACTCCACATAAAAATTTAAAGCATGATTTGCAACTGAGGAAGCTGAGGTGGAGTTCTGAGTTTCATTAATTTGGTTCCTCCTTTTCAGCACAGTGCTGCTGATGAGAGGCAGATTCACCTGCACAGAGAAGCAGTGTCACCTTCCCTGTGTTCTTATCTAGAGGAAGAAGTTGGGAATTGTGTTGTGAAAGGACCTCAGCTACAGATCTTCCATCATAGTCTTTGTAGTGCTTTCACCCCACTCAGCTATTTTATCTATACCTTAATGGATGCATATATGTAACTAAACCACAGTCTCTAGCTCTACATGGCATGGGATATCTCAAAATCCCTAAGGCTCTTAGCCTTTCAATTAATCCCTCCTGAGACACAGTGACAAGTTCAAAGCTAAGAACTGAGGCTCAGAAAAACTCAGAGTAGAATTAATCTCACCTAACTTGAGAAGTCTGAAATGTAGGTGTGTGCACCTAAGCTAGGAAATGAGGCTTTTCTGGCAGAGACATTAGACAAAAAGAGGGGTTTAAGGGGCTGAACTGTTCTCAGGGTCTGGTTTTGGAGGGAATCGATCATTCCCAGGAAATGCCTGCTTGCTTTCTTTGTCTTTATAGATTAGATTAGATAAAAGCCCTCTTGTTTATACCTATGCAGTCTAAAAAGAAATCTATATTGGAAGAGGGAATTGAAAGCACATCTCCTAACTCCTAACACAGATTTTTTGAGTGGAGAGCCAAGACCATTTTCCTGAAATAATTATAATAAAATCTTTAAAAATATAGTCCTGCAAGTAAAATTGCCTTCAGACCTTTGCAGATGCTGTGTCCCATGAGTGGATGGATAATTCTGTGTCAATTCCCACCACATTTCCAAAGAAACAGTGGGATTTACAGTGTGTGCTGAGGCAGAGGAACATTGCCCCCAAGGCTTCAGTCAACAAAGTTTGCATATTAAAAAGATGAGAGTGAGTCACAGAGAACTTCCATCTGACTAAACATGGGAAATGAGCTAGACTGATGAGTGCCTATGGACTTCTGGGTCACTCTAATAGTGCTTAACATCATTTGGCACAGGGAATTATTTTATTTGTAATACATATCTAATTATTAAATAAATAGACAGAATAATATAACATTAACCAAACCCTTGGCATTATTTGAATGTGACACCAGTGACTGAAGAAGGAAGATTGCCTACACACATCTTCAGTATTGTCCTGGTTTGAGACAATTTAAGGAGAATACTCAGCAACATTTTGGGATGTCCATGACAAGCATAGAGAAGGAAAACTTAGGGGGACTTAACTTTCTAACACCTATAAGAAAGTAACTGAGAAAACACCAGGCCCTTTATCAAGAAAAAGGATGGGACAAGAAAAAAAGATTGTCATAAATAAATCAGGAGAGATTCAAGTCGGAGACAAGAGAAGACTTTTCCACAATGAGGACACTCAAGCACTGAAGCAGTGTCCATCATTGGAATTTTTCAAGACCTGACTAGATAATGCCCTGATTAAGCTGATGCAAACTCATAGCTGACTCCACTTTAAGCAGGAGGTTGTTCTAAAGATCCCTTTAGTTCCAAGTTACCTTCCAAACCTTATTATTCTGTGATAAAAATACTGTTCATGGACTGCTTCCTATCCACTAACAAAGTATGCAAAGAGTAAATAAATGTAGTTGGTTTTGAAACTTCATGTGAAGTAGAGATCTACCAGAGTGGCCTGTGTGATGTGTGAAAAGACAATGAAGAGTAGAAAGTCACATTATGTTTTGCAGTTTCTAGATCCTTAAGCAGCCCAAAAGTTTTTTCAGCCAGAGCAATGAAAACTAGCTTGAGAAATCTTTGCAGCACATGAGAGACTGAAGAGGTGGCTGCTGTGATGGTGAGGGTAGTGGCTGTGACTCTTTGTCCCCAGTGCCCCAGGCTGCAGAAAGCACAGTTTAAACGGAAGGATCTGGCCCTAACTTTCCATGCAGAAAGCTAGCAATGTACTTTGAAACAGCTTAGTCACCTTTACAAAGTGTTTTCAATAAAAGCACTTTACTTTTCCTCTATGGAACAATGCCCTATCTTGTAGCAAATGCTAAAAAAACCACCAAAACAAAACAGTAATGAATTCCCTGAACATCCAGAATTTTAGTCTACACAGATATTGTGTACTCCAAAAGTCACTCAAGGTTTCCTTCGGTGACTTCTAGCTCACAGTTGTCTCTGAAGGAAAGGAAGTAATCTTTAATTTTTCTTATGTGTATCACTTTGCTGTCATGGGAAATTACAGGAATCACTTGGCTGAAAAAGTGAAGCAAATTATGTTAGCATTTGATAGGGAGCTGGATTCCTCAACCACAGTGTCACTGAACCTTAGTCCATGGGGTCTTTCACTGTTGCCAAGCCCAAACAAGCACTGACCTATATTGAACCTGCAAAACAGCTGCAAAAAGCTTTGAGTCCATTGCTCTGTAGAGATGGCTTTGCATTCCTTCTCCTTCCAGATTCATTAAGCCTTTTCTCATTGAGGCTTAAATCACTTGACTGGCCAGCAGGACTTCTGCAGGAAGTACAGAAGGCCCACTCACACTTCCTGGGGCTTTTTTTCTTACCTGCTGTAATTGGAAGAAAAAAAATCTACATTGTACTCTTTCTCAAGTTGTGCTTCTCTGCTTACAAGAGGAGGAAAATTCCTGTAGCAGAGAAAACTCGGCAAACCTGAAGGACAAGGCATAAAGCCATTGAAATGGAAAATTGGAAAGCTGTATAAATAGCCTCTTTGGAGGAAAATAGGTCTTCCCTGCTATAGTAAGCATGAATAAACAATAAATGATCACGTCAATAAGGAAAACACTTGCTAAAGAAGGTCTTCCCTCTTCAATTACAAAGCTTGTGTTCAGAGGCAGAGAATTAACCTTGCTAGGCTCTCTGGATGTGTTAATCTCCTATGAGATATACTGCTACCTTCCTCCCACCCCTAAAATCATGGATAAGGTATCTTGTCTAATGATAAATATTTGATCCTGACAGATAGAGTAGTAGGAAAGGTGATTTTGCTCTTTCAAGACCACATAAAAGAGACTTGGAAGAGCAGGAGCTCTGTCTTGTCAACTTCTGTCTAAGATGCAGGGTGTCAACCAAGTTCGAATACATGTCAGCTCTTCAAACCACATTTCTTAGGAGCACCTGAAATTCTTAAATTATTCAACTTTGGATAAGTGATCTGCCCGTCTTAGAAATGGTTTGAGAGTTCATATTCCAGCAATGCCCAACTGAACCAGATCAGCATAAGAAAAAAAGGTTTAGCTTTTGTCACATTTCTTCACATTCCCAAATGGTACAAATTGGCAGAATTACTCTGGAGTTATGCTTGTTACACTTGAAGTGACTATAACTTTCAGCTTTTGGGAAGAAAATTTAAAATTTAATTTATTTTTCCTTTCTTTAATATTTTGATTGTCGATAATGAACTTTTTTCCAGAAAAAAATTGCACAGAAAAGAAATTATTTCATTGGCTAAAAAGGAAAAAAAAAGCTAGGACTAGATTTCACAAAAAAAAAAAAAAAAAGCTGAGATATCAAGAACCTGGAAACTGTCTGTTGTGAGGAGAGATTGAGAAGAAAAGAATGAAGGAAGAAGATTCAAGAAAACCTATGGATGATGATGATGAGATGAGCTAATAATATAAGGCCATACAAAATATTTTTATTTGTTTTAGAAACTCTTTTAACCCAGACAAATGCACAGCAGCATCCCCAGCCACACATACACAGGAAAACAAACAAAAACCCCCCATATCCTGTGAAACATTAGCTCATAAAAAAACCTCTGCTAAGCAACCATGATTCGATCTCCTAAAATGGTGCACGTCATTGAAGAATTGTGGGTAGTGCTGTTTGACCCCCATTTATAAAAGGAAAATGATGGATTTTGGAAATTTTTAAAAATTAGATGTTTTTCTCCTTATTCAGGCCCATTTCAATCTGTATTTCTGGACTATTAGGCATTCTAGATCTCTTTACTGGGATATGGCATTATGTCACTAAATTTTTGGCTACAGCAATGAGTTTCATTTTCCAAAATGGCCCTGCTTTTAGTGAAGTCAAAGGCTGTACTCAGAATTGATTCTATTTAACTTTGTGAAAGAAGTATAAATACTTTTGGCACTCTTCCCCCTCAGCTTCTACCACCTCAGTAAAATACCAAGGGAATTGGATACAATGCTCTTACCAAGATTTAAGCTTAATATGAAACAATTATTGCTGGTGATTAACATGAGATTGACATTTTCTTTTTATACCTATGCAACCTATGCTAGGGTAGACTCCTACTTTCTTTATCTATCCATAGAAATGATCCTTTTTTTTTTTTTTTTTTAATAAAAGAGATCTGGGGTTCATGTATCTGACAGTTCCACTTGAGCAATGATAGACACAATTTATTCGGTCTGAAATATCATCAGCTGAGGGTGAAAAGTGTTAATTAACTATAAATTCTGGAAGACAAACCCTTTTGGATTCTTTAGAAGCCTTGAGTGGATGGCCACAGGTTAGCTCCCATAAAACAGAGTTCCTCATCACCGTCGTCGCCATCATTGTCTGAATTATTTCAAAAGGAAGAATAAGTACATGGAATGTAGGATATTTCTGAGGATAATAATGAAAAATACAGCTTGTGAGACAGAGCATGAGGTCAGGCTTAAGGCTGTAATGAAAAGAGGCAATTTTCTCTGCTCATTACGTGTCTTTCATGAAAGGGGCTTTATTCTCCATTCCTATTTTTCTATCTATTTTTTCGCTCTACATAGAATGATTCTTAGTACTGAAAGTGAAAATGCAAAACTTAATAATCCACAGCACTTTATGGATTAGTGCAATGGCCTTTGCCACTGAATTTTTTTTCAGGGCTGAAAGAGTTGGACTAGTCCCCTAGCTATCAACTTCCCTCCCCACCCACAGAGGTTTAGTGGGATCTCAGATCTCCACCCATCTCCTTCTACTCTGTTCTTAGAAAGAAATCTTTCCTCAGAGAACTTAACTATGTTACTACAATGCCTCATCTGTCTTCTAACATTTCAGGAGACCAGCTCAGTAGTCAGCAGAAATGAAGTACCATGCAATTAAATAAGGCCGCAACCACTCTAGAGCTCAAAGAGACTGTTCTCATGCAATTATATAAACTGGGTTTAATTGAGCCAGACTGATTTATTGTCACAGAAAGAATGGGAAAAAGAATGTCCATTCTCCTTTCCACCCCATGAACACAGTCTGGAGTTGCTGGGATAATTTTTTAACTGAAAAAAGAAGGACGTGGGCTTTTATGCGGTTGTAGGTCTGACAAAGCTTATGTACACCACTAAATCTTGGATAAAACAGTGACTGTATACTCAGGCTGACCAGCAAAGTCACCATAACAGATGTACAGCCCCTGAACTCTACAAGAAATCTCATACTTGGCTGGTTTCAATGATGTAGTACCCTCATCCTCATGCATTTTGGAGAACTGAATAACTAATGGGTTGCGCATCACCTTCAGACACAGAGGATGAGCCTCTGACCTGCATTAGCAGCCTTAGGATGCAGGCTCGCTCATCATGGCAGGAACAACATAACTTTTGGATAAATTTTTGAATTTTAGCACTTTTTCTTCCACTCTAATTGGGATCAGATCTTAGAGCTTGTTCACACTTGAACACTATTAACTTGGGTAACATACACCCATTCCTAAATGCAGCAGCTTGGATCATACATAACATCATAAACTTGACAAGGGCAGCCAGATATTGCACTTTTTTGCTTTGCAGAAGATGGTGGGAATTCGAAGGCCGAAGAATTACTTCAGTGGTTACATATCATTCCTCAGATTCTCTGAGTAAGGAGAGAGAACTGCTTGTTAAATCTGTATATTTATTTATTAATAAAGCAACTTATACTAGCTTGAAATTGCTTCAGAGAAGTAGAGCTTAACAGATACATTATTTTCTTTGATGTAATCAGAATTTTGCTTTACATATTTATCAGAAACACTTTGCTGGAGCTGAAGCTCAGTATCTTTTTCTTCCTTCACTGCAACCCAGTCGACAACACAACAACCGCAGCTACAACTGAGACACATCTAGGGCAGCATCTTTCCTGCACTAAAACATACTTATTACTAAATATCCTAAGAGAAGGGACAGAAATGCTGGGTCAGGACTGTTTTCTCTCATTAAGTGGGTTAGTTGTCTCAACCCCCACACAATCTGTCCCCAAAAGGGCCAAGCAGATGAATTTGTGGTCCTCTTGCCTTTGTGAGGGCTCGGACATAGCTGTCAGGGGGAGAGCTGTGCAGTATCATGGATGCCTGTCTCATGCTCCAAGGCTTCCAAGTGGGAGTGTTAATTAAGGGAGATTCAGAGCTCAAAGTCCTCCCCTTGCATAAAGTTCGTGGGGAGTGGAGCAGTGAGGGAAGGGAGTGCAGGGATGCTGGTAAAACAGAGATCCCTGAGCCAGCCTGGGCTGTTCTTGGCAAGACAGCAATCAGCAGGTCCAGCTCTCTGATACAAAACAGGTTAGTGGCCTGAGGTACTGCTGAGGGCTACTGCTCCTTCCCATTAGTGCATGTAACCCTGCCAGGTCAACCCCAGGGGAGGCTGTGTGGGTTTGCTGCTGAATCATGAACTGTGTTCAAACCTGCTGCAGGTGGGGCAGTGGGAGGTGGGTCCCTCAAGGAAGGAAGCTGATCAGCTTCATATTGTTCATGTGGGAAGCATAAAAAGCAGAGTTCAAAAATCCCTAAATTATTTGGCTTGTTGCAAGACATGGCATTTTCATGACTGCAGATGCTTTGAAGCCCTCCTTTCAAAGCCTGGAATAGCTTCTGCCTCAAGTCCAGCAGAGGCTGGCGTGAAGGCATCCATAGTACTGATACCATAGTGTAGCTTAACTTGAAGCAGAAATAAATCCTAATCTATAATGTTTCTACCTGGTTGCAGGCCTTACAGAACATTTACATGTTGCTGCCTTCTCAGTGTGTGGATCCATGCACATTAACTCAGAGAGCACAGAAACTCTGTCTGTTTTGAGTACTAATCCTTAACTAATAGTTCGTCACTAAGGGGCTCTGTGCGAGGAGAAGACAGATGAGATGATGCTGGCAGTTACACTGCTGTCACTCTGTAAATGGATATCTCTGTAACTCAGCTCAGGATGTAGCCCATTGTATTCAAACACAAATAGAGATGAGCATGCACAAATTAGTAAGTGATCCAGGCATTCCTTGGGGAATTTAATCTAAGTCTTACGCATCATATAACTGAGATAGGAAGCAGATGCCTAATAATAGATCTGTATTCTAATACCATCTGCTCAGACCAAATCCCCATAACAAACTGTGTCTCTCCTCATGTCATGCATTTCTGCAGTTTCAGCCTTTCTGAGGCCCCTTCTCCAGGTTGAAAGAATAAATCCCTGTCATGTACACCCAAATCAAAGCATTAGGCCATCGGCCATCTGTTGTTTATTTGTGAGGTTATCTTATTTCTGCTGAGCTTCAGCATCCTGGCAGACAGTGTAAATTCAACCACATACCACTTCTCTCTCTTCTCATAGCAAGACATTAAAGATGTCCTGTTAAATCAATTCAGCCAAAATAGCTAGCTGAAGAAGGGAAATCTCAACGGTGCTTTCACAATACAAAGTCAACAAGATATTTTATTTCACTCAGACTAAAACAATTGATTATTTTAAAAATATCCTTATTGAGGTATAATGATTGTGAAAGAAGCTATCCCCTCAGTTCTCAAAACAGCAGACAGGCTCTTTCATATCCTGCATAAACACACAGTACTGCAAACTGTTTAGAAGTGTGTTTTCCTTTCTCCTGCTAATAAGAAAGGCTTGATGATAGAAGGCTTGATGACCACACTTAAGCCTTACCTGTTTGGGAGAGAGTCAGCAGTTGTGCAGATCAAGGAGTAACCAAGGACTGTAGGTATTCATAATGTACACTGGAAAGCAAATACTCCTGAGAGCTGATTCTGAACAACAAATCATACCTGACACCCACAACTGGCCAGCTAAGCCCAGCCATTAACACCATCTTCTCTACAGTGATAAAGATGATGGCCCCACCTTTAGATTAGAAAATGATGCACCATAGGCATTCAAGCTGGTTCTTCTCTTAGCTGGAGAAGGTAGGATGCTCCTTGGTTTCTATAAAATCAGTTAATGGCAGAATCTCAATAGCCTCAGGTTAGTTGCTGATTAACAACTAGGAAACAAGTGGGATTAATAAGAATCAGGTTTTTACAGATATCTTCTACATGATCACTGCAGGGATTAAAAATGTTTATACTAGAAGCAATTTTTTTCTTTTTTTTAATTCCTACAAATCAAAACAAGTAAGTTCCTTGTTATTTCTTTCTACTTCTCATTCACCTAAATAGGCAGTACCACTCTAGCCACTATTAATAAGGCACTAGAAAATTTTCTGTGACAAGAACTCAAGGTAGATGCTGAGGCTTGGCCTCATATTGTTACTCCTGAGCATCTCTTTACTGACACTGCTGAAGGGACTCCTCTGTGCTGTATATAGACCAGTTGCTCCAGTCAACCCTACAGAATTCAGTGTCATGGGGCTGATTTACAGCATTGCAGACATCTCCATTTCCTCTGTTTTCACTCTTGCCCTGCCTCCCACGTTAACAAGTTTGAAGCATGGGAATGTGGAGGGTGCAAGCACGAGGGCAGGGTGTGCTGAGCAGCACTGCTGTAGCCCCAGGGTAAGCAGCTAATGCCACAATTTTGAGTGCTTAAGCAAAATCATCACTATCTTTTGGTTTTCCCCACTGAACGCCAACCACCCACCAGGCAAACACTTCAGCTGCTCTCCACAGGCCTCAGTGCAAGGTCTACTTGTCAGGCATAGACCTGGTTTCTGCCAAGATTGTGTAAAAGGCAGCCTTTTCATGCCAACCCTTTGAGGGATGCAATCCCTTTCTTGGGTCCACTGCAAAACCATCCCCACCCCTCTCTCTGAATCCATTGGATTAGAAGTGCAAAACAGCATTTTCAAACACTTTTGACTCCATAGTTATTCAGCATGTGTCTGATTATCTAGGGTGAAGGTTTTCTTGACGATTGGCAGATAATTCACAGATGTATCTGTGGCCCATGGCTGTTACTCTTAACTTAGGTGAGCCTGTTTTGCAGTGCTAACCTGGTAAACTAACACTTTTCTGATGTCAGCAGAAGAATGGAGCTGTCCCACCAGGAGGACAGGCTGTATGTCCAGTCGTGGCTTCTATGAAAAGCAAAGGTGGAATTTAGGGACAGGAAAGGAGCTCATATCCATTCTTTACCTGGAGCCTTTAATGGGTCCTAAAGCCATCATCTCCCTTAGTAATGTGTGGCTATGAGATGAAAGTCCATGGTTAACCCACAAATCACAACCTGGCAGTCACAGTAACCCTGGATCTTGGTTCTTGGGGCTCAGCAGCTCCTTGGATTGCCCTCCCTGAGCTGCAGAGCTGTCACTCCCAGATACTGAAAGTGGATTTGATCATGTCATCAATAACTACTATCCCAAAAGTAAATTGTTCATCATGGAAGTTAAGCCCTAGAAAGAGCACTGCTTTGGGCACTGTAACTAAGAGTAGAAAACCCTCCGTGACACAGGAAATTTTTTCTCAAAAACCAGCAGATCTATCTCACCCATTCCCTCTTGCCTTTTATTGCCTCATATTCTGGATAATTAGGATTGAAGGTTTGTGTCACTTCTGCAGCAGGGAGCAAGGCAAGTCAGGAGCCGTTGTGACACGTTCCAGGAGTGGCTGCATGGCGCGATCTTCGCTCGGGAGCGCAGCGTTGGCATCTCGTGACGTGATACCCGTGTCACAACGTTGTGACACTGCAAATTGCTCTGCTCTCCTTACACACAGCTTTATTACAGACATCTTCTCACCTTTGCTGCCTGGTAAAAATGGATAGGAATCTCTCAAGTTGCTGAGAAAATGAAGGGAAAGAAAGAAAAAGTGCCTCAGTGAGGCTACAGAAACTACACAGAAATGAGTAAGTGCAAGAAATGCACAGAGCCAAATGTCCCTTCTGTAGAAGACTGCTGAGCATGTAGCATAGAAACTGTACAGAGAAAGTTGATTACAGGAGGTAAATCACAGTAAACATAAAACAATATCCTCTAAGTCGAGGTTATTTTAATTTTGTGTCTAGGTGACCAAAATTTTTTTGACTTATTTATTGTTAGATTTCATCTGAAAAAGGTTAATAATAAATCCAGTAACAAAAGCATCTGGGAAGATTTTGTAGTCAAGCAGCAATAAATAAAAGGGTTTTTTAAGACCTAATGTTATTGTTTTGCATCCAGGAACAGAATAGGGTAAATCTGGTTTGTGTTGAAACAATAGCAGAAGCAGAAGCTATGAAAACAGCAAATCATCTCTAAACTGAATGCATCTCATTTCAGCCGTTTTGGCTACGTGAAGTACAAAGCTTTTCTCATTCACAAATATAGCAATTTTGTTTCATAACTGCACTGCTTTTCTTTGTTTTTTTTTTAAGAAAACCATCTGACTTCTTAAGGATAATATTAGATTCAATAATATAACAGGAATGCATGTATTTTCTTTGCAAATTTACCCAAGTACCTTCTTGTTGAAATTATGCCACTTCCTGAAGCAAACCCTGTATATAATAAATACAAAGTAGATAATTTTGAGGCACATAGAACACAGATGTCCTAATTCTGAGTGAGTTTTAAACCTCTCATCCATATTATCTCCTTAGTTATCCATATGCAGACTAGAGTTTTAGAGGTTTTCTAGTTTTTCAGGATCAGGGTATATACCAAGAATTATGGGAGTACTTGCCTAAATTAGAGTCCAGGACTTTGGTGTTAAAATGCTGTATTCATCATAATTAAATCACACTGACATGAAATGCTATTTGGTTTTGTAGGCTTAAATTCTCTGTGAATGTCAGAAACAGGTTAGCAATAATTTATATTTAGATTACAGACCATTCTCCCAGCAGTCAGTGGAGCAATGTGAGATTTGTGGAATGTTAACTGAGCTTCTAAGATGGGTTATCACTTGAGTTAAAAATTAAAGCAACTTTCCATTACTACTATGAGTGTAGATGAAAAAGATGAGATAGACCATCTGGTAAGAAAACGTTTGAGAATGGAAGGAACTTGGGAAGGAAGAAACAGTAGGCAAATTCAGTCAAGATGAATGGTCACCTTGTGCAACAGACTCCCATTGTCTTTTAAAACCTTCAAAGAGCTTTCAATCACCCGTACTACAGATTTTTTTAGACAAATTTATGAATGCAGTTGAAACACCCTGCCATTCATCAAGAAAAACACTGCTGACCATTAACTGTCATTTGAGTTAATAATAATGCTAATGAGTCTGAACAGCTTCTTTCACTCTCCAGCCCTTTGATCTTATCAAATGCATAAACCTTGTAAACTGCTTCAGCCTCCTGGGAATAAATGAATGAAAAGCCATTTTCTGCTCTAAAAGGTACCACAGATGCAGCCCCAGGTCTTCAGCAACAAAGCCAAAAGGCTGGAGCTAAGTGAGCCGTTCTGCCATCATTGAGTTAAACACAATCTCCAGCAATTGTTACAGCAGACAGCTAGGAGGGAGAATGGCTTGGCACAGATTACTGGTAAATGGAAGTTTTATCTAAACAGATGTCAAGTGTATTTACAAGGCACCGGTCCCCAGGTGTGCCACTCATCTCATCCTTTGGAAGGATATCTGAGTACACGTGCAGGAAGACAATCCCAGTTCATTCAGAGGCTGCCTACCTTGAATAACTTTGAAGCAGGGATGGGTAAAACAGGAAATTTCCTCAGTGGAGACACAGCCATAGAATCCTCAAAACTAGAACTACATGCTTTTGGGGATTGATTTCCTTTCCTCTGATTGCAAGGATTTTTTTTCCCTAAAATGCAAACATTGTCTCAAATAATATCTTTCTTGGGCTCTCTGTCATTCAGAATTGTACAAAAATAAATAGAATGCATCTCCAAAACTTTTACATGCCATGAAAAAATATTTTTTCTGGAAAAAAAGTCTAATCGTTATGTTACATAATAATCTTGCCAATAGTCTAACCATCCACATAGCATAATGGAATAAACCAGAAAGCAGCAAAGAAAAAAACCTAGATGCACTATTAATTCATAAATACTGCATGTCAGGTCTGTTGTTTGCAACAACTTGTTCATTGTTTACAGAGTTTTTTATTCCTGATGAAAGTTTCCCCAATGTTAACAGCAGCCAGGTATTTGTAAAGGCTAATTTCTCACTATTCCCCTGTTTTAAGTGATCAAAAGAGGAAATCAGGTGACCATTTGCACAAATAAACCTTTGCAAATACCTAGAGGGACTTTAGATAAAAGAGAAGATGAAAGTTGTTCCTTGATATTTTTTCAAGGAACACTTCTGGGGAGCAGACATCTTAAAAGGCTGTCAGGATTTTATGATGAACATGCCAATGATGAAATTTGGGCTGTGAATAAGTACACAGCAAGAGGGCACTCTCTCTACCGTGTTAAAACACAAAATTTTGCTGTCCTTATGCAACCCACTTCAGAGTGATAAAAGTAACTAAATTAATTCTTTTAAAGCCCAGTTTTATAGCAAATATGGCTCAGAATATGTATAGAAACAAAATAGTCAATTATAAAACTATTTTGGGGAAATCTTCCCTGTCCCACTAACAGATAGTGAATGACCTTTAATAATCTAGCTTTGCACCTCTACCTTCTGTAGAGTTCTGTGTTACAACATTAAAAGTGCAGATCTAAACTGGTCTTTTACAATCCTATGCAGCAGAGAAGGATGCTACGCTCTGTATAAGTTATTTATATTGAGCCAATAAAGCTCCCCTTTGATTTCGTATTCTGGGCTCAACCAAAGTATCAAGATACCCCTTAACAAAATACTGCTGGGACATTTGCATTTCCTGATAAGAAAACTTATAAAGTCAAATCAGTGGTCAGAGTGAAAATAACATCCTCATTGATTTCCCTCTGTTAGTTTGGTACCACATCTGTTAATAGTCAGAGAGAAACCTTCATGGATTTCTTAGTGCCACAAAGAAGCCCATTAGGTACAGACAAAATGTACATATTTATCTATCCATAATCATGTTCAGAGATGTATCTTTATGCATGGAAAAGTGAGAAATGATATGTGATTTGCTTTTAAAATCCATACCTGTGTGTTTAACAGCAAGATGTCATTGTCTTTCAGAGCTCAGAATATGAAGTGTTTATTCAATCACGAGAACATAATATGAGCAAGTGAGGAAGGACAGGGGAAGAAATTAATTGAATTAATTAATAGAAAAAAAGCAGCATAGTGAAAAATAGTACACCCAGTCCTGTGCAGTGGTTGCTGTCTATGGGTGTGTTGTTTTTTGACACCAAAGAATAAGATCAACAAGAGTCAAGGGGGCTTTGGAAAGGGGCTTCTTCCACATGATTAAAGCATTAAGAATACAAGAACTCCCTCATAGATTCCTGCTCAACACAGCTCCTCCTCCCACCCCATCTCTGCACTGTTTGCCTTCCTCAGCCTTTCTTTTGAGCTCTGAGCACGTTCCCCAGGCTGTTTCTGTCAGTCACCATTGTCAGAGCAGCAGCTGCACGGAAGTGTCCACAGAGCCATTTCATGCTGAAAAACCACCAGCTTAACGTCTCTGAAATATTTAGGAGCACTGCTGGCAAGGGAACATTGCCCAATTGCCTGCCTGCCTGCCTGCTAGCCCACCTCCTAAGGCAGGTGGTTTGGTGGGACACTGCTGAGCCTGCCACCTCAGTGCTGGTAGAGGGAGAGCCAGCAGACCCAGAAATCCTCCCCTCAGCTGACACAAAAGTCATTTAAGGTTGAGTTTAATATCTGGGATATTTATGTTTTGGCATGGCATTTGACCTGCAAGTATGTCCATCTTCTAGTTCTTTTTCTGTTTAAGGAGGTGATGAATGAAGTAATAGTGTGACTAAACGGAGGGAAAGGAGCACCTTATAATTTTGGGACACCAGCCAATTGAGCTTCATCAGTGAGCTGTTTTCTCCAAACAACACACCTAGCCAGGGAGGTTCTCCCTCTGACTGCACCCCTGTGATCCACCTTACTGGGACATCTCCTGTGGAACTGGAGATGAGATTAGTAGAGAAAGAGAAGGAAAGAGGAAACATCTCTCTGCCTGGAGAGTTTAACTGCAATCAGGGACTGCTGAGGAGCAGGGCTGATGAAGGGAAGAGCTAATGACCATGTACAGCTTTAGTTACAGGTAAAGTGGAGCATGATCTTTCCTGAATTATTTTTGGCTGCAGACTCCTGTCAGCAATACATTTCCTGGAGCAACTCCTTATATGTCTTTTACATTAGAAAAAAAAAAAAACACCAAAAAAACAAAAACCAAACCTAGAAACTAGGAATTGATAAATATTTCAAACCTGGCATCTTTAGCCATGCCATCAAAGCATTCAAAAATCATGTAACAGATCTCCTACCTCAGATTTCCCTTCATCTTTTAGTGACACATTGTAGGGACAGAGGTTTCCTCCCTCAGCGTCGTGTCCTTAGAAAAACATAAATGTCCTAGGAGAAAAAAATTCAGTCTTGGAAAAACAACAAAGATTGATACTTCCCATTCTGAATTAGAAACAAGTTAATTTAAATTAATTACCTCTTGACTGGTTTATAGGGTTTTGTTATTCCTTTTTTTTAATGTTGACAAAAATAATAAATGGAGTTGTTTGGAAGTATACAGCTGTACAAAAAAAGGATTATAAGGTGTATCTCATTTCTGAAAAAGCTGGCTGACTGGACATTTGTATGCATTTCTTTACTGAGAGGATGGTCAAACCCATGAGTGGTGATGGATGCCCCAAGCCTGTCAGTGGTTAAGAGGCATTTGAACAATGCCCTTAACAAAGTGGTTTAGTTTTTGGTCAGCCCTGAATTGGTCAGGCAGTTGCACTAGAAGATCATTGTAAATCCCTTTCAAATGAAACAGTCTAGTCTGTTCTAACTTTCCTACTATGTGTGCACACATCAACTGCAGCAGCTTTTCCCCACTTCTGGTTTCTCTAATGAGCAATGAAAAAAACAAAAAAGACAAAATCATTCTGAACATTTAGTTGAGAAAGAAGAGATGTGATTTAACCTCACAAAATGACACCACATGTGTAACTACTAACCATAAGAGTGCTGATCACTGGCATTAGAATTCATGTTGCTCTTTTCCTAAATAGGCATTTACAGGCATTGTGCTAGCAGCTGAGAGGGGATCATTAGCAGCTCCTGAGACATGATTCACAGTCTTTTAAGTTTTCCCTTTTTGCACTTCT
>VZRX01014558.1:0-18856 GCA_013398075.1 Notiomystis cincta
AGGTAGGTGTTCTTTCTTGTTTGCAGAGATAACAGATTTCTTTTATCTTCATTCCTATATTCCCTGTGTAGTAGTAGTTGTGAAATGTAATACCCAAGTGTTGAGTCTACCATAACATCTAAGAATTGTATCAGTTGTCTGTACCTTACCACAAGAAATCTGTCAGAGAAAAAGACTAAATTGTGCTTACAACTTCCATGGAATGATCTTTCATCTAACTACAAAATTAGAGACAAAAAGTCCCTTGTTGTTAAGTAGTATTGGCCTAGAGTTAGATTCAGATACATCGGTATTTACATCATCCTGTTTGCAAGAAAATAGCTAGTCTGTGTTTTCATTTCAGGGAGCCCCAGGTTCTTCACACAGCACATATTCTGGTAACCAGGTAAACATTCAGATAAAATGCCCTATTCAGAAGCTCCATCTCAAACCTCCCCTGAAGGAGTAGCCAGATATAAACCAGTAACCCATTCTGTCTCCTGCACAGGGAGGGCCTTTCTTCTATCCTGGAGGATCCTATGGACAGGTAGTAACTCTTCCCTCTCACCAGGATAATACAGACTCCCATCCTCCTGGTTCCTTCACTCCCAGTATTGTGGGTGCTATGACAGACTAAATTACAGACCTGACTGTTATCTCTTAGAGCAGAAAAGTTAACCCTGATCTAACCTGGTGGTGTGAACCTCAACAGAGAACAGGACAGAATTGTCTCTGCAGTGTCATTCAAGTTTCAGCAGGCTAAGAAAATTGTTGCCAGGAGATTTCTTCCACTTCAGCAACAATGGTCTTGAGTTTTATTTAGGCACATAAAAATTAGCTCAAAACTGGGAGAAAGGGTAAAGTGAGAACCAGATATGTAGGTATTTAAATTCTCATCTGCAAGAAAACAGCTGGTCTGTGTTTTTCTTTCAGGGTGGCCCAGGTTCTTCCCACAGTTCTTACTCCGGTGCCCAGGTAAATATTCTGGTCACTGTGCCTGCACAAGAGCAGCCTAAATGTATTCTTTGAGAGAATATTCAACTATAAAACAGTAAATTTCTATGTTTTCTCTCCAGGGAGGGCCCTCCTTTTATCCTGGTGGATCTTATGGACAGGTAGGTGTTCTTTCTTGTTTGTAGAGATAACAGACTTCTTTTATTTTCACTCTTATTCTGTCCTTGAAAGATGGAAAACACTTTCTTGGGAGAATCAAATCAATCAGCCTTTTTTTATTTTTTGTGCAGGGAGGGTCTTCTGCTTATGATGGCAGCAGTGAATCCTATGGTCAGGTAAATACTCTTTTTTCCTCTTTGTGTAAATGTTGCTGAGGGCCAGTACCCTAGGAGAAGTAAATACACAGCTATATCTGTAGTTTGGCTCTCACTGTATTCTAATGAAAGTGATCTTTCCCTTGGGGAACAAGTAAATTTGTATATACTTTTAACGAAGTAGCCTGGAAGTTTATAGGGAAGTAAAAGGGGGATGCCTCCAACCTTTAGGGCTTATTCTCAACAATGCTAGCTTTGAATTACCTGCAAGATGAAGGTCTCTTCAAAAGTGGAATTAGAATATGAGTTACAAAATACATAACATTAGTATTTTACAGGGATTCTGAGTTGCTTAACAGTTTTGATAACTAAGTAAATAATCATATTTCTTAAATCTGCCAGAAGGAGATCCCTACAGTAAGTGTAAAAAAAAAAAAAAGGTCTGTTTGCAATATGAAAATGATGTATGTTTTCTGAACAGGGTGGATCTTCTGCATACAGTGGTTCTGAGACTTATGGCCAGGTAAATGTTATTTGTCTCCTGCATCAAAAGTTTAAGCTTGCTGTATTGGTTCTTATGTGTACTGGGTTCTATGTTTGAGATATTTTTAAGTGACCATGACCATGAAAATGACATTTTAAATTTTGTTTCTCTTTACCTTTGCAATAACTCAAAATGTTCCCATAATACAGAGAACATGATGCTCTATCTACGCTGGTTTTAACTGTGTCCCATGACTACTCAATGTTTAAACACTTTATAGTTCATGTGTTAGCTCATTTAAAAGAAAAATACTTGGTGCAATTACTTTACACACCTTACTTATGCAGAAGCTGTTGAAAGTTTAAATAATAGGATTTTTGAATGTAAAGAATGATAACTTTACAAATTAACATCATTGAAAAGTTTTTCCCTATAAAAATGCATGTTTGCAAGGAGGGTTTTTTTCCAGTCTCTCCTACTTGAGCAACAGGTAAAGTTACATATTTTTTCTTTTCTTGCACATTCCCTAGTTTAGGTGAAATTGGAGATTCTAAGTGCTTAGTTAGTTTTATTCTTCTATTTTATATTTCCCACAATTAGGAACATGTAAGAGCCCTTTTTACATGAAAATAAATGTTTTTTCATTATTTTACAGGACTCAGCTTCCATGGGAGCCACTGAAGATAGTGTAAGTCTTTCTTCTCAACAATATCAATATCATAATTCACTACCTTTTAAAGTATCTAGGTCCTTCCATGAACCTTCACCTTATCTGATGTCACATGATTGTGCTAAATATGATAAGGACTTCACAAAGTAAAATTGCAGTTACAACAGTTCTGACTTCTAACAATCAAACATTTTTTGAATTGGTTGTTAGAAGTAGCAATTACAAAGAAAGCTCTTTTTATTCCACAATTTCCATCAAAACTCAACATTAGTATATGACTACTTCCCTCTTTCCATCTCCAATTTGCACTACACTTTGTTTGTTTTTCCAATGCAGGATATAAAAGATTCAAGTTCCTTTATCTATACACTGCATAGGAATGGTCTGTTTTCATGTAGTGTGGTGAAAACTGCCTGCTTTTCCAAAGAAGACCCCTTTTCTCCTGACTAAAACGTAATTCCTATTAATTCTGCTGAAGCTGTTCATAAAATTTTACAATTTTAAAGTGTTTTCCAGGGTCCTGGTTAGTAGGAAATTGCTCTCTTCAAGTAATTATAAGTTCAGCTGTGCACTTTAGTCACAAGTGTCAGTAGCTGTCAATATTGACAATACTGTGTCAATAGCTTCAATGCAGTTTCTGTACCAAATCCTCTTATGGATATTCAGGAAGGCAGAGGGTCTAAAAAGGCCTCTGAAAGAAACTAAAGTATAACAACCGATGTGTACCACATTATGGTCTTAAAATATTGAGAAAGCTTTTAAAATGTTGATGTTTTCCCCTGAAACATTCTGGAGGAAATAAAATAGATTGAGATGTGATTCCTTTACTTCACTGAATCAGGATTCAGCTTTCAAAATAAAGAAATACCATTCTCCTGCAATGAGCAGAGAAAGAATTTGTAGACTGCTTGTCCTACAGCCTACCTCTCCAACCTTCCCACAAGCAGTACCTGTGTTTCCCACCCTTGCTTAGATGGAAACAGTGACATTTGCCGTGGCAATAACTAGATTCTGATATTTTTTAGGATTCCTCCTCACCGTCTGGAAGCCGCCAGAGTGAGCGGGTAAGGAATCCTTCCTTTATGTATTGCCAGGTGCCGGCCCCAGTGCTTGGCAACTGCAGCACCTAAATTACATCTACTGTGGAAACCCTGAGGCAGCTTCCAGTGTGGGACAGGAAGTCCTCAAGCACAGAGGGAATGAGGATATGGCTGAAGAGTTAAAGTACTGCTAGAAATGCCAGCTGATGCTGAGGAGTGCTTTGAATCTCAAACTCACATCACAAATGTGATAGCACAATTTACTTGTTCAGGTCCTTGCACTTTTTAAATCATTGCTTGACTGCAAAAAGCTTCAATACTATGATTTATTCTAAGTGCAACCATTTGTTATGTTGTACTGTATAACTCAGTTATGAAGGCTTCCATTTTCCTATCATTTTTACATGGCATGTATTTATTCTAATAACACAGACTAAGAAATTATTTCATTGGAGATATAACTCTTTCAACTGTTGTATCCTAGAGAATATCTTCCACCAAAAGAGCAATTATCAATAGTCATGAAGGGACATGTGCTGTTTTATACAGAAAGACAGCAGATTTTTTTTTTTTTCTTGAACAATCCATGACAGAATATTAAGGAAGGTGGAGAAGCAAGGAGGAGTGGTTTTCTTCCACTCTGGTCTTTCTAGTTTTTGGGTTTTGTTTTTTTCATGTAATTTCAATACATTTTTCCAGGATTTTTATTCCCCAGGAGGCAGCCAGTCAGGTGGACATGTAAGCATCTATTTTATTTATTATTTGCAGTTCCCTTCCAAAATGATTGTACTATTTTAAAATTATCCCAATTAGTAAATTATACCAAACTGTTTATTTCCTGGAATTTCTCATGACATCTGGTATCATGTCTTGTGAAATCAAATTGCCAACTGTTGGAACAAAAAAAATTAAAAAATTTTATGTGTACAACAGTCTTGTTCTCCAGAAGCCATTTCAAACAAAAATAAGTTGAGTCTGCTTTTTGCAGGGGTCATCTTCTCAAAGTGGCAGCTACTCCAGTGGACAGGTAAATAAAAAATCTTTGTATTTTTGACCTCATGTATCAGTCATACAAAATTTTGAAGCCTCATATTGTATTACAGCAATTTTTAGTCTGTGAATGAAAAAGATTGATTCATTCATCCTTACATATCACTATGTAAAATTCCAAATGCAAGCAGAGTAGCCAAAATACAATTCATGTATTAATTGATATTTTAACACCAGGAAAAATGAAAGTCACGAGCATTTGGCATTAATTTATATATTTCAAATATAAAGTAAGTGATTTTTATTTTTTTCAGGACTCATCCTCATCTGGAGGCAGCCAGTATGGTGGGCAGGTGGGAAATTTTTCTTCTTTGTTGTTATTGTGACAGGTTTTTCCCCCAATATACATATTTCAAGAAAATCTTACCAGATTGGTACTAAGTTTCCAGAGTAGTCTGTGGTTTATTTTATCTTCATTAATCTTTCCATAGATAAAATTTTGTTCCCAACCAAATATATATTTTCAAATATTGTTAAAAGAGTAAAAGATAACACTTTGTATTTAAATGCACGGGTCAAAGAAACATTTTTGAATGAGAATGTAATATTTACAGGGTTCACCTTCCTCAGGAGGCAGCCAGCCTGGTGGACAGGTACAAATTTCTTTCTCCACAGTTGTCAACTGGGCTAGTGGCAGGCACTCAAATTTACTTCTCTTTCCTTCACAAGAACCCTTTTCCTTCACCACTGTCCCTTTTGCCCAAAGCCTCAGCAACACATCCTTTTCTTTTGCCATGTCATTTGCACAACCTGCAAGCCAGAGCAGCCAGCAGTAACTGTTTGGCATGTGTACCTCAGCTTCTGTACCTGCTTTGGTGCTAAACATATTTCATGTGTATTGAAAGTGGAAAGTGAGACATTGAATGGTGAACTCCTGGCTGCCTCTCAGTTACTTCTATCAGAGTAGAAATCATCTGTTTTCTGTATCATCTGTAACATGAAACAGTACTGCATGTACTCCAGGTGCTCTGGCCTGATTAGGAAAAAGAAAATTGCTTTCTGTGGTACTGCTCAGAATTTTGTACTCATCCTTTTGATGAGTAATGTTTTTAAGGTGAAAATTGTAGGTAAGAAAATTCAAAGATAAAAAAATTAGCATTTTGTTGCGCCATCAGAGCAATAAATGCAGAAATAGTTGCCTAGGATGAAACAGACTCAGTTCCAGAAGTTGGGCAGTTAAAATGTAGCTTTCTGGTTTGTTTGCCCGGGATGGTAGAAATAATTTGAGTTGTAACTAGAATCCATTTCATTCCTGCGCTCTTGATATCTCAAATACTTTCTGCGTTCTTTACAGGGTGGATGTGATTGTTCTGGGAACAGTTCTGTAAGTGCTACTTATTCATTATAGATTTTCTTTTACTAAACTATTTAACTGGAAAATTATGTGAGATCCCATTTATTTCCAAATTACTTATTTGAATGTACTCTTAATTTTATATTCATTGTTCCTTTGGTGACTTAGATGGTTATGATATGATAGGAATTATTTCTCATTATGCCAAGATTCAGTGTTACAGAATCATTGAATCATTTCAGTTGGAAAGTGCCTCAGGTCCAACCATTAACTCAGTACTGCCAAGGTCACCACTAAACCATGTCCTTAAGTGCCACATGTCTTTTAAACACCTCTGGTGGTGGTCACTCAGTCCCTTCCCCAGAAACCTCTCCAGTGCTTGATAATCCTTTCAGTGAAGAAGTTGTTTCCTAAAAGCCAATCTAAGCCTCTTCTGGAGCAGCTTGAGGCCATTTCCTCCTGTTCTATTGCTTGTCACTTGAAAAAAGGGACCAACCCCCATGGGGCTACAAGGTCCTTTCAGGCAGTTGTAGAGAGCAATAACATCCCCCCAGAGTCTCCTTTTGTCCAGGCTAAACAAGCCCAGCACCTCTGGCTGCTCCTCACAAAGCTCATGCTCCAGACCCTTCACCAGCTCTGTTGCCATTTTTGGACACAACCTCACACCTCAGTGTCCCTCTTGTAGTGAAGGGCCCAAAAGTGAACACAGGATTCAAGGTGGCAGTCTCATCAGTCCCCCCTCAGTACAGGGGGACAATCACTTCCCTAGTGCTGCTTGCTGGCCACATTATTTCTGATAAAAGCCAGGAAGCCCCAAAGTTGACAGTGAGTTGCATTCTCTGAGCAGTGATGTCAGCTGCCATACAGTATTTACAAAAATGTGTATTTCTTCTNAACACAGGATTCAAGGTGGCAGTCTCATCAGTCCCCCCTCAGTACAGGGGGACAATCACTTCCCTAGTGCTGCTTGCTGGCCACATTATTTCTGATAAAAGCCAGGAAGCCCCAAAGTTGACAGTGAGTTGCATTCTCTGAGCAGTGATGTCAGCTGCCATACAGTATTTACAAAAATGTGTATTTCTTCTCAAAAAAAGCCCCAAAAGATTGCATTAAATAGCAGAACTAATTGACAAAAGATTTATCACTAAAGAAAAATAAAATTTCCAATTATAAAAATTTGTATCAAAAACCAGTGTTTACCAAATTTAAAACAAAATCAAAAACTGAGCTACTTCTCATTCGTGCTTTTAAGTCCATATGAAACTATTTAAGGACTATGAAATAGGGTAATCCCTGCTTTCCAAAGCAAATCACATGTGGTCAATCAACATGTAGCACGTGAAGGACATACCTACTCCATTTCTTAGACAATGAGTTATAGGTAGATACAATATGATACTTCATGATTTATGATCCTCTGGGCCACAAAAAAGGCTATTTTCTCTCTTGGCAAATTGATAAAAGTAAGTGAAGTGTAAGTGTAATTAATCTCAGGCTGTGATATTCTTCCTGTGAAATGCCATAGAACAGATATTCTAAGGTTTTGTTTCATTTCTAGCTTATGATCAAAGACAAAGGCTAATTTTTCTTCTCTTTTTTTCCTTTATAGGGTGGATCCCCTACTTTAGTCAGAAGTGATTCCTCTGCAAATGTAAGCAATGTTCATCAGCTTTTAAGTGTGTCCTCTGTTTGCTTTATCAATATAATGGCTAGAGAGGATGAAAAGAATCAGTGCCTAATAGAAGTCATAGACTTGTAAATATAACCTACTTTAGTTACAATTAAAAATACACACAAGACGTTCTTTTTAATTGTAACTAAAATTGCACACAGGACATTCATGCAGCACTCCCAGTTTCTCTTTCCATTCAAAATAGTTTTCATTCAAAGAGAAGTCTTACAAGGAAAAATGTGGCAGAAACACTGGTAGATACCAGTATAAACATTTATTTTGGGAGTCAATTCCATTGGCTTCCTTGGAATTATGCAAAAATATCCCCCAAGGACATGGATTTATGTGATGGTATTCCTCTTAGATCATTTACTGCAAGAAAGTTTAGTCTTATTATTTATGTACTGCTAACTTGCAAGAAGTTTTGCTTCAAAATATTTCTTTTAGAGCAAAATAACTGATTGGTTTGGTGTTTGCTTTTTTCCCAGGACTCATCTTCTTCTGGAGTCAGCCAGGTAAGCATTCATTCTAAAAGGAGAGCCAGTTTGCCACTTCTGAAAATGATTGTTAATTCATTCAATCAGTTGAATTCAGTTTTTATATGGGAACTGGGTAAAAAGACCAAAAGCTCAGTAAATGAAATACCTCATTGAGTTAGATATGTCCTAAAACTTATAATAAGGTTTTTTTAACAAATTCTGCCCTTGTTTTGTATAACTTGCAAAACAAAGCTCACAAAAAATACATGTTGAGAAAGAATGAATCTAAATTCATCATTTTGTTTTGAATTTGACACAATTCCATTATTAAGAATAACAAATCCAATCTCCCCTCCTTAAAGAGACCTCTTGTTGTATGAAGTAAATTTTCTTAGTTTGGTTTTCAGAGTCCTGTTAGGTAGCCAATATTTTACTGTTAGCTCTGGCCCAGCATTCAGCTTTCCAAATAAGAAAAATTACATTCTCCAGAAACAAGCAGAGAAAGAATTGGAAAGAATGTCACTTTAAACTTCCCAAAATGTCACACAAACAAAGCACTATGTCTTTGCCTTCCACCTTTGCTAAGGATCTCAGGTATTTTCCCAAATTACCTTGCTCAACTTAAATTCTAGTTATTAAAGCATTCTGAAAGTCCTGCTTACCTGTCTTCATTCTTACCTTGCTCTCCTGCTCCTTTGTCCTGGAAGACTCATGTTTTGATTTAAGGAAAATCCTACTGCAGGTAATTCACTCATCTGGTATTCTTTACAGGATTCATATTCCTCTGGAGCTAGCCAGTATGGAGGACATGTAAGCTCTTACTTTTAATATTTTATATTATATATTTGTTTTATAAGTATGTGACTCATATTAAGGACCTCAATTAAATACATCAATAAAATGGACAGTGGTCTATACTCTATAGTAATATTGTGAATTCAAGGAAGAAAAGCACCCAGAGTTTATTCTGGGATAATTACACACAAACACTCAAATTACAAAATATAGATGTCTATGTCACTTCTTTCCATGAATTAGATATTCAGAAATAACTAATTATCAATTTTTTTCCAGGAGTCATCTTCTTATGGAGGCAGCCAGTATGGTGGACAAGTAAGCATTAATAGTCCCCATTTTCGTAGTTTATTTATTGTCCACCTGACTGTCTATCTTAGCTTTAACTTAATCTAAAATCTTTTCAGTAAATCTTTCTCTGTAGTGTTCTGATACTACTATAATTAAACAAAACAAGTCCAGAGGAAGGTCATTATCTAAGACTAAGAAAAAATAGAATATGAAATACATGGTTGACTTAATTGACTCCTAAAATTTGCAGGACTAGATATCATGTCTCTCTGAAATAAACCAGTACCTTATGAAGCTAACCAGAATTTTTAAAGCCTCATGAAATGATTCTATGAGTCTATTAAACAGGCATAAAAAGGTTTCAGTTTCCAATGTTCGATTCTTTTCAGGGCTCACCTTCCTCAGGAGGCAGCCAATATGGTGGACAGGTGAATATTCTTTCCTTGTAGTGCTTACTACATTATCAAAGAGTTTTGGTAGTTCTGTGTGTAAAAGAACATTTTAAGGAGATTGGGATTTGGTTTGGGAGGTTCTGTCTATTTTTTATCTAATTTGTTGCTAAGCATATAATGGTTATAAATGTATGTGATACCAAGGCACAGAAGAGTTTTTAAGATGGAATTTCTGATGCATCATGGTATGTACAGATGAGCCTCACTCATTTTGGCACAGTCTAGTTCAGTTCACTCACAGCTGTATAGTGAAAGAAACTGGGTATTCCTTCATATGATTTAAAGGAGTATTATGACATGGATATAGAGATCATTTAATTCTTTTTTGTTCAGGGTTCGCCTTCTTCAGGAGGCAGCCAGTATGGAGGACAGGTAAGAATTTCTTCCCATATAGTTCTTATTCTAACACACAGTTTCTACATCAAAACTTGGTACTTTTATATTGACTGAAAAAAATATTTTGTGAAAATTCTGCTTAACTGATAACAGATAGGTATCTAAAGATTTATGATGTGGAGCAGTACACAAACTATGGAAATATGCTGCTTCTGTTGTATTAAAGGCAGTTCAGGCCCTCCAACCTGCCCTGTGGCTGTCAAGGTTTCTTAGCTCTAACAGTAAGGAGTGGCTGGAAGCAAATTCATCCCTCTTCTACCTCATTTCCTTCAGCAAAATGCAGTCTGAGAAGAAGTATGGTTTAAAATAGGAAGATGAGAGAAGGTGAGGAGCTCCTGGGAGGTGTTCCATGCCCCTGTGAAATGAAAGATGACAGATAGAGTTCCTAGTGCTGCCTGGAGGTATAGCCTTAGTGACACATAAAGCAATAGGCTGAGTGTTTATCTTCCTGTAATTTTTCATTGTGCAACAGAGGAAAAAAATAGTGTTAATTTAAAAAGATCTTAAAGAAGCTTTTTGATTTGATAAATAATTGGCACCTTTGCTTTAGGGTCCATCTTTCCCAGGTGGCAGCCATTATGGAGGACAGGTGAGAATTGTTTTTCTATTTATGGGTTCTTTTTTCCATTGTTCACATTTTTTTTTTTTTTTTTTGTGAAACCCACAACATTTTTAAAGGGTGTCTTACAGTGAAAAAGTGTTTAGGCAGAAGAATATCTGACTTTCTTCTGTATCAGCCCACTCACAAAAGCAAAGCATAAAAGACTGCTGTGAGCACACAGTCCAAGGCAGCAGCACTACTCACACCTGCCTGAAGCTGATTTGGATTCAAACTTCATTGTTCTGTTTAAACAGCAGCCACTGTAAAGGCCAGTATGGTTATAAAGTAAATGCTCGTGTCCTTGTGGCACTTAAGTCCATGGAAGACAAATAAAAGTGTGTTTTTCTGTGACAGGTCATAAGTTTAAAAAGGTGCAACAAATATAAATGCTTTTTTATTTCTTTAGGGTATAGCTTCTTCGGGAAGCAGCCAGTATAGTGGACAGGTAAAACTTCTACTTTCATGGTATTTGCAGTTTGGGTACACAGTTCATCAGGAAAATGGACTGGTATTTTTTGCAAAAAAAGAACATTCTAAGATAGAATAGCTTTAAGCCAGACTGAAGGAGGATTGCTAAGTATGATTCTGTCTGGTATTTCAGAACATGTCAAGAACAAATGATACAGGGGCCTTCCACTGCATGGAAATGTTTCTTCAACATATCATGGTTTAGGGAGCCAATTTTTTGTGTTATGTTTAAATGGAAGCAATCTGAAAGACTGAGAACCACAGAGAACAAGTGAGAATGTTGCTCAGTAACACAGAAGTAATTAAGTTACTCATTTTTTCCAGGGCTTTTCTTCAGGAGTCAGACAGTCTGGTGGACAGGTATGCTTTTCTTCCTCTATACTGTTCAGTTCTGCTAGAAACTCATATACTCACAAATTGTTTTGTGTAACTTTCCTTCACAAGAATTGTTTCCCTTCACATATTTCGTCCAGATTGAATGTGGAAAGTGAGACACTGAATAGAGAACCCTTGGCCACCTCTCATCAAGTTTTATCAGAGCAGAAGTTACCTAATAGGCCTCCACTGGAAGTCATCTAATGAGCACTGTATGTGTCCATAGGACCATAAAGTACACTGAGTTGGAAGGATCCATCAGGATCATTGAGTCCAACTCCTGGCCCTATACAGGACACCCCAAGAAAGACACCATGTGCCTGAGAGCATTGTTCAAATGCTTCTTGAGTTCTGACATGCTTGATACTCTGGTCTTCTCAAGGGAAAAAAATTAAAATCTGTATTACTATTCAGAATTTTTTATTTATCCTTTTGTGAGTAGGATTTTACTGTAAATTTTAAATGAGAAATTAGAAGATTCTATTTAAAAATTTGATCAGTAAGTGCATGGCTAGCCTAAAAGGGCAGGGGAGAGATAAAGAAACTACTTTTTTAAATAGAGCTCAATAAGTTTATGAGCAGTAGTTTATAGTCCACTTTCTTACACTAGCAGAATGTGAGTTTGACTTACTAATTCAGAGGCCTATTCCAATCAGAGACCCAGGAAAGTAAGTTTGGTTGTGTTTTGTACAGGGTGGGTGTGTGTGCCCCGGTGGAGGTTCAGTAAGTATTTTTTGTCTTTATATATTTTTCATAGCATGTACACATACTGGAAAATTCCCAAGGAACTGCATCTCTTGAAATAATTCTGCCTGTGAAGTTCTATGTATGATGAAAGCTTTTTCCACATTATGCTAAAATGAGGAATTTTTAACCTGCTAAAAGACAAAAATATTGACTTGCAACCATAGTATTGCATTCAAAACTATTTATTCAGTTTGTAAGAGAGGCCTGGGATTTTTCTAAGAATCTGTTTCCCAAATATCTCACAGTATACCTGTTGGGTTTTGGACATTCCTTTTATGATAATTATTATCAGTGTGATTGAACTAGTGAAACTTAGATTAAAATCTAAATGCTTTCAGAATGGAGCAGAGCACATTTGGAAAAGTTAAAGCTATTTCTACTTTTTTGTCTAATTAGTATATTTTCTATTTCTTTGTAAATTCCTGAAAAAAAACCCCAACCAAACAAAAAACCCCAAACATACAAAATCCTCCCCACTGTTTTGCTGAGATCAAGACAATTTACCTCCAAAGGAGGGTTTTGTCAATATAGTCAAAATTGCTTGGATGACTACTGCTCTTTCTTGGTCTGTGTAATCAAGCAAAACAACATGCCCAAATATACAACTCCTGGCAGATATGCCAATTCTGAGAATCAAAAGTGTTGAAAACACCATATATATTAGAATGTATATAAATAGAAATTATATAATAATCATAATCACTAATATACACGTTATATGTATACACATATATCTTACTTGACATATAAATCAAGATGAACCAAAGCAGCAGTAATCTGTGTAAATGACATGATCATTGCAGTAGGTCAGCCTGTTCTCCTGGTTTTCCTCTCTGTGACACTGCAGTTAATACAGAGTAAACACTGCTGTTTCTCTTGAATACAGGGCTCTTTCTCAGGAACCAACTACCAAGGTGGACAGGTAGGCAGTTTGTCTCTAACATTTACACAGATTAGATCCTCAGGAATAACATGGCCCAGCTGTCATATTTGCCCAGAAGCCATGAAATACTGAGTTCAGTTTAGTCACAGAGATAGGTACAATAATTCCAGAGAGTGCATGGGGCTTTTATTCAATCACTCTTGACATTTCAGTTTATATCCTTCTTTATACAAGAGCCAAGATTTTACTTTTTAATTATAGAAGCTTTCTTACCTTAAAAAATTACTGAAAATCATTGAGAGGGTTCACCTCGCTGCATAAGCCACCAATATGATGTGTGGATAATTAGTCATTTGTCACTGCATTAGTAACTGGGTAAAGTTCTTCCAGTTAATCAGTGTCATGAGTATTGTTTATATTAGGTCCAGGATTTTTTTTGCCATTTAAAATTGTTGATGCTATTAAAAAAAATATTTCTAAGAATTTCACATTCTTTTTGCAGGGTTCATATTCTGGAAGCAATCAGTATGGTGGACAGGCAAGTAACTTTTCTTTGTTTTCAAGATCTTCTTTCTACTTGCAATTTATTAAAAGAAAAATATCATGCAGTGCATATACTGACAGTTTTTTAGAGTCATTTTACTTCTAATAAATATTTGAAAACAGGGACTGTCAGTAGCTGAAATAGAGTAGCATGAAAAAATTTCCATTTAAAGAAATTCCCTAGATCATAATTCTAGTTATTTTACTTCAGATTTATCTCAAGTGTTTATTTTAATTATGCCTTTTTATGTTCAAATTAAATACTTGGAAAATTTGGTACAAAATATACCAATAGATACTGCTTTAAAAATATAAATTCTGGTGTTTTGCACAGAGTGACACTCCTCAGCTTCAACTCAAGACTCTTACTGTTAAGTGTGTACCTTATGCAGCCACTGATTCAGAAATGTTACTAGTTCAAATAGCTGACAGATGAAATGGATGACTAACTCATAAGATGAAACTTTAGTATTACTGTGTTTGCAATGTCTCATTCTACTATATTAAAAAAACATATTTTTGCTCCACTAGCAAGCACTGAAGTTCAGTATCATGCTATTTAAAAGATAATCTCATGTAGAATGGATTTTTTTTTCCCCAAACTACCTATTTGGTAATACTAACAATGTTTTTACAATAATACATATGATGCTTTCTGAACATGTCTGATGTAGCAGAAAATCACAAATAAAGTCAATTGTTTTTTTCTCTTGAATAGAGCCATATGTAAGACACTTTTGATCTATTTATTTATGTAACAAAACAGTCTCAGTAGGTGTTTTGTGTCTGTTTGCCCAATTTACTACTTTCAACTGCTGAAGAACCTAGAGGCATTAGGTCAGAAGCCCTTCACTGCAACTTTTTAGATTAACATACTTTCCAGATTATTACTGATATCTCCTATCAAAAGTCCTGTGATGTTTCATTCTGCACAGAAAACCAAAAATTAACTCTTGCTAATTTTCTGTGATTTTTTTTTTTAATAGGGATCTTATCCCTCAGGAAGCAGCCAATATGGTGGGCAGGTGAGTATATTCTCTTTCCATCCCATCACCCCTAACTCTTTCCTAACTGCTTTCTAGATCAGGTCAGTTAGCTGATGCTGAAAGATTCATTAATCTGGCCATTGTATTAAGTTTAAACAGTGAAGGTAATATGGCTCAGAGTGGTTTCAGTAAGGTGAATAAAAATTTGGTTAGTGAGTTACTGCTCTGTGTAAAGCATTCCTGAAATACAGTTGCCAGGCTGTATTTCATAACACTGCTTTCTTGATTCAAAGTGCCATTGTTGTGGTGTGTAGTAGAGTGCAAATTTTTGGTACACTATTTGCTTTTTTTTTGTTCAAAGAACACCCAAATAAGCTTGTAGTAAGTACTGTAGAAATTGTCTCAAGACAGTGATAGGAGATTTTTCATTCAATTAACACAAGTTTAATTGACTTCTTACAGGGCTCATATCCTTCTGGAGGCAGACAACATGGTAAACCAGTAAGTACAAACCATTCAAATTCACCTTTTCTTTTTCTTATACACCTTTTAAAAAACCTGTATCTAGTTAGTTATGGACTAGACAGTTTTCTGAGAATTACTCAATATGCAAAGAGTGTCACAAGAGTTACTTACTTGGGATACTCTCAACAAATGCAAACACAATATTTATCTCACACAGTTTTGAGACAGCACTTTACTATGTAGCTGAACTTCTAGTAATCACAGAATGAGGCCACTGTACTGGTGTGTGTGTTGTGCGTAAGGAACTTCTGAACAGCTATTTCTGTTTAAATTCATAATAATCATATACTTTGTGCTCAGAGCTCAATTTTTTATTGATTTCATGTGCATTTGTCCTAAGTATTTCTGTCTTGCTTTGAAGAAAACACTTTTTCTTTTCAAAGGAAATAATAGTTGCCACTTAACTATGCATATTTTCAACTTCTACCACTACAGACTCTTTTTACTATGTAATTTGGGCCTCGCTCTTGCCATTCGATGGCAGGAGATACAAATGTTTCAGCTTCTCTCTTACACTAAAGAAGATGTACTTTTTATTAAAAAGTGGCCATAAATGTTACATTGTATAATACATGAATCCTAAAGGTGAGACATTTTCTGTAGCTATTTGATGGCATTTCTTTAAGACTTCATGCCTGTAACACTTCCTGTTGGCAATGCCATTCAAATAAGCAGAGCCACTTCACCAGAAAACTGAATAAGATGCTCTCAAAACATCTAATTTTTCTGTACCCACTTTTATTTTCAACTACCTTTCTTATTAGAGGTTTCTTTAAATAGGGGCTGTAGAGTAAAAGACTCCTAATATTTGCTTTTTTTGTTGGTGTCTTTTATTTTCCCAAATGTAACCATAGACTGGTACCAGGCGAAATATTATTTAATTGGACCTTATTATTTTTTCCATTTCCACATATTAAACATAACTATAAAACAGTTCTTTCTTCTTGAGAATTTTGTTGTCTAATAGAACATTTGAAAGAATACTCAGAAGAGAAAGATGTTAAATATTTGTATTTCAGAAAAGGTTTTGCCTGGGATTTTTGCATGACTGGATACAAAACAGTGTTCATTTTCCTGTGGTCTTTTATTCCAGATAGCAAGAATATTTAAGCACAAATAGATTTAGAGTCAAAACCAGGTATCTTTTTTCAGGGTTCCTCTTCCCAAGGAGGCAGTCATCAAGGAAAGCCAGTAAGGATATTCTTCTTTCAGTATTCCACAACCAAATAAGAAATGGGGATATTGGGTTTTAAGATAGGTAACAATAATGAGGGTGAAATTTTAAATTATGTTGCAATGGTAAATGTCTGAGAAAAACTACCAATAAAAATTGGAATATTTTGTTCAAACTTGAACCTTGGGATGAGGCAGCATTTATTCCTCCCATAGGAAAGTTTTGATATACTCTGTTACTTACTCATAGGAACATGCCTGGGTCATTCTAATAAGAATAATGTATTTTGAAGGACAGTTGTCTCAGTTTCCAGCTCTGTAGTTCAGACAAGACACATTGCTTTGACCCATTCCTCTGAAACTGTTCACAAAATAAAAAAGACATAGCTGTGCTTACTTGAGACCATTCAATTAAACTAGAGAGGGGAAATGCAGTGAAAATGGTAACCCCAAAATCACTATCAGACCCACTAATACCCAGGGCATTTTCAAGACTGCTGTGTGCTCTTTGGATGCTGTTCACTGCAGCCTTGTATGACAAAATGAAATGGTTCATAATTATTTCACAGGGTGGCTCTGGCTCAGGAAGCAGTTACTCTGGGAAACCGGTAAGAATACTTCCACCACAGCACTTGCATCTTCTCTTCTCAGAAAACAAAGAACCCGGCTGGTGGGAGAGCAATTTGGGGATGATTCGGTCTAAGAGAACATTCTGTATTAATATTAATTCAACTTCCCTCTTGAACAACTCAAAACCATGTTGTGGGTTAAGCTATGAAAATCTTGCTGATCAGGAAAAAGCTGTGTTCGAAACCATTGGTTGGGAACACCTCTATAAATTGATTTGTTTGTTTTTTTCAGCAATCACCTTACTCAGGCGGCAGTCAAGTGGTAAGAACTCTTCCTCTTTGTGGTTTCTATTGGTCTCTTTCTACGGGTATACATGTCACAGAAAGCTGGATAAATGTTTGAGAACACATGTGCAACGTAATAAATGAAATAGTCTTAACAAAAATGAAGAGAAGTGGGACATAGGTGCTTTATACTTTTGACTCTATCACTGAAAAACACCTGTTGATGTAAATGTGGCACATGATCCTTTCCCATCAGAAGTGTCTACATAATAGAAGGAGCTAATAGAAAAAGATTTCACTGAAAATTTCTATGCTTTTATAATAGCAATAAAGAGAACTATTTAGGAATAGGTTTATCAAATTTCTCTCTTCTTTTTTATAGAGCTCTGCTGGGAAACACTCCACTCCCAAATTCCTGATGGTCTTCAGTGTTTTGAGCGCCTTTGCTCTCTCTGCTGCTGTATCAAAATGGTCTATATGAACTTTTGAAGAGTTACTTGACATCCTAAACATGGATTATATTCCATATTATTGGATTACTTAATGTAAGAAAAAAAATACTGTTAAGTCAAATTGGCAGATGCTACTTGGCTGTTGTTGCATGTCTAGCTGGTGTGTCATGCCCCTCATTAGTTTACCTCTGGTTTTAGTCATTAGTAGATATCATTAGTTCTGTCAGTGTTTTAGGCATCAGTTTAAGAGAGCATATTGTACCCTACCTATATGATTTATTTTTATTTCCAATAGGGAATGAACACCTACCTGAAATTATTGGTTTGACAAACGAATACTTAGAAAATATTTGGTTATTAACCAAAGCAGACAAGGTCAAATAAACTTGTATATGTGAACTGAAGAGCGTGCCTGGTAATCATCACATAAAATAAGGCTAATGTAAACATCTGAAATGCAGTTCTCCAAGGGACAGAAGAAAAGATGCTGAAGTAGTATCAGAGTGTTGGTTTTAGTCTTTTGTAATCAAATGCAAATTTAATATGGAGATTGCAAAGAAAAAAAAACCACAAAAATTCCACAGGACCGAAATTTTTGGCTCTGTAGAGAAGCATATGAGGCAAGTGTACCCCAGATTAGGCTGATGAACTAAAATCTGTTGAAAAAGAAAGCCTTTTTCCTTGGAAAGAAAAGAAAATTAATTAAATTAATAAAACACACAACATCTTGACTCCTTTTTTCAAGTATTTGGTCTAACCTGGGATACCTCATTTATCTGAAAGGTTGATTTCATACATCCACGAGCAGGTTCATCAGTGTGCTCGCTGAAATCCCATGGCCCATTTTTGAGTTCAGGAGCAGTTCCACACCTTGCAGCAAACTCTTCTGGAGCTCTCAGATCCCCCTTCTGATTGATGTTAACAAAGCACATTCACCTAAGGCATACTTCTAATGAATGTCTAATTGAAGATGTGCCTGCTATTAAAATTACCATTATTAGAATCGTGCTTTTCTGTCACGGTTTACAATTGCAATTGGTGGCAGTTCAAGTTCTGCTACCAACTTCTGCAGGACGAGGATTTCACCGGGTTTTGATGTGCAGCACTACCTTTGCCAACCATCGGTAAATCAACCTGTGACTGAAGCAAAAAGTTATGCCTACATACGATCTTCAAAATTTGGCAGACAATTTGTTTCTTCGGACAACACAGCAACGTTGTGTTTGAGAGGTCCGTACCTGAACTCAAACCAGCCCTGCCCTTCTCCGCTAAATTTGTGATGGGTTTCGTACCCAACGCTCGTGTCGGTGGCTGCCGAAGCCCCCGACCCTGGTTTGGGCGGGACACGGCCCGTGCCGCTCTCGGCAGAAGGGGCTGCA
>VZRX01014572.1:0-17639 GCA_013398075.1 Notiomystis cincta
GTTAACTCCATTCACTTTTATGGAGTGTCTCCTAACTTTGATCAATAAGTGTGAAAGAGGGGGAAAGAATAAACAATGGGGAGAGTATATGCAACAAGGAATAGTTATACATGTAAATATTTTTTTAAAATATTTCCTAGCTGGAAGAAAATCAAAGTGAAATACAGTTGAGAACAGTTTGTATAAAATGACTTGCAGTTCTTCATGTAATATTATCCATTCAGGAAAAAAAACATCATAAGTATTTTCATTATGCTTATTACACCTAATAAAAGATGGTATCTATGTATTGTTCCAAAAATGAGTCTTAACTTTTGTTCTCTGCTGAGAGTGGGGAAGTATGGAAGCCCCCAAAGCCTCCTCTTCTCAGGCACTACCTCGGAGTAGCTGGAGTTTGGCATCCAGCATCACAACTACAGCTTGTGTTATTCTCCAGTCTGTGCTGGCTGTCTCCTGAGGCCTTGCTCACAAGCACCTGAGAGCAGAGGGCACTGCTGGACCACCCTGTTTGCTCGTGGGCTTATGGTGTTGAGTACCTACACACACGTTCGGAGCTCCTTTCGGCACGGATGGTAATGGGCACCCGTGTGCACCAAACAGGAAACCAGCTCCCTCCTGCTCCGTGCTTTTGCTGCAGCAAAGGGATGTGGCAATCCCCTGAGGAAGCTAAAGGGAACTTTAGCAGCCATCATTTTTATTTACAGTTTCTTTTGCATTAGCTGGACACTGACAAAACACCTGGAGGAGGGGAAAGGTGGACAAAACAAGGTTTCAAGTGTGACTCCAACCTTGATGAGACAGCAGAGCATAATTAAAAAGCAAAGAAAATCTCGTGTGGTCATCCCCCTTCCTCTTGCCTCTCCCTTGCTGATCTCAGCAAGGAGTTTCACCACCTCCTCTCTTCCCTTCTCCTCCTCCCTAAAGCTGTCTGAGTAGTGACAGGGCTGGTGACTCTGCAGGACAAAGCCCCATTCCCCACTCCCCACTGCCACTTTTCATTCCTGGGAGAGAGAAGGAATGAAGCAGCTTGCTGATCCCAGCACAGCATCAGGGACTGTAGCCCCAGGCCCTCACTGGAAAGGCTTTTCCTTAAAGAACAAGTTGGGGGGGTGGGTATCCAACAAGCAGAAGTATTACAGGTATTAGTGCTCAAGGGAAATCCTGCCTTTAGGGTAGTTTGTTCCCAGTCATGCCAGGCCAGTTCAACACAGATTCCTAGAGAAACACATCCTAAACCCTGCAGCAGAAAAACAGTGAGAAGAGGGATAAAACTGTTTTACAGATACCAGTGTTGTTTCCCGTGACTTCTGCAACAAGGATTCATGGCAAAAACAGCATGCAAAATATAATTGGTTCTGACAGAAAAGGAAGTTGAATCCAGGAGCCAAGGACATGCCTCAGTTTATTAGATTATTAACCATCAACTGCTAGGTTTTGAACTAAATTGTTAAATTAGTCTACAATTTAAGGTCAAGTACGGTATTAACTAACCAAATTGTTAGATTAATTTGAGCTAAGTCACAACCAGAAAGCTTGGATTTTCAAGCAAAGAGAAGTTAGAGGAAGAGAAGACATCTCCTTAGTTCTTCATCTCTGTTAGCCAGGGTTCTTGATCCAAGTCTTGTCTGTAAGAGAAAAGGACACTGAAACACTAAGAACAACACAACAAAAGACTTAAAGTTTCATGTGCCCAATGGCAATGTTGAAGAAAAAAGCAGGGAAGAACAGATGTCTGAAGCTTTTGGGAGCATTAGTTCTGCTACAACAACAGAATTACAGATGACTGCCAAAGGCATCGCTACTATTCCTGTCAAATTAAGAATTAGAACATCCTCCAACAAACATGTTTTATCTAATTCAACTTTACTACTGAAAAGCAATGAAGAAATTGTGCTGAAAACAAGTAGAATGTCAAGCAGCCCTACAGGTACAAAAGAAATAATGAAAACTTCCTGCTGGTAAGTTAATATGTTCCATTTAATTTCTGATGTTTCTGCCAGAGCTTGAACATCTTGGTCCTTTCGATTTTCTCTGCACATATGTCCGTATTTCACTTTACATCTCTGAGGTACCTGCCACCTGGTCTTAAAATACATCCTGCTTAATCAATAATTCAAATGCAATCTAGTTTGCAATTGTATTTGTTGTGCATGTTTTGCTGTATGAACTAATAACAAGACTGAAGTTTTGACCCCATTGACCTCACTTGCAAAACATCTATTTGTATTCTTGAGTGTGACATTTCATTCTTGAAGTGCAAACCCTTTATTTTACATGTGCTCAGAATCAATAATATCTCTAATTGCATGCTCCATTCAGCAGCTCCATTTACTTCTGGAACAGAACACTGGTATGTATAAAGCAAAAAACAAGAGTTACAGCTGACATATCATCTGAAATAAAGGACAATCCAATGTGTGTAAGATTAGCAGAATTTGGGTCATAATTAAATCACATTTTGTTAGATACACAACACGGGCACATGAAGAAGATTCATCTTTCCTTTTGACACATCTCAGTTGTGTGACAGTTGTTACTTCTTATAATTCAATCTCTTGGAACACTTCCTTGCACATTTCCATATCCAGTGGACTCCTCTGTGTTCTGAAGAGAAATAGATTTAAGAAAAGAATGAAACACTCAAGCTTGTGATAAGGGAAAAAGGGATTGGCCCATCTGCACACTCTGTCAGAAAGTGGGAATCAAACCATCTTGTTAGAAGGACAGTGATCTGAACAAAGAGTTCCTTCTGAATCACACTGGAAATTCCAACCTGAGATTTAAAAGACTGATAATAATGAGGAAAGAGAGATGAAATCAATTGGGTCTTCCTTTATATTTTTCCACACTGTCAAAATACTGCTTTGCTAGAAATTTTGTTTTCAAGAAAAAGTTGTTACTTTGGTGCAGCTGCATAGGAATGTCTGGGCCTCAGTTTTATCTGCAAAATTCTTCAGTGCTAAGTGCCAAAATCCAAACAAGCACCTGAAAAACCTTAAGGCTGCAGATGATTCTGATGGGGCCATCAGAGCTGTTTTCATAGGCGGTTCCTTAAATGACTTGATATATTAGGGTTCATATGCCCATCTGCACACACTGGTTAGTTCCACAGATTTCCTCCTTGTGAAGTGATGCAGTAATTTTTTTTTTTCAATTCTTTTCATTTTTCATGATCAAAGTGGAAATGTGGACATATCATAGGATTTCGCATGTGACTGCTGGGAGTGAGGAAAATTTACAGGAACAACTTTCAAAATAGTTTTCCTGTTTAAGAGAAATGTGGTGAGATTAGATCAAACTGTCCTCTCTAGGGTAGCTTTTATGAGACATCCTTTTACTTGTGCCCTAGTTTACCCAAGCCATCTGTTTTTTTGTAAAAACAGTTTTGTGAAAACATACTCTAGTATGATAATGAAAAGAAATCATATTAGGTATCCACGGAGAATCCATCATAAAGCACTTTAAATAGCCCTTGATTGTTGAAATGCAGATCAAAAAGAGAGGCAGATGTTGTGTGTAGGATTTTTCCACATAGAGTGTAAACCCAGAAGAAGATTCAATTAACCATTGACTGTAGAGCTGGCTTATGTGCCCAGCTCCCCATTTCTCACAAACTAACAGCTGCCCTAGAACTTTGCCCTCAGGAAAACATCAAACAAGTAAAATGCAAAGAAGAAAAATGAAAGAAAAATATTACATAAAGTATTTACATGTACACCTCCATAGTATCACAATTTAGTCCATAGCTGACCTCAATGGGAATGAGGACAGACCAAAGCTGTGTAAATCACAGTTGGGGCTGTGTTGTTATTTCCAGTTTTTCATTCTTTTGTTTTCCCATATGGAATTCTTCTCACCTCACCTCACCTCAGTAAAGCCTTACTGCATTTTTTGTAAGCTGTCTTGGTTTTACCACACCCTGTCTTGACAAGCACACATGTGCTTGTCTGAAGCTTATACAAAATATTAATGCAACTAGGCTTTTAGCCCTTAACATTCCTTCTCTTCTTCCTAAATAAAAGGCTTGAAGTAATAAAATCCTGCTGGCATTAGGAAAATTAGAAGAATGGAGATTTTCTTGGGAAGTTTTAGAATTAACCCTCAAAAGAAGAGAGAAATAAGAACTGAGGTTCAAGAGAAAAACCCAGTCCAGTACAAAACCAGTATCCCCAAATCATCTTGCAGTCCTGACAGTAAAATGGCTTGGGGTGATTAACAGCCAAATTACCCTTGCAGCTCCCTCCTTCATGTGAGTGTGTACTCTGTGTTGCCTTGCAGTTTTCCACTAGCATCAACAAATCTCCTGAGCACTGGTTTCTGAATCCACTGGTATGCAGAAAGAGGAGCTGCCCATCACCTCTGCCTCCTACAGTGCCCAGGGAAGGGAGTTTTAAGGCAGAAGCCCAAAGGATTTATTTGGCCCTTGTGGGACACAGCTGGTGTCTTCATGGCAGGATGGGATGGTTGCCCACCCCAGTGGAAAGCTTCCCTCTGTTTTAGCCTACAGTCCCAAACAAGTTACCAGCAAGTTGAAACTGCCATTTTTTTCATCTTAGAGGTTTTTGTGTGGGGGCAGAGGAAGGTTAGAGATTTGGAGACTTACAGTGGTTAGCCCAAGAATTTTGTAAATCAAGCATTCACTATGTCAAGATTTACAACCTTCCTTAAAATACTCCCACATATAATACACAAAAAAAGGAAGGGAACAGACACACCTATTTATCTTCATAATGGTTAGGCCTGATGCTTTGACACCATGAAATACTCTTTGGGTTAGTAACAGGAGGATGAGTACAAAGAGCTGAAACTTTGAGCTTTGCCGTGAGTCACAGCACAGGTGAGGGTCTCCTGAGTCACCAAGTGTTGTCTCTGGCTATCAGAGAAAATTGCTTATCATCATGTTCATTATCTTATCCCAACTCTGCTTTGCCATCCATCTGTCATAGGAGGCTGATTTGAAAACCAGTCTGAGGGTTGGCCTCTGATTTCCATCCAACATGTATCACTAGCCAGACAACAAGAGCTCCTAAACTTCTGGCACTGCCTATGGCAATACCCAGGGGCAGCACTGTCACCTCTGAGTGACAATGCTGAGTTTCCTCCAGCACAACTTCTTGTTTCCACTGCAAAAGCTTGAATTTTGTCTGCTCCATATCTTTCAAACCACCCTTCCCCAAGCAGCACACTGCCTTCCAATTCTGTGCCCTGTCTCAGCTGCTGCCTGATTTCCCATGACTGCCACAAATGGTAATTACTGTCATCCCCAGTAGTGTCTTGGGCATCCTTTAAGTCCCTCCTTTCTCTTGCCCAGTGTAGAGCACAATTATTTTGAGCTGGCCATGCAGCAGCCAGATTTGGAGCACTCCTCACCCCACCTGGGTGAGCAGGCTGAAGGAGAGACCTCTTCTAGAAGGTTAAAACAAACTTCTTTGGATCTCCTTCTGTACAATAAAGACAAGTAAAGACACAAGAACTGTTTGCTAAAGCTCTTTCTGCAGCAGTGGACTTGAAATGACATGTTCTTCCTTCACCTCCCAAGCTCCTGAGGGCATTGGGAACCGAGGTGCTTGCAAGAATGAGTCCTTTAAAGGTTCAAAGAAAGTGGAAAGAATTCTTCTCCACATATATTTCCACCTCCTCCTGGTGAAAAATGATTGATTCTTTAGGGCATTTTTTTTTATTTGGCTTACTTTCATAAACATCATACCAAAACAAAATAGCTATTTCAACTTCCTTTTCCTGGTGTACTTTTTTCCAAATTTTAGAATAATAAAATTTTGAAGTTAAAAATTTAAACTTTCTTCCAAAGTGTGTAGGCATGACATTTTAGATATTTAATTTTTATTTTCTAGTGCATGAAAATAGTTATAAATGACAAATTTGAGAGTTTAAAGGGATCTGAGAAGCCAAGATCTGATTTGCTTTGCAGTGAGTAATCTATCTGCCCCAGAACTGGCCTGGTTCTATTGTAAATACAGTAGCTGCTTTGCTATTAAAAACAGTAGTACAGCTAATGTAAAGCTAATGTAATCCAAAGAGATTCTTTCTTTCAAGTCACCATCCAAACAGAAAGGCTGGCTTTGAAGGTTATCAGATGAGAGATCACAGAGGACTAAGCCAAGTCACAGATGACTGGGCTTGTACAAGGGCTCCTCCACACTTACTCTCCTGGTTTTGAGAGTCCCTGCCAAGTCAAGCAAAAACATAAAGACTTTTTGACAGCCTGTGAAAAACATTTTGAAGGCAGAGAAATGCCAAATAACACAGTGCCTCCGCCTTATGCTCCTGCCACTAAAAATGTGACCTGTGCCTACAGCTCTACAGGTGTTTTAGTTTTGTAACGCAAGGAAGCTCCGTTTTATCTGTGTTAGTAGAATGAAGATGTAGGCTGGCCTAGCAATAAAAAAATGAATGAACTAACATGGAGGGGATGTTCAAAAAGGGAGTGCTTGTGTTGTCAGTCTCACCGAGCTTTATCACCGTGCTTCCTTCTTCCCCCATGGCTATGGTAAGTAGGACTCTTATCCACCTCTTGCAAACAAAAAAGATATGAATTAATATCCCTCCAAGGGCAATTCCCATCATGTTTTTGGATTAACAAAATACTATATAGATGCAAATAGTAGGCATCTAGAACATCTACTCACATGAAATTAAGCTCAGCATGAAGCAGTTGGTGTGGGCAACAGAAAGCCTCTCTTCCAGCTTTAGGGCAGCCAGTGTATTTCTACTGTCACAGGAGATTAAGAAATACAATGTGCTGTCCTGAGGAGCTGAATCGGCAGAAAACTCTGGGCTGAGACGCTGTGATGAGACATTCAGTATCAGTTCTTGGGTAGAAAATGCCCCTCAGGCTAGGGCTGGGCTGCTCCAAACCTCCTTGGCAAGGAGAGAGGAGACACAGTCATCCAGCACTCGGCGCTGGGGAGCAGCTCCCCTGCGATCGCTCGAGGGCAGTGAGACAGTTGGCAGAGAAGCCGTCACGGCACCGAAATTAAATTTACAGGCTGCTTTCCCATGGCTGTGCTGGGACATAGCAGGGTGCTTTATAATTATGCTTTAGGAGCCTCCGCCCTCTTGCCCTAATTTCCAATTAAAGTTGTACCCTTCCCAGTAGAGATTGCAAGCATCCTACAAACAGGGGGAGGAGGCCAGGAAGGACCATTCTGTGTAGACCAGTAGTAGACAGCAACCTGGGGAAATTACTTTATGTCACAACCAGCAGCTACTCAGCCTCGTCACCTAATTAATTTTCTCTTCTAGACTTACTGATGGTGTATTTAAAGCCAAAAGGAGAAATGGACAGTGAGTGGAACAGAAATGTGGTGGGAACAAAAGGAGAGGGGAAACAGACAAGGCAGCAGAGCAGTGGAAAAACTGCAGTGCTTCAGTCTGGATGCCATTCCTATTGTCAGCCAACTGTCACTGTCTAGAGTGAAGTGCTAGGCTGGATGTATCAGCAACAGATATTCTTTTACTAGTTTGTTTTCCTACCCATATTTAGATGTTAGAGGTGTCTTCTCCGTAGGACTCCCCTCTTTACCCCTACCTCATCCTGGGTGACCCAAATATTGTACCTGGAAACCAATGTTGTTCAGTAATCTCGATCTTTTGCAAGGTAAACCATCAAAACTGTACAACTAATAGTACTTTAAAATACTTCTTAACTAAGTTTTGTGAACCATCTCCTAGTTTTTATAAAGCACTGCAGGTTTAGATATACAATTTTCAAGTGTTTGCAACTGCTGATTCAGATCCAGAATGTGTAAGAGCTACATTTTCATCTCCAAAAGTTCATCAGTAAAATTTCCTGGTGGCTTTAAATGACCAGTAAATTGCTCTGAATACCAAATGGCACAGAAGAAACTTGTGGTTAGACTTTGATGGAGGCTGGCAGCACCTGCTTTAACGAGGAAGAAAGGTGCATGGAGCTGCTGAGAACCCTCTGTTTTACCACATCTGAACAGGTCTTCTCCCCTCATGGGTTTTGTTACTCGGTCAGTAGGTTGCAGCTGTGAAGGAAACATCTCTTACCCAGCACACAGATCTTCCTCTGACGTTCTCTCCTCCTCCTCCTCCTCATTTGTCTCCTCATTTGCTCACAACTCTGCAGCATGCCTTCTTTTCATGTGGGTTTAAATTAAGGAAAGACCATAATCTCATGAGTGCCATTTAAAGCAACAACTTTGCCCATTGTAACAATAATAATAATTTAATATCTCCTATAGGATTCCTCTGTGTAATAAAGAGTTTCCTTTTAACTTTAATAGTCCCTGTTCCATCATCTGTGACTAGCAGAATGTGTTATTATCAACAAATATAATTTATATAATTAGAGATTTATGGGCTTACATTGAACTCTTTACCAGCCTGCTTCCGTTTCTAGACATTGCAGTTTCCTTGTTTGGTTTTGTAGCTGATAGCCTGTGTGGCCACTAAAACTGAAAATGAAAAAAACCCCAAACATATAAAAACCTTTCCCACTGGAAAAACCAGATCTGGACAAAGTAAAACTGTAACACTTCATTTGCAGACTTAGGCACTTAATTATGATATTCCTTTTATTCTTGTAGAACTACAAAAGCAATGCTTAATGAGATGAAATATTTAATCTTATCAAAACAAAACGATTAATGAAAACCACTTTAGTAAATCCTTAGTTTATGTTTCTAAATAGCTTTTCATATAGATTTTTTAGATTTATCTCACCACAGATGGAAATATAAAATTGTTAAAACATAAATTGTAGAAAAGAAATTTCTGCATTGACCACTGTCAATAAATGGAATTTTTAGGGATCAGTTTTACGGAAGTTTTGATTCTGGTGAATAAACCACGGCGTAGTTTTCCTTACGGAAGTTCTGTACAGGGGAAAAGAAAAGTGAGTAAATGAGAAAAGATAAATGTTCTTGCACTTGGATGTAATGAAATGAAAAGATGGAAGAATTGTCCATCCTGGAGGGACTGTGAATGTCCTGTCCATTTGAAGAGAGGACCAAACCTCGAGCTCTGCCAGTGGGGCTGCAGCCTCTTCATGTGGGTCAGACGCTGCCTCAAAGCACAGCCGCGCTCAGCACCACCTGACCTGCACTGCTTGCACCTGGCACTTCGGGCTCCTTGGGTCTACATGAGGAAAAGTCTTGGGACAAGGCTGTGGGGGACACACAGCTGCATCCAGAGACAAAGCTGAATCCAGATGTGCCTCTTTCTTTGGGGTGTTGCAACATGGCCAGTTTATAACCAACGCGGCTGCTACTGCTGAGGATAATATGTTGTGAAGTACTGGCTTCTTCTTCTTCTTCTTCTTTGGTCCAGGGTGGCATCCATGACATTTCCTTTGCTCCCTGTGTAGTACAAGGTGGATTACAAGCAAAGGGAGACTATTAATTGTACAATTAGCAAATTATATATGTTGAAATGCTACTAATTTAGTAACAGCTTTTATAGCAGCACAAACAAGGAGCTTATTTCTCACATAAAAGACAAAGTTTTTGCTCATAGCTCTTCAAGAGTTATTATGTTAAAGCTTTTCAAGCTACCCTTGGACTGAGTAATTATCAGCTGCTTTAATTGGAAATTTTCAGCCATCAATCAAGAAAGATGTGGGAGCAAAGGACAAAAGCACACACTCAAGACAAGAGTCATTCCAGTGCAATGAGTTAATATTAACCCACATTTTTATCTGCTCTTCTCTGATTGTCTTGTCTGACAGTCCTCTGAGTGCAGAAACTCAGGAGAACTTATCCTTCCAAAAAATTACTTTTCCTAGGTATCCTAGTGAAGAAAACCCTGAAACCAGACAGAAATGATAAAAAGGATCAGGAGTTACCAGGTTTTTTTACTATTTTTTCCCCCCAGAAATTGCAGAGTGATTGTGACTGGTCAGGTTAATAAGTGAACAGAAGAAGCGAGTGATGCTGATTAGGAGACCATACTGAGAGTCTTTTGTAAGAAAATTGTGACAGTGAGGGAGCAGCTCAAGAGGAGTTTGAAATATCAGGTAATCCTGATGTGAAATGCCAAAATTCTAGGTACCACAAGGGTTGGCTCTTAATGTTATTTTTCAGTTGCATCTTGTCACAGCTGCAGCTAGCGATTCATGTGGGTGTATTGCAGGGAGGGATTTTAGTGAGCTGCACTTGCAAACTGGGCTTTCAGTGTTACAGTTTGCTTCAGGAAAGTCATCATCTTTCAGCAGTTTGTTGTGGTGGGGGTTTAGGAGGAAAGGGAACCTACAGCAGGTTGGCCTTAGCTGCTATTTTACTGAGTGGGAACCTCAATTTTGCCTACACAGGGATATGAGGGATGAATAGAAAAGCATGTCCAATAACCCAGTGAGTGTAGGAACAGTGCTGGAATCCTCCACTGCCACTTAGCTCCTCCAAACATGCGTTTCTATGTAAAACAGGGATAACCACCTTTTGCAGAGTTGTTAAAAGGATGTGTATCTGAAAGGTACACTGAAACTGTGGATGCTTTTGAATTTAACTGATTTCTAAAGTTGGCAAACAACCTGAGCCTGTTGCTCCTCAGGATGCCAATGCAGCCACTCCTCAAACGCAACACCCAAGGCAACAAAACCAACACCCTGATCTGAAAAGAAAGGAAGAAGTTGCTTTCCTTCCTCTTAGTCCTCTCTGGCCTCACATCCCAATTTGCTTACGTCAGACACCAAATGAAGCAGGTGAAGCAATACTGCCTTTTATGTCCTTTCCCATGCTTTTTAGAGAGAGCAATTGTGACAGCTCAAAATAACTTTGTTAGAAGCATATTCAAAACAGCAAGAATATTTTCAATATTTCAACTTTTCTGAATGATTCTGAGCAGGTTGCAAACTGTTTGGGAGTTGTACATGTTCTAGCAGAAATCATCATTTTTTTTGCAGACCTGGTTAGTAGTTCAAGCTCTTTATGTTAGAGAGGTTGAAGCCTACCCCTCTGTGATTAGCAGCAGTGGTGCAGTGCCCCAAGGACGCCAGAATAACAATCCTTGTGGCATTAGCAGCACTAGTGTTGTCATTCCCCTCCCAGTTTATGGCACAGCAGCGATTACCCCGGCTGTTTTGGAAGCTGTGGCGTGGCAGATGTTGGTTTGTTCTGGTAACTGAGCAACACGCTGCTGCTGCTGCACGGGGGGATGATGAATCATGAGGGTGTTGTTCAGGCTTAGCAGGGTTTGGCTTGGGGAAAGCACTAAACAAGGAAGCCTAAAAAATCTTGTACAAATTCAAGAAAACACTAGTGTTGTCATTGACCAGGTCAGGGACCAGCCTGTGCAATAAATTGCAGTCATTTCAGAGGAAAAATCCCCTGGCTTTGCAGCCAGAGGTGCCAGGTAGCCAGATAGTGACCAGAAAACAAATTATATTTTGTGTTTGTGTGTGGAGATGAAGATAGAGAGACTAACAGGATCCAGCCAACAGCTTTTGGCAGAACAGTGTCTTTAATGGATTTAAGGGCTTCTCCAAGAATTAGATGCTTTGAAATTTAGTACCAATTTGAGAAACATATGCAGAATTTAAAGAATGATTCTTTTAATAATTTTTTTCTTTTAACTTTAAACAGATTTATAAGACTTTAATACTCCATAGTAAGCATTATGCAAATATTCATATTCCTTGCTAATGAAACGGGAAATAATGAATGGTGGGGGTGTCTCAGTTACACAGCTTGCTAAATCTGGCAGATAACAAGCAAACCAATCCATGAAATGCAATTTTTGAGTGATTTTGTGTGTAAACCTATAATTTCACTAATGGGAAGCTGTGCAAATAGCAATACATTTGGTTTGGGTTATATGTGAGCTGAGGCAAACCTCTTCCCATGGAGCCTCCAGGCGAGAACATAAAAGTAGCTGACTGAAAACTTGTCCTTTACACCAGGTATCATGAGACTGTATCAAACCACTAATTTTATTGTTCCTTTTTAAACATAAATCAACCTGGACTGAGTTTGAGCCCAGACATTTAGAAATCCCTGTTCTAAACTGAGCTTGTTTAACCATAAGGATTTCTGTTCATATCAGAAGCTCTCTCATTCACAAGTGTTCTCATTTGTCAGTATTAGAAAAACACTTTTGATCATAAAATTGAGATGAGACTAGAGCTCTTGTTTTCCCAGAATCTGGCAGTGGCTGTGACAGTCTTTCAAACTTGCAGAGATGGATCTCCTTCCAGTTAAATTTCTTCTTACTCCTTTCTCTAGTTGTCATTGCCTCCTGCCATAGGTTATAACTCACTGATCTGCCTGCAGAGTGACTTGTCTTAGTGCTCCCTACCTTGTTTCAAACACAGACAGTTGAAATATTTCAAACCTTTCCACCAAGTCTTTAATTTCCTCTGGATTACATGAATTAGCTTTGTTGATTAACAGTGACATGAATTAGAAAATGCTTTTGGAATTGTGATGTTAACAGAAGAGCTGTGAAAGACAAAAGTAGCTGAGAATCACTTTTCCTGCTGTCACTGGACCCAGAAGAGAATGCCTGTTGTTGCAATATGAAGTGCATCTCTGAAAGCTTCTCCAGCTGGGCCCTACCATGTTTTCATCAAGGTCTTTGGCAAGCACTTCTTTAGGAGTATGTGAATGTGATATTTTTCAAACTACACTTAATTCTTTATCTGCTTCCTTCAAAATCCCATGGACTTCCTTTAGAAACATTTCTATAAAGTGACAATATAAAGCAATTCTTTATTCTTCATTGCATGTAGCCCACACATGCAGCTCATTCTCTGGTTTCAAAGCAAAAATCCTTTGCACCCTGGAGAAAAAAAAAGATACCAGAGCACACAAATAGTCAAGATATTTCCAAGTGGACATGTAAGTTATCTATAGAAGCTCAGGGTCTTCTGGCTTTATCAGTATTCATAACAGATAACAAAACTAAGCAAAACCAAGACCTTCTGTATATTAATATGCTAAGTAATATGTTGAGTAAAACAGATCTGTGTTTGGTTTGGGCACTCTATCATTCTAAGAAAAATTCTCCTCTGATGCAGAAAGCCAAAACTGCTTTTTACGAGTCCCAAAAACACAAATGAAGTTAATTGATTGGCACTATCAGGAGCTAGTGACTGAGCTAAAGCAGCCTTTCCACCTTTCTCCTTTCTTAAATCAGGAGTTGGAACACATTGCTAAAACAGTGTTGGGGAAGATTGCATCATTGCTTCTTATGCTGCACCTGCTGGTAAAAAAAGGAAGGACTGTGTCTTCCACCACCGCAGTCAATTGGGCGCATTTCATGTGAAATAACTGTGAGGAAACTTGAAAATTAAGGAGGTTTAGAGGAGACCTTTGACATAGATCTGAGATAAAAATTTGGACAGGTGCAGTGCAGCCTCCTATGACAGTCAATAATTTTCTAGTCATTGGAGTCTGAGGGAAATCATCTCCCCTGAGGGGGTGAGGCCTGCTTGAGCAACTTTGGCAAAGATATCTGAGAGAGGTTAACCAATCTATATGTCTGTCTCATTTTCTCTTAATTCATGTATCAGTGTTAGTGATCTCAGATTTCAAGGCTGTAAGGGACTCACCACTACAGTCTTGCCTCTTGCATGACACAACAAATAATATTATTTTTTAATGAGTAAAATGTCAATATAGCCAAACTCAGCCTTTATAGTGAGATCACTTTTTCAACTTTTTTAATGCTTACTCTTTGAAGAATTAATGGGACAAAATAAATCATAACAAAACCAAGCAATCCCTCTTTTCTTGTTCTAATCCCTGGATCATCTTAAAGTGGGAAGAAAATGCTGCTCAGACTTCACAGGTTTTTTTCTATACTGCTGAGTTGGGATCAGCTTGAGGCTGAGCTCTCATAGAGATCTGGCTGGGCCTTACAATCCAATGCTGTGCTGAGACTTCTTGACCCAGAGAAGCCCACATAGGCTCGTGATTTCCTCTCCTGGAACAAGCTGGGGTGACACTCTGAGGATCAGGAATTGCCAGGAAGGAAGGATGAGTCTCCATTTATTCTGTAGGGAAGGGGCTCACCTGTTAGCTTCCAGTAGACCTTGGACACAGAAGGCCTGTAAAATAAAGCATGAACTGAAAAGATTTGGTTTCAGTACCTTCACTGGGAATATTTTACAAAGTCACGGACTTGTCCTCTGTTATCTAAACTCATAAGCTGTAAGACTGGAATAAATTTTTTCTCTAAGAGATGAGAAGGCTGCGCTCAATGGAGTGTAATGCAAAAGACCTAAGCCTCCTTGCTTGAATCTCTAGGCTTGTATTCCTGAGAGCTGGTGACATTGCAGGATTCCAGCACAGCCACCTCTGCAGTGCTCCCCAGCAGCTGAGGAAACCTACTTCTGCCAGGCTGCCAGGAAGCACAGCAGGGCTAACTCCTGTGGGTTAGCATACAAATGGCTCTGCATTTGTGGCTCCTGCAGCTTCTCACAGGCCTCTTCCCAGTGAAAGGGAATTGCAAAATCCCCTCTGACTACATTTGATGGATGGCAGCTCAGTGGTTCATTAAAATCTTCTCCAGAGATGATGTGATCCTGCCTTCTGCAGCCAGAGCTCCATAATGTAACTGAAATTAATCCTGCAGCCACAGACACAGCACTGGAGCTCTTTACTTTGGTTCCTCGCTTTACACCCCATTGAGCTTAACCAAGCTTACAGATGGAATTTCCCATTCATTCCACAAAAAAAACCCTCCCCCTAAACCCAGTCAGTGTCCCCTGCCATAGAGATTACAGTTAGCAGGGGACAGTGCACACAAGAGAAAGAATTAACTGCAGCATTCAGAAAGGCTCCCAATACTTACTGGCACTGCTACTGCCCGACAGAGGTACAGCAACCTCCAGGTGCAAACTTGTCATTAAAAAGGCCTACAAGCCCACCTTCTGCAGCTGTAACAGACTACCAACAGACCTATCCCCCTTTGTGTAGAGTTTTCTGTTATGGCACAGAACAGTCATAAGACAGGGTTTAGAAGCACTTTTCACTGGGAAGACTGTCACAAGTTCAGCTCCAGCTTACCATGCTCTGGAGTTCCTTGAAGTTGATCCTAAAGAAATCCAAGTAAACAATAATTAGTGCATGGGTGTGGATCTTAATCAGAAGGCACAAAGGATTCATATTCATTAATCCTCTTGTACGAGGCAAGTTTATCTTCCTGGTAGAAAATTTTTAGGACTTTTGATGGCTCTCCTAAAAATAACTCACAGATCTCAAGGATTTACTCTTTTGAAACTGCTCTGAAAGAGGCAGTCTGCTTTCTAGACTGAGCACAAACGCCAGAATAGTAGCTTCTAAAGTTAATTTTGAGGTATCAATGGTCTGCTTTGGGCATTTTGCTCATTTTTGTTTTGATTTGGGTTTTTTTACATCTTGATTTGCTTGTTCAAATCATGAGAGCATCTTGAGCCTTTCTATATCTGTGGCAAGGAGGGAGGACTTCACACTTGTAATAGCATTTTGCAAGTAAGAAGTTAGTTATTAGGAAGGACAAATAATAATTTGTTATGTAAAGCTGTAACAATTTTAAAATTCATTGTGAGTCATCCCATGTAAAACTCTGTCGAGGATCACAACTTAGTTTTTGATGAGGTGGCTGGTTGATTTCTGAATTTATATTTTCCTCAGTTTTTTGCAAAGCAACGTTAACTTTCTCTATTATCACTTACTACACTGATCTGTTTAAATTTCATTTCTAGGGACTTAGTTTTTGTAGTAAGGAGGCTGTAATCCCTGCCAGGGATTATCTGGCAAGCTATAAGCATCTACTCTCAGCTTGTTTCCTCAGTGGACAGGGCCAGTTAGACCTTGTGGCTATAAAGGTGTGCTGGTTTTCAGAAAGAAGCACTGTAAACATTAGCACAGATGGCCTGATGGTTTTAGTGAGCCTTTTAAGACCCTCAGCCCCAGCATTTAAAAATTTAGTTGAAAATCTGAAAAAATTCCTGTTTCCAGTAGCCAGTCATTATTGAACTCTCTTATGTCTCCTTTGGCATTAAATTAAAGCAATATAGGATCAAGAATTTGAAATAAGGCTGAAATTCAGTATCACAAACATTTGTATGTCTCTTGTTCATTTGCTTATTTTGGAGCTGACCATAATTTATGAGTTGACATAACAGAAGAAAAGATTTCTTTGAAAGTAAGAGAGAAAAGGTGGATTTTTAAAGAGACTTGCAAATGTTTCCCATTCTTATTAATTTTTAAGACAATTTGGCTCCCAGTTCCCTTTAGATCCTTTGAGAAAACTGCCTCCATTGCTACAATTTTAGACCATTCCTATATAAAATTTGGGCCATCTGCATTTTAACTATTTTGTAAGCTCTAAATATTCCATTCACCTGCCCTAATAGAAAGTTTTTGCCTTTTTCAATGGCCACATGCCTGAAACAGCTTACACTGAGTTTTTAATAACAAACACAGAAGACTCAGTGGTATAATGAGTTTGAAGTTTAGAAGTAAATTTGGTAAGCAGTTCAGATTTCTTGTTCTATAAGATGGAATTAATTCCTTGAGTGTAAACAAAATCACTTCTTCCCCCATATAGGAAGGGATGAAGAAAATGTTGTAGTGACAGCATTGGCTTCTCTGCCTCCTTTGGTAGCAGATGTTTCTTGTCTGTGCCCAGGTTGCAGGTCCCATGACCTGAGTATTTTTTGAACATGATCGTGGTGATCAAGAAGGTTGAAAGTTCCCAGAGGCCTAAAACCTGCAAACAGAGCTGTTGTGAGTAATATGTCTAAATCTGGTCTCATGTTGTCCACACTCAAGTACACAGCAAAACCTCAGTCGATCCGAGTGAGAAGCAGACCACACACACAGAGCTGTGATTTAGATGGACCAAAATCTCCTTATCCATACACTCTCTGACACATTTTCCAGTATAGGATCCTGCTCAAAAGTGCTAGAACCTCAGGCTGAAACCAAGGCTTAATTTCTCAATTCTGGTTTCAAGTGATTGACAGTGAATCATTTAATGGACTGACCAAGTCCTGTCATCATGTGCCACTTGGCGGGCACGTGTCCACATCATTTACAAGATTCACACATTTGCAACAGGTGAGAGCATTGTTTCCCTCTTTCATGTCACATAAAAATGACACTGTTTGCACATTTAGAGCTGCTAAGCTCTTGCAGGTAAGGGAAGTTATAGAGCCATTCTACAATCCACTTTTATTCAGCAGATTAGAGAAGGGAGGATTCAGTTTTTCAAACTTGCTGATGCAGAACATGTTGCATGTTCCATGTGTGAGGGAGAGTGACCTGTAAGGATACAAACACACAAAGAGGGATGTGGTTGGACTGATGCTCCGAATGAGCAGGGTGCATTAGGAAAGGAGTCGTGCTCAAGAGGAGTGCTGTCTGCATATTTATCAGAGGAAGAAACATGGTTTATGTAGTTTGGTGTTGCTGAGGTGAAATAACAGAAGTAAAAATCATAGATTCATAGAGCGTTTTGACATAGATCTGTTGGAGTAGGTCTAGAAGAGGACTATGAAGGTGAACAGAAGGCTGGAGCACCTCTCCTTGGAAGAAAAGCTGGGGTTGTTCAGCCTGGAGAAGGTTCCAGGGACACCTCACTGGGGCTTTCCATCAATTAAAGAAAGCTTGTAAAAAAGAGAGAGAGCAGCTTTTTACATGGGCATGTAGTGCTGTCGTGGGATGATCTTG
>VZRX01014577.1:0-156267 GCA_013398075.1 Notiomystis cincta
TAATATAAATTTATTATTTATATAAGAAGCTAGGGGTGGTCTGCTAGCCTCTCTGGAGCAGGCTGTCTCATCCATATAACAGGTGTCCCATGTCTTCTCTAGTACCTGTGCTGACCCTCCTAGTTCTGAGGCATAATTATAATTTCTTACATGCTTTTTATTTGCTGTCAGCTCCTGAAGTACAGCAGGGGGTGTCATGAAACTGAAGATGTGAATTTGACCAGAGCATAGGGTCACACAGGGTCACCTGGGAGTGCAATAATCCTCTTGGAAAATTCTGCTGCATCAGCCCAGGCAATCATTCCTGGCAGTAGCTAATCCATTTTGTCTGTCCCTGGAGCCACATTTGGACTTTGGTCAGGAAGAATAGATTGATTCTCTCTAAAAGAGGACCCAAAAGAGAGCACTGATGCCATGTGGATGTTCAGCAGATGAGGACAGAGAACAACCTGGAGAACCAAGCTATCACACGGTGCTAATGTGTAGAGAGGGCATGGGACTGCCCTGAGCTCCAGGAATCAAAGTGGGCAGAGGGTTTCACTGGCTGGGAATGGGCAGGACACATGTTCCATCCCCTGCTGCCCCCCAAAAGGTCAAAGGGAGGTGCAGCACAGGCAGTGGGCCAGTCCTTCCTCCACCAGGAATCTCCTCCTAGGAGCAAAAGTGATCCTCCTTCAGAAGGGAATTTCTGCAGATCCTCCTCAAGAGAAAACAACTAAGTACAGGTTGTGTGCTTATGTTATGGTCTCTTGAGAATATTTTTTACACAAAACACAGTTTTAGTGCAGAGCATACATGATTAGAACCCAAAACGTTCTTTTAAGGACCCCATTTCAATTGAACTTTCCTGTCCAGAATGTAATTTATGGGCCAAAGCAAGAGAAAGAACTGCTGCAAAGCAGGGCAGAGAATTTATCTGAGTTGTGAGACCCCAGCAGTAACCTCTACCCCAGCTACAAAAGTTGGGGCGCTTTTGTGCCACTCAGCACTAAAATGCAATGTATTCCTTTTCCCCATGCCACATCTCCTTTTGGTTCCTTTCTCTGTTTTTGTAAAACTGTGCTCCCAGCTTGACAGGCACTTGGAGAAACTCCTAACAGGTATTGCTGCTATCATAAATTTGCCCTGCTTTCATGCTGTTCCTTACTTTCTTTGATAATCCCAGTCTAAATGTATAATTATATTCTTTCTGGCTGTGCAGCTGAGGAAGCATTGACTTCCCTGTTCTGATGAGAAACAAGAGTATTGTTTGATATTAAACAGTACATTGTTTTGGTGCTTTTTCTGCTTTTGAGTGTAAGGACAGCAGAAACAAAGCCCCATAATGGGATAATAAATAAACTGTGTTTTCCCTTTGCTGAAATAAAGGCACAGTAGCGTGTTTTACATTAGCTGTCAGGGGTTTCCAAACCAACAGGCAGACAAGCAGTGGAATTGTTCCCTTATACATCCTTATCAGAAGGTAACGTCTACTCCTCAGATTTCTACCTGTCCTAGGTGTTTCTTCCTTGTTTCATTATAAGGTCAGCTCTTCCTGAATATGCTTCCTTAAGTCGAGGTTAATTAAAAAATGTTATATGCTTAATGAAATGAAGTGCAGCACAGTCTCAGAAAATTGATTTCTAGTCAGGGTTAGAATGTAACTTTTTTTGATAAAGTTTCTGTGACCTGGCAATGTAGTGATTGAAGTTGTGTTTGAAAGACAGAACTAGTTTTTTATATGTTGTTGTTTAAAGACATGGGTAATTAAAGTCAGACCTCCCAAGCCCAGTATCTACGCACCCATACAGTCTTCAAAGGCTCTTGAGCTTGCTTAGTTCCTACTTATCTCAGTGTGAATTTGGCAGACAAGGACTGGAGGATTTCAAATCATTATAGCAGGCTGATCTATGACTAACACAACTTATTAAGCATGCTTTTCTACAGTAGCACTGCAGGAATGCAGAGCAATTCCAACTTTAGTCCGTGTTCCCAGCAATTCCCATCCTCCCAACCTTTGCCCTTCTCCTGGGCTCCTCTCTGCACCCTGTCCTGCAGGCTGTGTGGCTGCTGAGGTGCCCTCACCTGCATGTTGTCCAGCCCTGCTGGCCTCTGCTTCTCAGCACTGGGGCAATGTAATCTCAGAGTTAGTCCTGGCTTTCCCAAGGCTGCATGAACTCACTGAGGCTCTCTCCACCCGTGAGCGATCTGACTGCACGCGGTGCAGAGATCCACAAGCGGGAAGGTGGAGATGAAAGACTGGCAGACATGTCACGTATCTGTAGGCCCGGCAGGGGCAGGGTGTGGGACCACTTTTAGGAAACCAGGATGGGAACACCACACATTCAGCAAAACCAGGAAGAGCATGCAAGTGTTAGGATGTGCAAACAGGGAAATTAACTCAGGCAAAGACAATGAGTCTATTATTGCCTGTTTGCTCAGTTACAGCAGCAAACATTTTTTGTCTTCTGTGCCAAAATGCACTCTCTCCTCTTCCAAATTTTACAGTCGTTTCTATGTGTGTGCTTTCAGTGTCCCAGCAGCTATGCCACCAGAGCACCAGAGTGGCTTTAGCCATTTAACCATGAGCTACTGCTGGACTTTGTTCGATTTGACGTGCTAACCTTTGGCCAGCTGAAGTAGGAGAGAAGCTGTCTGCTCTTGGCGAAACACGGTCACAGTGTACCCAGGGAGGAACCTTCTGTAAAGTGCCCTTTAATCAGCTCCAGTCGTCGTTAGGGGTTGTAATGATTTAGGTTTCGTTGATAGTTTCAGTAAAAGAGCATCTGGAAGCAGGAGGTCTGTCCTGCTGCTTCTCTGTGGCCTCCGAAGTCGCTGGCCGAGGTCTCGAAGCGGTGGACGGTGGGTGCCGGGGACACGACGCTGACGGAGGCACCAGGTGTGTGACGGCTCAGAAGGGCACGAGCCTCCTTCTGCCAGCCAGCTGAGGAACGACTTGTAGGTTAGTAACCATACCCCGTGGCAGTACTGTGGTCATGGGTGTATTTCCTGTGCTATTTGGGAGGGGTTCAGGAGCCCGGACAGTGTGAGACCTGTTTCAGTCTCTTGGGAAGTAGTGGGTGCCCTAAAACACAATGTAAGTGTTGATTGAGGAGGTGGTTATGGAAAATCTTGTTTCAGAAATCTGTCTTCTTAGCCACTAAATGCAGGAGACCATCTTATGCTTTAGATAGGAAAGCTGATCCTTTTTGTGAAGCTGGCTATGCTCTGAGCATGCTGGGAGCCCCTGCTAGAAACAGGCAGTGATTGTGGAGGCTCCTGTTCCTGCAGGTCGCCAGAGTCCTCCAGTGCCGCAGAGGGGTACACGGCACGTACAGCAACCCTCATGCTGTGCTCCCCAGGTGCTCTTTTAATGTTGTGTTCCATCTTCTAAGGCGATCAATAACAGACCAAAAGTAACATTTTCAACTCTATAAAATGGTCTTTTCTGGAGTAAATGCACAGAGACAAAATATTACAATTTTTTCTCTCTGAAATTATATAGCTCAGTGACTGCATAAAGAAGTTACTTCTCCTTTGTTGGCATCATCAAGGCAATTTTAATCCACTTAGATTTCATTTCTAGCAATAATTGTTCCCAAAATAATGGAGAGTTTCCAAAGAAAAACAATTTAAAGCCTCAGGATAACCTTACAAGTCTTCATTTGTCTTGTGGTACATCTTCAGAAAATAATTTTGCTTCACTTTTCAAAGGTGAGAGATTAGAACAAGGTAAATCTCACCACCTGATAGCTTTATTTGCATTTTCTGGAATGTGCTCTCTTGTACATACCACCAGTTTCATAGCATGAAACATATGAGAAGTCAAATTAAAACCCTGATATGACATATTTCATGTCAAGCATGATGATGTGGCACCAAGGGTGTATTGGTTTAATTCAAATAAACTTATACACCAACAAAATTTCAACCACCTCTTCATATACACCCCTAAATAGAAACAGAGCAAATGCCTTCTTCTACAGACAGAAAATTCAGACCTCAGTGGTGACGTAAAAGTCTAAGTATTTGGACAGATGACAACCTGGCAGTTGCCACATTAATCCATGTACTAGACAGCAATATATTGCATATTCATATTCAGAGATTCTGTGCTAATCTTTTGGAATACTCGCCAGTGAGGCAGCAGGAGGGGCAATGTCCTCATGCACAGGTCTCTGCTTACCTCCAGCGGTTCTCAAAGACAGCACACAGCCCTACAAAGGTCAGATTTCAGCCATTTTAGCTTGCATAGAGACTGCTGCAGCTCTTTCTCTTAATATTTGGTAAAATGCTGACTTTGAAGATGTAACTTAGATGTATTCCCACAAACTAAATGTGCTTTCTTTAGGAGTGAGTTTACCTTGCTTATTTTTGGGAAAGGCGAAGTCACTGACCTTCTAAAGTTCCTGAGAAGATTTTTAATATTTAATTTTTTTCCCCCGAAGAAACAGAGTATCTCTGCATAGTTACTGCCATTTGTCACTCATTTAACACACTGACAAGCTGCAATTTCCTGTTTAATTGCAGATATATCCTTGCAAACAGCTCATATCTCAGGTGCATGGTAAGCATTATTTCTGCCCCACAGCTGAGAACAGTAGTTCACATGGGTTATATCTCTGCTAACAAATAAAACGTGCTGGATGTTTCCCCTGAACCCAAAGACAGCATAGCAGACAGCATTTTAGATGAAGTCTTCTCCTTCCCCAAAACAAGGTGGCCTCAACCACAGGGCCTAGCTTAGGCAGTCCAAGTGTCTACATCCACCCTGCAGAAGAGAAGAAATCTGAGAAACATGGCAGAGCTGGGAGTGCAGATAGTGCTCAGAAGAACTCATTTTGTGGCTCCAGCCCCTCTTTTAGCCGAAGTAAAAGTATCTCCCTGTCTCAGGACCATTTCATGTAGATTCCAAGTCTGAACTTAAGGTTTTAGTTACTGCCAGTTTGGAAATGTCTTGAAAATACAAACCATCTCTTAGAGATAGGAAGTGTGGGGCTCAGGTTCTGTGAATGAGACATAGCTCCTGCTTAGGTGTTGTCCATGGCTCAAGAGTGGCAGATCCTGGGTCATTGTAGAGACATTTTCTTTACTGAGAAAGAGAAAGAGCAATTTGGCTAATGGATTTAATAATTACAGCCATTCAGACCATTCTTTTCATTCCTACATATTTCAGCTATTATGGTCCTCGAAATCACAGACACTTTGCCTGGTTTATCTTGTCAAATATCTATTGAGGTAAGTTAGGTCAGCAGCACTCTGAGATTTTTCTTTGAGAAAGAAGTGTTTTATAGCAGAAGTGTATTTCTGTAAAAAAAAATCACCTCACCATGATTATTGAGAGCTGCCCATTAAAACAGCCTCTGAGCACTTTCAAGTTTAATTAGACTGGTTCTACCCCACAGGGTTATTGGGGCAGCTCTGACTGTCAGGGGGATGATGCCTGAGAGTCCCACACCAGCAGGGGCCCTGGCTCAGGTACAGCTGCAGAGGTCAAAGTGCCCTCTTACTATTTAAGCATGTTTGGTTAAGGTGAGCGTTTTTACCACAAGGTTGCAAATTTTCTATCAAGAGTCGCTTATGTTACACTTCTGTTCGTGCACCGTGCAAGTGGCTTGGTATAGATGTAGCTCTGGGCCTTGCCTGTGCTGTATATAACTTCTGGTGGAATAACAGGTGAATCCATCCTGTTTCCTACACTGCAGAAGCACATCTTAGACTGGCAGCAGAGTCCAAGTCACCCCAAATCAGTGGCTGGGGAACAGCACGCCTGCAGCTTGTTTCTGGTACAGTGTTGGCTGCTGAGAAGAAAGCTCAGCTGGAGGCAGGTTTGCAGCCCCAGTCCTGCCTGCCCATGGGGAAGGTCAGCAGTGGAGAGGAGCAGACAGGATGCAGACTCTGGCAGAGGAGGAGCCTGAGTGCTGGGCTGAGGTTAGGTGGGGCAAGGGCGTGTGACAGCATGGGCGGATCTGTGCTGGACCACATGGACAAAGTCTGCCGTGCAATGGGCCAAGAGATGTGACCCCACTCCTGACTCATGGCAGCACCCACCACTGAGGGGTGACTCAGTCATATCAAATCTCTTCCTTGTGAGGTCCCATCACAGGCCTTCTAACAGGCATGGGGCTGGTAGAAAGGTCAGTCTGCTTAACACAGACTTTTCTGGTAGTGATGCCTCTGCTGTGCATGCCAGTTCAGACTCTGCCGACATCATCAAAAGCTGCTTTTTCCAATCCCGACAGTATATCAGTTTTCTGAGCAATGGAAGTTGTGGACATGTAATAAAATATAATATCAGAGATGCTGCAGTTAACAGATATTGTAAATTCCCCAGCAAATCATTCAGTCTCCTGTAGTCTAAAATTTTCCTTCATGTTACTGGGAGGCAGAAAAATAAATTTGCCTTCCCAAAGGAAACTGTCAGTTTCCTTATTGGATAACCTCTCTTTACACACAATTTCCATGTGATGCTTACTGTTTCATTTTCAATGAGACATGAAGAATGAAAATAGAAAGGCTTATGCCCTGACCAAAGATGATGTCTGTTGGCTGGAGGAAAAGTATTTCCCTTAATATACTTATATTCTACTGTGAGCTGTAAAAAAGCAGAGCAATTACTGGAGGAGACTATGTGTGTTAACCACACTCATTTTCATACCCTGATTCTGAAAGCCACCTGTAAATATAAGTTTGTAGGTCTTTATTCCCCTTCTTGTGAACATGTATCAAAAAACACTGTGGTTTTCTTTCCAAAAAGGCCCTGGAAGGAACCAGCAAGAATGTTGTTTGTTAGGAACCTTTTAATTATCAGAATTCGTTGGTACATGGTTGGTTTGTGCTGGTTGGATATCCCTGCTAGCCACAGGAGGTGGCCACTGGGTACATTTTGGTGACCTATTGAGGTCACACTACTGTGCTGCCCCTCCTTCTTGGATTCCTCCAGGGCCTTCAGCCTCTCAGTAGCTGCAGTGCTAAAATTCACCAGCTGCATGCAAACTTATAAAGATTTGCAATTTGCTCTTCTACCCTCTGGTATCTCTGGATGACTCAGTGAGCTCCTTGGTGTTACAGAAAGGCTATCATTTACCCCAGTGTGGAATCTCATTGGCCTCTTCAGAGGAGGAGCTGTGCTCTGGAACCAGATTCAGCAGGTTTTAAAAGAAACCCTTCCCCTGTTTTCCCATGAATTTGCTCAATGCTGGTGATCTGACAAATGCTTTAAGCCAGCAGTGCTGGCAGAGGGACAGGTCCCACCCTCTGTTACCCCTCTGCCAGCACAGGTGCTCAGGTGGTGTGGGTGGGTGCACGGTGCAGCTGCACAAACGCTTGTGGCAGCACATGCAGAGGCTGCACAAGGTGGCTGCAGTGAGGATGGAGTGGGACCCTGTGTGGACAGCACCAGTTTAACATGTTAGTGAAGCTGTGGTGTGAAACTGGGCTGCAGCAGCCACATCAGGATAGCGAGGGCAAAACTTCTTTCCTATAGAGTGTTTTATCTACCCTAGGACTGAAAGGCAATTATTGTATTAAGCTCCCTTGTAGATATGTCTATCCAGAACCCACCCTGTATTTATTTTAATGGAAAGCAAACATGCCACAGAAATTTAATGGCTGTGGTTATATAAAGAAAAAAACAAACCAACTTTGTGTTTTGCTTGTTTTCTTCTGTTTTGTGTGCTTATTAAGATCTATTACATTGTATGGGTTTATTCAGTATCTGTCTTCTTACATTTTGGAATCTAAAGCCTGCTTTCAAGTTTAAATGAAAGCACAAAATTCTACATGGGGAAGCTGAACCTGACAGTTACAGTGACCCTCTGTGCTGACTTACACTGCAGAATGACAATAAAATAGATTTTTGCTAAAAATAGAACAAAACCTTTGCGTAGTGACCGTAAAGGTTATCAGAGCAAATCCCACTGCCCATGAACCAGAGAAGCCTAAGACTAAAAAACAAAATGGGAAAGCCCAAGGTGTCCTTGGCCAAAATTCCCCCTGTTGGTACTCCACCTTCAGGTCTGTGACTTTGTCATCTCCGTGGTGGGATAAGGCATGAGGCTGGCTGGCAGAGCAGATAGGGAGTCCATCTTCAAAAGAGCAATTCTCTGTGATGTGGCAAGGTAAAGATCAAAACACTGACATAGGTTATGCATAGAAGGAGCTTGGGTGTGAGAACTTGGAAAGCTGTACCTGCTACAGACTTTATGTTCTTCCCAGGGCTTGGTCTGAAATAGCTTAGGAAAGACAGGAAATGACAAAATCTGCTGTATTAACTCACATTGTATAAGAACAGGTGTAAAATAACATGTTATGAATTTAAATAAAGTGGTGTTGTCCCTTTAAACATTCAAATAGGCAATAAAATTGTTCTATAAACATGTGAGAACCTGTTCCACCAAATACAGAGTGGTTTTGTTAAAAAGAGAAGGAAATGATAGAAAAGGAAAAAACGTTGTTTGTTACATTATGAGATTCCAATTTTTGTAGTTATATTGGGACTGATACTGGGTTTATGTGTTAATGCACTGATCAAGACTTTCTGAGATTAGATTAGAGACCTTGCAGGTCACTGTTAGATTCATGTGTCCTTTCAGTGAAATATTTTACTTGGTACATTCCCTGCTCATTCTACTGCAGTGTCTCAGGAATTTTTGAAGACCAAATAAAACCATAAAGACGAATTCACTGCTCACTCCTTACTCTCCTTTCTCATTTCACCTGCTCACCTGTCTGCACTGTCACATAATGCTGAAATGAATCATGAAATATCTCCTGAAAATCCATTTACTACCATAATCATCAAAAATACCCACTCTTATCTAGACAATGACATCACACCAATGAAATGCTGAGCCTGTGGTCAGCCTCTGGATCTCCCAAAGCATTTGGATTTGATCTTTCTAAAAATCTCAGAAGGCAGATCCAATGCTTCATTAGTGCTTGTCATTACACTGAGGAGCCCAGTGCACTCCATCTGAAAAGGCCAGCAGATGTGTCTACTTGTAGAGGAGAGGCAGCAGAGGGGAAGCACACCAACTTGTTGGAAGTCTTTTCTGCATCAGGAAGAAGGTCCCCATTCACAGGCATTAGCATATTCCAATGAATATCACTTTTTTTTCTTCAAATTTCCAGCCTTTTCTATCACTGTATTCAGGAGAATAATTATTTAGGAAAAACCTTTCACCTGCAATTCCACTACAGGAAAGAATAAAAGGCAATGGAAGGTTTAAGGGAAACATGGGCATGGACTGCTCTGGACTGTTCCCCTTCACATCTCTTAGGATTTGGCCTCTGCTTCGCTGACAATAATTAAAATGACAAAACAACTAAATATATATGTTATTATTGTAACAGTGGGTGGGTTTTATTCACTGTAGTCAGCTGCACATTTGGAAATAAGTGCTTATATTTTTACCCCAGAGCAATGGATGCTGTCTGAAGAGAGGAACATGTGGTGTATGTACAACCCCTCCTCCCTGCTGCTTACATGGCTCTGTCCTTAACACTTTTCCACTCTTCCTTACGTGCCACCATGAAGAGGTATGCAAAGAGCAGTGCAATCATTATGAACACAGTGGGTTTGAGCTCAAAGGAAACCAGGTGTCTAATGTCAGGGAAAGCTGGGAGACACGCTTGCAGAATTCTGCCCAAACTTCTGAAGTTCCTTATAAAAGCACAGCCTGCAGAAAAAAATTAATATATTTCTAAATTCTGCCACTGGGAATGGTAACACATCAGAATACTCTGCAACAGCTCGATCTGCTGATGATCCTTGCTTTAAACAATAATGGGAAGATAACTTGGAAACTAACAACAAGGTGCAGCTAAAAGTGAACATATTACATGAAAGCCAAGGATTCAAGAGGCCTCCCTACATGATCCTAATTGACACAGCATTTGAAGAGCCTTCTAAAATGAGCCCTTCAGCTCACTAGCATCAGTGCTTTTTTCACTTACACCAGAATTGTCCTCTCTGGGCATTCAAGTACACACAAAATTGTAGCTGATAGGATTCACTTTACAACACTTTTAGCTACAAGTTTGGTTGTTTTCCAACAGAAAAATATGAAGTAAGAGAAAGATACTGAATTTTAGAAGTCAATTAATTTGATGGAGTTTTGCAAATTCATAACTGCCAGGTTTTTTATACTCACTTTCTTGTAGAGATCAGTGTGATTGAGGCATGGATCTGATTTTGGCAGGATCTCCTAGATTTTATCCCCAGTTTCGATACTGATTTTTTCCACAGTCTTGGGTAAAGCATTTAACCATGCTGCAGCTTCCCTGGCTGCAGGGCAATACCTGTTTCTCTGCAGCTCTTGTAGCTAACGGGTTAACATTTGCAGAGATGAATTCTGAAGATGAAAGACTCGCACAGTAGACTTGGGCTGCCAGCACTCTGGGACCAGGATCCAGGCTCCAGGTGTGTTTGTACAGTGCCTAACACACCACAGCCCCAGCACAGTGGATAAACAAGTACAAAAATCCAGAACAGAGTGACTGCAATCACCCATTGGTTTGCAGTGTGAGTAGAACAGCTCTCCTTCCTGTTTGCTTTCAGAAACCGCCGCAAAGATGCTTCTTTTGCCAGTCTTTGCCATCCTCCACATTTTTCTCTCTAGCTTGGAACTTTCTAATATTAGAGCTCTTATCTCTACACACACTGACTCCTCTACCCCTATTGACCAGCCTCTGACTTGGCAATATAAGGTTGTCTCTTAAGTTTTATGTGCCCAGACTAAAGGACTCAGAGAACAAGAATAAATTATTATGTAGGACCATCTCAAACAAACTGACAGTGTTTCCTCTGCAGAATATACTTGTGTTTATGGTTTGTCACTGAGAGGTTAAGACACGTCTCCTTGCACATATGGACATCCTGAGGTTGTTGTTTGTGTGCTGTTTGGATGGAGGTTTGGACCAAGCTTTTTTTTGGGGGGGTAGGGGAGGGGGAACAGGAAAGAAAAAAAGCCGAGAAAGAAGAAAGGAATGGTTATGCCAGGAAAAAACACTTGGGAAAGGACTGGAAACTGTAGTTGTTTTGCTACTGCAATATGCTGTTTGCTTTTCACCTTCTTCAGGCTGTCTCCTTTCCCAGAAATCAGCCATCTCCCAAGGTATGCCCTGCTCCCTCTCCTCCCGCCGGCTGGCTGCGCACACTGCCTGCCAACCAGGCAAATCTATCATCCACAGAGTGTTTCGCAGCGGTTCCTCCTCTTGGCTGCTTGAGAAGGTGTGTTGTTTGCTCTGCCTAAGTGCTCCCAGGGCCTAATGCTCCGTTGTTATGTACAGACCATTTCTACTGTCATGAATCATGTTTTACCACCCTGTGCTTTTACTTCTGCACCAGGTGCTTTTTTTCCTTTTGAGCAAACACCTCGGAGTTTCCGTGTTTACTGCTGACACAGTGCATGTCGGGTACACGGCATAGGCTGACTTATTCCTACCGTCCCACCGCCGACATCACCAGTAAATCTGCCTCTCACTCCAGCAGCTGCAGACCCCTTGTTTTTCTTCCAACCAGAGGTAAATTGATTCAGCGCAGCCTGAAATAATTTTGCCAGACACACAAAAAGGGAAAAAAGTATTTCACTGGAAAAGCTTCGTGCAGTCAAGCAAAATATGCCCTTTTCTTATCTTATCTGTTGTGAGTAACCCAAGCTATTTGCACAACGCCTTGTGCTAGGAAGGAGTTGTTTGTACATGTTTCACTCCTTTTTTCCCAAGTTTTGAATTTTGAATGAAATCTTTCTCTTCAAATTCTTTTTACCTGCGACAATGTTACGGTTTCTCTTCCCTGTGCTTCCCTGAAGGTTGGACCCAGCCCTCCCTCCAAAGATCCCTTCGTTGCAGATAGTTTTCTATTAATCTTCAAACCACTTTGGAGAGCTCTCTGCGTCTGGCAGCACTAACATCCCCTCTCCCTCCCGTCCCACCCACTTAGCCTCAGCCTAAGAGCCCTTAACAAATGACTCCCAAGGAATTTAAATGGCTAACGCTCGCTGGCCAATAAAGAGATGCATAAACTCTATAACCAGGTTGCACAGCTCTTGCCATTAGGAAGAAGGGTTGCTCGGGCAAAGGCGTGAGTCCCCTTAACCTGTTGCACTTCGATCGCGGGAGCGGAGAGGTAAGGGAAATCTTGTTTGCTCTGTAGGGCTTTTTATCTGGTTTTCATTTATCAGGGAGTGGAGACCAAAAGTATGTCATCATCAAGGTATGGGTTCAGGGCTTTGTCTTCCTTTAGAGGGTCCTAAGGAGTTGTTTGAGAATGAAGCAACTGCTTGTAAGATTGAACTGTGAGCTCAACATGTGAATATCTAAAAGAATTTGCATAGCAAATACTGAAATGGATGTCAGAACAATGAACACTAAACCACTGGTGCTTTAGACAGAAGAAAACAAAATCATGCTTCAGAGATATTTTTCTGCTGCCTTAATGAAGTAAAAGGTAGCCAACGAAGTAAAAGGTTGCAACTGCTTGACATCGTGTTTTCAACCTGTCTGTCTCTGCCATTGTCTGCGCCGCCCGGTATTTTGTTCTGCTTTTTCAAGAGATTGACATAAAAATCAAACCTTAAAAGTGGATTTTCAGCTTTTGGTGCAGAATTTGGGGCTTGTACATTGAAGGTGGCTAGGAAGGTTTAAGTAAACTGGTATATATGCAAGTATTATTAATATAAATGAATCTATATAATTCAACCTGCATACTGAAAATTTGACAGCATTTAAATAAAATCAGCTTTGATATTATTCTATTCATATTCATATTCTTAAGCAGCGTGTGAAATATGTAAGACTTGTCTGTGACATTGGACAAGTGACAATCTGTTCACCCTTATTTATTTATTATTTTATTGGTTTATTGGGGTCAGTGCTGATAACAATAGCAAAGTTTGAACTTAAACCAGGAAAAAAATAAATGTAGTTGTTGAAAGTCAGGTTCAATTAAAACCAGTGACAAAAATGTCACTTTACATGTGGACCAGATGCAGCAGCTGTAAATAATGATGTCCTGTACTGAGCTAGGTGGGATTGAAACCATGATTCAAAATATACTGTAAAGCAGTCCCTCTCCCTTTGCACATCCAGTCTTGCCATGGATGACAGCCTGTGGTCAGAACACGTGAGGGATGTCATGGCAAAAGTTACTGCCATCCTCTGCAGTGCTCCACGTCCTGGCAGACTGGGTTGCAGAAAGGATATCTTTTTCAATTGTATTGTCACAGCTGATCTCTGAAGGCCTTCACACCCAGTGCAGTCTGCAGTGGTGCATGTTGGTGTTAGATGATGGTGTTGCACCAAAGACCTTGCCAGTGTCTATAAGGGTCAAGAGAGTTTTTTAATTAAATTGACACAGTCAATCCCAGAGAACTTCAAAACGTGTCCTTTTTGTTTGTCAAGATGAGGCCACATGACTGTCTGTCAAGAACTTGTTGTAATGTTGTTGGTTTGATTATTTTTCCACTGGTTTCTCATATAGCTATGCACTGTATAACCAAGATTAGATAATATGTTGCATGAAGTCAAAAAAGGAATCACCATTTTGCTACTCTTTTTAAGAATTTCCATTCAATTCTGCAGTTCAGCTCCATTCTTTGCTGAAGAAATTACATTGAATCAAATGATCCTTGTCTTCTTTCTTCAGCTTCCAATTAAAAAAGAAATAATCTCACTTAAGGTCAACAAAAGGTGAATTTCAAATTATATCTGTCTCAAATCCCACTCCTTTTCTGGAGTGAACAGAAATTTCATTTCAAAACCATAGGTATTTCCAAGTGAGCTGTAATTTCAGTAGACTTAAATTGTCTTGAATTAACCCAACACAGGAGTGGTGCCCCCTGAGAGAGTTCCTGCCTTGGTTAAACATTTTTTTTAATTTATAATATTAACACTGGGCACAGGTAACGAGTGCTGAAAATCTCTTCCTTGTACTTGTAAACCTTGTTTCTCAATTCTCCAACCCAACGTTCAAAGGTCTGTACAAACTTCTTAGATCAGAGGTCAGGTACAAATTGCTGCACTTTGCAGCTCCTTTCTGCCGATATGACAGAATTTCACAGGAAAGAAGACTGACTTCCAGCCCCCACTCCTCCACACACAGGCAGTTAAAATGGTGATATGTACAAGTCAGCCATTGGTACCTGAGTTTAATTAATAACTAACTGGGTTTCACTGGTGCAAGGTGCATATTATAAAAAGGGTCAAATGTCAGTGCACAAAGGAAAAAAAAAGGACAAAACCGCAGCCACTGACTAAGCCAAATGCTTTGAGTTTAATGTACTTTTAGCAGCGAACATTCACATCCCAACTGTGGTTTGCTTTATGTTGATTTTCATTTCTGTGACCTGAGGGGGAGGGAGCACTTTGAGCCACTTTCAGCTTTCCCTGGAATCTCTGCCTCCTGCGGAAAGCAGGGTTGCAGGTTGGGCCCCCTGTTGTTGCATTGTTCACATGGTATACACAAAGCTTAGAATGTTGCAATAAAGGTAGTGCATGGGATGAGGGTAAACTGAAAATTCTGAAGCTATTTTTATTGTAATAAATTTGACTAAGCAAGTAGACTTTGTATGAACAGGAAGGATGTGTTATGTTTCACTCTGGGATCTCCACGAGAGTTAGAGGAAAAAATGTGATCAGAAAAGCTGAAAAGACAACTGTAGGTTATGAACTTTTTAAGGTACTCTTGGTTGCACTGCAGAGTGGAACATATGACTGTAATATTTATGGAGGCAGACAGATAGATAAAGTGTCCTGTGTTGTAAAAACAAAGAAGCGCGTGCACACGTATCCTGCTCCGCAGAGTTCGGCAAAGCCTTTGCCAGACAACATTTCCAATGACTGAATTAAATCATGGTGTTCATATATAAGGTTTTGGTTCAGAAGGACAAGAAGGGAAATAAGTGAATGTGTTATCTTTCCTGTGTAATGATTAATAGACGAGTCTAGTTGTGGTTTTGTTTTTTGGTTGCCGAACATTGCTTTTCCTGTCTTTCTTATGGCAAAAGCTTGTGAGCTTCTAGTCCATCCTGAATGAAACTCTTTTCCCTTTCCAAGCAGAATGCTTTCTAAAGCAGACAGTTAATGAGGAGGACACAGTGTTTAATTGCATTTTTGGTAAAGAAACACTGCAAAAATTTCCCCATGAAGTACAGCTCATCCAGAATAGGAAAGACTACACTGAAATTTATATATCACGTGTTTTCTTGTCTGATCATGATAATGATAAACTTTATTGACTAGATTGAAATATGGGAATTTGTGGAGAAGGGAATGGTTGTGCTGTTTCCTGATTTAAATAGCCGATAATAGCGATCACACAAACCATCTCTCATCTTCTCAGCTTTCCTCAACATTTGGCTTCAATATGTTGCAGGGTAATAACTTCAGCCTCAGCCAGAAACAAGTCCTATCAAAATAACTGAGAGTTATGGATTAGTATGAACTGGTGTGGGTAAAAGATGGAGCTGGGGCAAACAGGATAACACAGGGGTTACACAACTTGTTGGACAAAGTTCTGAATGACTTGCAGAAAAGTGCATTATAAAACAAGGGAGGAGACTGGGTTTTGCTTACCCAAACTTCCTTCAGATGCAGTTTAAGTTGAGATGACTGGTTTGGCACTGCAGTAGCATAAGAACACTCAAGAAACACACATTGCATTAACAGAATGCACATTGCAGAAGAGGATCATGTTAGTAGGATGCTCCAGGTGTTGGTGGTGCTGTGATACATCAATCACATTTTCATCAGCATGGGTTCATTCTTGCCATGGTAAAACCATATATTCATGAACACATTTTCACTTGTGATCATCAAAAAGCCATGGCAGGAAACAAAGCTACGCTCAGGAAAGTTTTCTTACTTTATTATTTGAAAGATCATTACTCACATCTCATTGAATATAATTTTTGCAGCTTTTAAGCAGGAGGTCCATTGAGGGACCTTTCTCCTGGGAATGTTCACTGCTAGGCATTGATAATGCTTACAGATAATACAAGTGGATCACACACAAGATTAAATATACTGGAGAAAGATGCAGAGAGGGTTGATAACAGAACAGGCAGAATGTTTGCACAATACAAAGTGACTTTAATTTGTAGGGGAATCATAATTTTAGCTCCATTTTTAAAATTGTACATAAAATTGCTGTGAGGTAAGATTAATAGGCTAAGGAAACTGGTATAATATGGTTAAGAGAATTGTATCTGTGATTGTTATTTTTCTAATGACAATGATGAAAATAAGAATTTAACCTTCAAGTCCCAGTTTGAAGCTATAGTCAATTGTTGACTGTACAAATTCCTTGTTGAATTATCTGATTAGCATTCAAGTTTTAACCTGGAAAATCCCAGCATGTTAATTTACAGAATAATTTCCAATGTTTTCCTCCTAAAAAGGAGCAAGAAGCAAAAGAACAGATTTCTAGTAATTTTGTTACAATTTTATAAGCCAAATACATTGCTTTTGATTGGTGCCTGGAGAACATAACCTGTCCCTGCAAGACCTTTAAAGCAGGATTTTCTGTAGTGCTCATCACTATCTTAAATATATCCCTATTGCAGCCATTAGAGTCTCGTAACTGATGTCAGGGGAGTAGTGCTAGATGTGAGTACTGTTTATTTTCTGTTTCTTTCTTTGAACCTCATACAATCAAAAGTCAAAGTCAACAGATTTTGGTGAGTTTTAAATGGAACCAACCATTGAGACACTTGGGACAAATTTAAGCAACTGAAGACCATGCACAGACCCTCTCTGCAGTAAATCCACCCTGAAAACTGCTTTTCAGGCCCAGAACATTAACTTGCCCTACACAAAGAGGACATAACTAACTGACCAGAATAAAAATGGAGTTTAAGCATGAAATACGAACTCTTGCAATGAAATCAATGGTCAGAACTCTGATGATAGGCCCTAGATTAGGATGCCAAGAGTTACCATAGCATAAGTGGGAATTTCATAAAGTCATAGAATCTTTAGGTTGCAAAAGACCTCTAGGATCATTGAGTCCAACCATTAGCCAAACACTGCCAAGTCCACCACTAAACCATGTCCCTAAGTGCTACATCTACATGTCTTTTAAACAGCTCCACAGAAGGTGACTCAACCACATCCCTGAGCAGCCTATTCCAATGCTTGACAGCCCTTTCAATGAAGAAATCTTTCCTTCCCTGGTGCTACTCGAGGCTGTTTCCTTTTGTCCTAATTTCAGCAGCTAGCCTCAGGATTTAGTAGGCTGGTTTTATCCTACCTCTCAGGCACTGTTGCTCTCTTATTTAAGTATAATACTTCTGGTGGGCAGAGAGCCTCTTCTTGTACATGTTCTTGCCTGAGCACACATGGGAAACACACGGTGCAGCAAATGCTGCTCCATGCACATCTCATTGTGTTCCGTGCAGCACCTGAGCCAAAAAGGTCCCAATCCTGGCTGGAGAGGGACAAGTTTGGTCACCCAACTCAGGCATGCCCATGATGATGAGAGTAAGCAGTCCTTTAGTGGTGCTGGCAGCAGGATGAATTGCACAGCAGACAGACATGTCATTGTCAATGAACTCTGTTTTCTTCCAAGCTGCTCATCACAAGCTGCTCATCAACTCTCTCTTGCCAGCTGCTGTTCCTGCCCCTTCAGGTCTGCTGACGCAGTTCACCACTTTTTCCATAGATTTTGCCAAAATGATCCAGATTAAGAAAATCCACCTTTTCAAAATGTTTCACCTAGCCTGGGGCAACTTCTTCACTCAGTTCAGCTGCAGGTAAAGAAATGTGTCTGACACACTGCAGACACTGTCATGGCCTATTGGCCTGAGGTATTGCTTTTTTGTGAAAGGATGAAGGCATCATCCATCCCATGTAACCTTCCCTTTCCTGCCTGAAAGACCTTCAGAAAATAGCCTTGGCCAAAAAGCTGTGCTGAAATGCTGAAATCTCTTGCACTGACCCATAAATTTCAACTTTGGACACCTGCATTTAATTAATGGCAGAGTGTAGGAAACCAAGTGTGGTCCAATTCCTGTTGAAAACCACACTGGCCCTGGATCCTGCAGTTGGGCATGGCATGGCTCAGCTTCAGCAGAAGTCTCAAAGACACCTGCTTTGTTCAGCTCATTTTTGAAAATAATGAGGAGGGAAAGAGTGACAGTCTTGGCAAGAAAGAGCGAAGTGATGTATAATGATACTGTAATTATCTTTAAACAGGGAGGTAACTTGCACATGATACTTGAAGCAATGCACGAGTCACTACCTTATTTAGAATTGATGAGGCCATTGAATATTTCTGTTCTGCCAACAGATGTCTAAAGAGGCAAACTGCGTTTTCAGCTGGAGCATTTCTGGGGTGTCTGATATTTGTGATGAAATTACACAGTTGTTCTTAGTAACCTGTTGTTTTTGTATGCATTTTATGAATATAAAGTTGTCATGAGAATAGAGTCAGGATTTGAAAATAAAGAACTTTAATGGCAGCCATGCTTTTAGAGCTGCTGCCTATCAGCATCATCAGGATCAACATTTTCCCTTGTTATTTCAGCTAAAATACTAGGAAGGTCACGTTTAAACCAGTAGCTGTTATTTCACTCTGCCAGCAGGGTGTATTGGAAACTTCAGCAATGATCTTTCCCTCTGTGGTTTAAAATGCAAAACCGTGGCAGTTTCTTGGGGGAGGCAGTAGCTGTGCAGTGTCCATGAGGACATGCCCTGTCAGCTCAGTGGGAGTTTGTATGGTACAGGGCCTGCAGGTGGGGCACAGGTGCTCCCATCCCTCCCCTGGGCAGCTATCACAGAGACAGCACATCTCCCTGGTCTCTCCTGTTGCCTGTGGTGGTGCTGGTACCCACCCCCTGGCTTTGTGACTGCTGGCACTTGTGTCACCCACAGAAAGACACACGATGCCACTAAATCTGTGTAACACAAAACTGGAGGCATAAATTAAGTCCAAACATAAACAACCTCATTTTATAGGAGCACGTGAGTGAAGTGGACACACAGTTACTGCCACAAGGACACTGGCTGTGTCCCTGTGTTTGTAAAAGCCTATTTGACCACACTAGGATCAACAGAGGAGCACGTGTCTGCCTAACTTCACAGGGCACTGCCCAGGGCTGGACTAACCCAGGGAGAAGTTATGTGGACTTTGGGCATTTGGGCCCCAAGCTGCCTTTGCCCTGGGACAAGGGACATCACCATTTGGCCCTGTATTGTTGTTAATCAAGGTGTGGTATTTCTACTCTAATAAAATACTTAATCAACCTGCTCATAGTATATTTTAGGTCAGTCACTGCCAACACAGTAAGTTTACCATTTAATATTCTGGGATGTGGGAAAAAAGTACCTTTAAAAAGAAGATAATTAATGTTTAGGGCAAGAACTATTTACACCCTTCCTACTGGCAGCAGAGGAGTTTCATAAGCAAAGTGAAGTGAAATTTGAATGGTTTCAGTGAAACATATGTGTCTGAGAGTTCACTTGTGCAAGGAAGAGTCTTTGGAACAGAGACACTGAACTGAGGGACATGTAAGCCTTGCTTCTGGTAGATGTTAGCATCCATCTAACATCCATGGTGTTGAATAATCAAGCAGGATTTACCTTTCTGTGAGAAAAAGCCAAGGACTTGGTCAGTCCTGATAATGAGTCATTTAAAACTTAGTTGCCTTCAAAACACAACCTTTCTTGTTAAAATATTTTTGTCTGACTCTCTTTTTTGAATCTATGTTATCAAGATCAGGTGTACCTTCCTCCTCAGAGTCTAGAAACCAAGCACTTATATTTCACAAGACACTGCATTTTAATGGAGATTAAGTTTTTGTCTTTTCTAGCATTAATCTCACATATTGGATGCTGGAAATCAGCCTGGCATTATTAAGGCCACTAGACCCATAGTACTGGCTCATGCTTTGTGTACACCTGCAACATATGGTAGTGAGTTTTCATGGCCAGTTTACTGTTGACTTAAAAAAGGCACAAGTAGGTTTGAACACTTTGGAAACTGGTATTTTCAAACAATGTTTTCTTGAGAGAGATTGCATTTCAGTCTGGAAAGGATTCAGTTGTGTCAGTAGCCCATTTTGTAAGGCAGTACCAGCAGGAGAGAAGAGCTCTCAGAACAGACAGCCTGTGCATTTTCTCAGCAAGCTCCAGATAATCACTGCTGATGAATGTTCAGGTAAATGATACCTGAACTTTGTCTAGGTGTTGATTGTGTAATGTGGCAATGAACAAGTTGTTAAGTGTGTATTTAGTCACAACAATTAGGGCTATATGGGCTCTATAACTTTCTTAGGCAGTACCTACTTATGAAACTCAGCTCTATGTAGCTGCACAGGAAAAGAAACCCAAACCACATTTAATCATAAATTTTGATTCCAAATAAATTACATAGGAATAAATGCATTTCAGGTCCACAAAGAATTTTTAATTATGCACTATCACAAATGGTGTATGGCAGTGTCTGCAGCAAAGATGGCCAGCAGCACTTAGAAGCAGCTTCATGTACAACTTCCAATATGAGAAATCATCCTGCTGGTGCAGTGCAAAGTGCTGGAGAACATGCAACCTCCTGCATGGCCACTGAATTACCAACTGGTTTCTGGGGGTCAGGGCAGATTCTGTTTCATCTCCTCTCACTCCACAATCCCAGTGATCATCTGTAGCTTTCCCGACTATAGCCCCCAGACACAGAGCCCTGCAGATAACAGAGATATAGAGACTTATTTTGTAAGTTGACCTAAAACAGGTGGTTTGAATGGAATTGCTAATTTTTAAACTTAGCCAGACTTGGGGTGATAAGTGCTTCACTTGCCAACAGATGGCCCATGTAAAGGTAATGATTGTTTCCCACCAGAGTGTTTATATAACTAGCTTTGCTTTTATTCCAAGAAAGGTGAAGTTACACTTCTAGGACCAAATTGTCAAGTGAAAAATGAAGCTGTTTTACTCTGCCTTAATTTTCTTAATTATTTCAAATAATTCCCAGGAATAAACTTTAAATGTCTGACTGTTAAAGGGTAATATTTCAATCTGAGAGAAACATATATCAACAGCATTTTAAAGCAAGAAACTATCCATGAACAGACCTGGCTTCAAAGGAATTATGTTTACTAAAGTATTGCCTGAGCATCAGCATTACTATTACTGCTCTCCACTTTCTTTATCTTCTTCTCTGCTCTCCATATTTTTAAATCAAAATGGCTCAGAAGCATCAATATGCAACACTCATGGCCCAAAACCACATGCAGAACCAGGTCCTACCACAGACCAAAGCTCAGAAGTCTGGTTTCCCAAACCCAAGTTCATTTAGGAGATGAACCAGGCTCAGTGGTGTTTGCCCTGGCTCATGCAGAGGCATCTCTGGGTATGGACCAGCACAATTCTGGGCAGCTCAGGAGCTTTACCGAAAAAATCTGAGGTGCTGTGGTTACTAGGATTTAAATGGATTTTGTGAACCATACAAATCAGTGCCTGAAATTTGTGCTGATATTTTTGTGGACTTGGGCTTGCTGTACTAATGGAAGATCTTCCTACATAGAAACCAATGCAATGGCCAAATCACTCAGATGAAGGGTATATATGTGAGTCCTTGTGGGACAGAGAGAAACCTGTGTCTCACTGAGTAAGACAACTATATAGAATAAATAAATCTCTCTGAAACTTTGCCCATTTTTTTTAATTACCCTGTCAAACCCATATATTGGGAGCATTTCTTATGGTGGTTTGCAGAGTGTCCTATAAGGGTCAGTGTATTTTGACAGTTCCATCAACAGACTGGTGATGAATGCAAAACATAACAAATAAATCAGTGAAGGAAAGACTGATGGAGTTGTAAAACACAATGAGGAGGAGCCAATTGTGTAACATTCAGTAGGTGGGATCTACTTAAAAGGCAGCTGGGATAGGGCATTCAGGAGTAATAAACACAAGTCATGCCTGCTACATGGGACATAACCACAGCAAGTGGTGCTTCTATAAAGGATTTGAGGTTAAAATTGAAAAAAAAACACCCAACTCCATGTGATTTCCTAGTGAGAACGTGTGAAGAAACAGGCTTTGGAAATACAGAGACATGGGATGAAGAAGGAGGGATGATCTTCATCCCTGTATATGGCAAAAGGCTGATGCTCTGTCCAAAGACCAACAAACAAGAATTTTAGGTGAAAAAATGACTAATTGTGTGCTCAGCTTGCAAACTCTGTCAAAAGACAGAGTTGTGTCTTGATTAACTAACTTATCTGTCACTACAAGGCAAAAGCAGAGGTCTTGAAAGACTCCCTAATCTATCAGAGAAAGGTTTAACAAGTAATCCTATCTCGAAGCAAAAGCCAGACAAATTCTCATGAGAAATACAGCATACTTGCTTGTGTGATGGAGTGTTTAGCAAACAAACCATACAGGGACGTGATGGGGTCTACAGCTCTCTGGGTCCTTAAAGCCAAGGTCCTTGTGGAAGATACAGTTTACTCAGATAAATGCTATGGCACCTAATGTGCAAATAACAATAAAATGTAATGGTCCATGTCATATACAATCACTTGTATTAAATTGTCTGATGGACATTTGCAGCTTTAAAAGTCAATGAACTAACTACTCTCAGAGTCCCAAGGTGTCTTATTTAATTGTGTTCACAAAGAAAGCCCACTGTCTTGCAGTTTTGGTTATTAGCAGGGTCATTTCCTGTATGTCTGCATTTCCTGCTCTCTGCCTGTGTTCAAATGCAGAATAAGGTTTCTGAGATTTGCCTTCCTCTTGCTGGTGTGCAGTGCTGTGCTGTCTGCTTGGTCTAAAGCAAGCTGCCTCTCATAAAGGAGTGATTGTCTTCAGCTTTTGTCAAGTCCTGCTGTAATAAGGGAAGAGACAACATGTTAGGTATTGTAACACAAGCAGTAGGCAACTCAGAAGCTTGACAGGTCTTTGCACAAGAGAACAATTGCACCCCATCACTGATGCTAAAGAGTATTTATTATTTCCTACTTGATAGTTACTGTGGAGGTCTAGAGGAGCAAGGGGTTGTTATCAAATGAAAACTGTCTGCATGCTTCTCATGCATTTGCCACCTTCCACCATGGAATATGGCACCTGGTGCTGGTGCTGTTCGGGAGTAAATGGATTAACTGATGAGTGACTGAGAGGGAGGAGAAGGCTCTGTAGGGGGATATCTCTGGCTTCCTATCAGTGTCTTCTCTCTCCCAATTCTGCATAATCTCCTTCCTACCATTTCAAAAAGAAGATAAGGGTCTCCAAGGTCTTGATATTTTGAGGTACTTGGTGGCATCCATTCACATGCCTTTGGTGTCCTGTGACAGCAGCTCTTGATGCCTGGGATGTGTGGGCAGGTGATCCTCAACCATTCCCTCAAATTTTTTCCCTCAAGCTTTGCCAATGTCCAGGTTGCACTATCCCTGCAGTATCACTCTTCAGGCTGATGTGGCTTGGTCCTCTGTTGTTCTGCAGCCTTAATCCCAGTTTGAAAAACAAACTTGCAGAACAGCTACGGGAAAGTGAAAGAGAGAGGTGGAATTCTGATGGTAGCTAATAGCTTTTAACGAGTGTCCTCCTTCTTCATTTGCCCAGGTCTTATCACGCTGTGAATGAGTTTGACACCATGACCGCTGAGGATTCCACCGCAAGGATGAGCAATGATTCCACTAATGTGGCCACCACAAAAGTCCCCGAAGGTGTTGCTGGTGCGCCCAACGAGGCAGCTCTGCTGGCCCTCATGGCCCGCACTGGATACAGCATGATCCAGGAGAACGGGCAGCGCAAATACGGAGGCCCTCCTCCCGGCTGGGAGGGCCTGCACCCTCCCCGTGGCTGCGAAGTCTTTGTGGGCAAAATCCCCCGCGATGTCTACGAAGACGAGCTCGTGCCCGTGTTCGAGTCTGTCGGCCGCATCTACGAAATGCGCTTGATGATGGACTTTGATGGGAAGAACCGCGGCTACGCCTTCGTGATGTACACGCAGAAGCACGAGGCGAAGCGCGCCGTCAGGGAGCTGAACAACTACGAAATCCGCCCCGGCAGGCTGCTGGGCGTGTGCTGCAGTGTGGATAACTGCCGGCTCTTCATCGGAGGCATTCCCAAAATGAAGAAGAGAGAGGAGATCCTGGAAGAGATTGCCAAGGTGACAGAAGGCGTGCTGGATGTCATCGTGTATGCCAGCGCCGCAGACAAGATGAAGAACAGAGGCTTTGCCTTTGTGGAGTATGAGAGCCATCGAGCAGCAGCCATGGCCAGGAGGAAACTCATGCCAGGAAGGATCCAACTGTGGGGACATCAAATTGCTGTTGACTGGGCAGAACCAGAGATAGATGTGGATGAAGATGTCATGGAGACTGTTAAAATCCTGTATGTGAGGAATTTAATGATTGAGACCACAGAGGACACCATTAAAAAGGTGTTCGGTCAGTTTAACCCTGGCTGTGTAGAGAGAGTGAAAAAAATACGTGATTACGCCTTTGTGCACTTTACAACCAGGGAAGATGCCATTCATGCCATGAACAACCTTAATGGTGTTGAACTAGAAGGCTCGTGCCTGGAGGTTACGTTGGCCAAGCCGGTAGACAAGGAGCAATACACTCGCTACCAGAAGGCTGCAAAAGGAGGGGCTGCAGCAACCTCCGAAGTAACTCAGCAACCTAACTATGTTTACTCTTGTGATCCATACACACTAGCGTACTATGGATATCCATACAATGCCTTGATCGGGCCCAACAGAGACTACTTCGTGAAAGGTTGGTAAGCACAATTAGGGGATGTGATGGGCAGGTTTGATCTTAGGCTGATGCCAGAGGTCTGTCTCAGCCAAAGGACAGCTAGTGCCATGCAATTTTTTCTTAATATTCTTTTCTAGGCCCTTTTGCCGCATTTCTGTTCGGTCTTACTTTAGTTTATGACTACACAAAGTGTATTTATCTATAAATAATTGCTAATGTACAAGCTAGTATAAGAGAGACATCAAATATATGGTTAAGAATTGGTAAAAGATCAGACATGGGATGGGGAAGAGAGGGATCTGGGCTTTACGAGTGGTGTACTAAGTCTGAGCAAGGCTAAGGATCTAGCTTCTGATGTCTCCTTTCAAAGAGCTGGATCCTCTGACAGAGTGCTCTGGAGGCGTGGGTATGGTGACCTAGTTATCCAAGGGGAGGGAGGTTAGGGAAAGCCTTAGTTAGGGACTCTCTAGGTGTCATTCACCCTCTGCATTAAAATGACAGTAATGCTGTCCTCCATAAAGTCGTTTGAGAACTACGAGCAGAAGGAATCACGTGAGTGCAAAGTAATTCTTTTATTATGTGTACCTTAATTAGTTATCGATTACAGTCATTAAAAATTAACCAAAAAATCCCTTATTCATAAAAAAACCCTAACAGCTATAACTGTATTATAATTACAACTATCCTGAACGTTCAGGAATTAGAGTTTCCTGAAATTTGATGTGTATTTCCATAGAAGAAGCAATTTAGCATAAATATATTCTTAAAGCACCCACATAAACCGAGAAGTATTTTTAACCCTGGTCGTTCAAGAATTTCAGCTTCTTCTCAATTTCCAGATTTGTACTTGCAATGAACTATGACGGAGTTGAGTAACAGTCTAAATATTCAATTAGACCATCATAAAGTACATCAATACTGCAGTGTTCAAAGTACTGTCATAACACATGTGGAGTCACTAAGATGAATAAAGGCAATAGTTTTGGGAGTGAGTTATATGCACCTAATAAAATAGCACAGAAAACAATTAAACAACATAAATAAAAATATATGCAGTGGTGGGACAAGGTTGGTTAAGGGCAGGTATGATGTTGTGCCATCTCAGCAGGGTCCCATCGCAGCCAGCTGACAAGCTGGGTCTCCTCTGGAGGACAGCTGAAAGCAGAAGCTGTTCCTAATGCACAGAAATCACCCTGAGGACTCCCTCGCTCTCTGCTGACTGCATTGAACCCGTAACACTTGCCACAAGAGTTGCTTCACTGTAAATGAGCAGTTAATATATGCTCACAAACATCAAAATCTAAACAAGCATAGGCTTACTGGATGCTTCTTAGACACTTTTGTTTTCCTAAGCAGGGTCACTAAGACCCAGTCATGCTGACTTCAGCAGCCACATTTCTAAGCACAAGCCTCCAGACTTCAGCCTGGGGTCACTGGTGCTCCCCACGGGGCTGTCACTCTCCATTACTCACCACCTTCTGTGTTGTTATCATAAGCAGGCAGCATACGAGGCAGAGGGCGAGGTGCAGCTGGCAACAGAGCCCCGGGTCCCAGGGGCTCCTACCTGGGGGGATACTCCGCCGGCCGTGGAATCTACAGCAGGTACCATGAAGGCAAAGGAAAACAGCAGGAGAAAGGATATGAACTGGTTCCCAACTTGGAGTTACCTGCAGTCAATCCAGTGGCCATTAAGCCTGGTGCAGGTTAGTATGTGTAAGGAGGGGAGGAAAGCAGGGGTGGTGGGCAGGTCCCTACTCCAAGCCCTGTCTCAAGCATGTGAGGACCCCTTCAGAGCCAGTCCGTGACTGCAACTGCAGCAATGGGGACGGCCCCAGGGTTGGGACTCAGTGCTCCCTTGTGCTGAGTGCCTCCTGGCCAGATTTTCTTCACACAAGAGGCACACAGTGGGACAGGGGATGCTACTATCTGGGAGCTCTTCAGGCCAAAGAATAAAGCAATGCCCACTCCTTCTGTCCCCTTTTGCATTTGCTTAGGAGGAAGCAGACTTTCCTCTCCTTCTAGTCATGTACACTTAGAACATGGTGACTAAGAGCAATCTTCTTCTCTTTTAACGTCTTCAATGCTAATTTCACCCTGGGAGATTCCTATCCTAGATTTCCAGCCAGGCTGGAGCCCTTCCCTGTTTAGTCTGTATTTCTCCAGTAGTAAAAGGCTGAGAAAAGGATCTGGGACTTTCCCATTGCAGGAAAGTCCCTGGCTGAGGCAAGCTCCTCCATCTCCATCAGTGGCATGGGGAAGGAGCAAGGCAGGGAGCCCTCAGGGTCCATCCTGCAGCAGGGCAGTGCCTACAGTTCCATCATCTCTGCTGGGCTCTGCTGAGCCAGGCCAAGGGCTGGGGCAGGGACTGCCCCCTTCTGCCACTTCATCAGCTGAGTACCCAGCCCTTGCCATTCCCAGGTGAACAAGACAAAAGCTGAAGCTCTGCAATTCCTCAAGATCCTGTTTGGAAAGATTTTTATTTGAAAAAGTAGCCAGAGGAAGAAGGTCCTTGAAGGTGATGGGGACAAGCCCTCTTGCAGAAGTCCTGATGTCTTGTCTCCATTTCTCTTTCCAACTGTAATGGCAGGATATAAGCATTGCTTAATAATAGAGCTACAGTGTGTTCCCAAAACATGTACCTTTCATGTCTGTGAAAATTACAGCTTGCATCTAATGAAAGCTGTGAAGAGTTCTTCATTTCAAGTGGATGAGACAATGTTAGAAGAAGTCTAGAGACAAAGGAAGGCTGTAAAGATTAGGGTTGGAGAAAGATCAGACTTCCTGAGAAAACTACCCCCTTGCCACCAGAAAATATTACTGCTATGTATGTTTGCAAAGATACTTTAGGAATTCCAAGTATTACTAAAGGATGCTTGAAAAGTGAGCTTGGAAATACATGCTTATTAGTGGTGTCTGTATTTCATTTGATTGCCAAACAAAAGCTCAAAGCTCAAGTCCAAATGTTTCTACACTTGAAACGTGACAAGATTCAGATTTTTTTTATCAGACCTTCCCCTGTCATATGGTTCCAGCACAGCCTCTGAGCACAAAAGTACCTGGTCTGTTTTCCCCAGTCAGATCAGCTGATCTAATAAGAGGTACCACACACAAGACTTACCTCTGTTATGAAGAGGGTATGGCTTTGAAAGCTCATTATCAGAACAGAAGAGTAGAAATGTACAGACTGCAAAGTTTCCTGCCTACTGTTTCAGTCAACCCTAAAGCTCATTTCTTTGCAAATAATTGGAATACTCCTGAGAGCTCACCCCAATACCCCAGATGTCTGCAACTGTTTTTCTGCCAGAAGTTATTGCAGAATGGAGCATGTGAGCTCTTTGCCTTCGTGAGAAATTATCCAGGGTTTTTAAATCAGAGATAAAATTGGTTTGACCTGACCAGGTGGGCTTGGTGTAAAAGGAGAACTGGAAAACTTCTTGAGCTAGTGGTCTCTGCTTGAGGAAACAGTGGTAGTCCCCTGGTGGAGGACACATCTCTACCTGAAAGATATCTGATCAGCTCCCTTGTTGCAGCCTCCAGGATCAGAACAAGAGTACTGCCTTCTGTCACCTGCTTCCACCAGGCATAATTGCACACTTTAACATTGCAAAGTTTCATTGCACAGAAAGAAACCCCTGTGTACATACTAGGCTTCATTTCTGGCACTTATGCACCTCCCATAAGTGCCAACATCACCTCTTAGTCCATCATCTATTATTTATCGATTACTTTGTTTTCCTTGTGAATAACCTGACTGCTAAAAAGCTCACAAGCTGAATGGTGAAGTGTGTAATATGAGGCAATGATGGAAATCATAGTGTCATAGAAGGGTTTCCACTGGAAGGGACCTTAAAGACCATCTAATCCAATGCCCCTGTCATGGGCAGAGATGTCTTAAACTAGATCATGTTGCTCAAACGCCCATGCAATCTGAATTTAAACCCTTCCAAAATTGAGGCACCCAGAACTTCTCTGGACAACCAGCCCAGTGTCACATCACCTTCGTTATAGAGTATTCCTTTCTTATGCCCAACCCTTTTTCAGTTTAAAACTGTTACCCTTTGTCCTATCACTCCAGGCCTTACCAAAAAACCTGTATAATAGGCCCCCTTTAAGTACTGAAAAGCTCCAGTAGAAGTCATTATCCCAGAGGCATCTTTCTTCAGGCTGAACAGCTCCAATTCTCAGTCTGACTTCACAGCAGAGCTGCTCCATCTCGTTTAACATCCTCTGAACCTGCTACAACAGGCTCACAACCTTCTTATACTGGGGCCCCAGAACTGGACACAGCATTCCATGTGGAGTCTCACCTGAGCAGAATAGACAGGCAGAATCACCCCCCTCAACCTGCTGTCCACACTGCTTTTGATACAGCCTAGAATACAGTTGGGTTTTCTGGACTACAAGTGAACATTGCCAGGCCATGTGCAATTATTGTGATTATTGGGAATGTTCAGCAAAGAATGTTTCTTCCCTAAGCAAGCCATGGAGCTCCATTTTGGACCGTGTACAAACTCACCATCCTGAACACTATTATTCTGACCAGAATGTTCTTCCTTTTTTCTGAAAGACCATGGCTCTAAGTATATCATGTTGTCCAATTTTGGCATAAGGGAGAATTCCCTAAAGAGAAGTTCATTTTTTTCAATGTCATTAAGTAGATTGATCCTGTAGCAGACAGATGAGATAAAACATATTTAGCCAAGCTGAATTCCTGGGAAATGCTGGTAAAGGAGCTGATATTTCACAGGGTTGGCCGAAGGATGGCATGTAACGCCGACTGGTTACTGCCTGTAATTTCTGCAGCACAAACCACAACTTTCTGTCCTGGAGCAGCTCGTCCTGTGGCAGCTGCGTATTCCTTGACATCAACAGCTGGAGCAGGGACCTCACTGGGACATTAAACACCCTTACCCCTTGTGCTCAGGCCACACTCAGCCAGTGGGAAGGACAGCAGTGGTCAGAAAGAGTTGTGTAAATCTGCATCACAGGAGGACTCTGGCCCTAGGACACTCCTGGCAGGAGCATGGGGGAAAGTGCTGGACCAAACAGGCAGCACAGAGCCTGTCACTGTGCATCAGCCATGGTGCTCCCACACATGGGGAGGGCAGAGGTGCCCCAGGTCCCCTGCCTGCACACAAGGCTACCTCTCCTGATAAGAGCAGCACAGGTTCGCTGCTGGAGAGTTGGAGCGGCCCTTTGACGTGAGGTCCTGGACACTCTCTCCTGATGTATCTGATATGTCTGGTCTCTCCTAGTGGCCATTCCTGCCATTGGTGCCCAGTACTCCATGTTTCAGGCCGCACCGCCAGCCAAGATGATGGAAGATGGCAAAATCCACACTGTTGAGCACATCATCAACCCTATAGCTGTCCAGCAGGACCCAGCTAGTGCAGCAGCTGCCGCAGCAGCCGCAGCTGCAGCTGTAATACCAGCTGTCTCAACACCTCCTCCCTTCCAGGTGAGTTCAGCACAGAAATCCTGCTTCCCATACTTCCAGCTTCCCATACATCCTGCTATGCATACCCAGTGGGTGGGGAAAGCCTAGTGCTTCCATTCAGGAGATGGTCTTGAGGATGTCACAACACTCAAGAGCCCTGAAATTCATCTGACTTGTCAGGCATCTGCACATTGGGCCACTGCTTTCCCCACCATGGGGGACCCAAACTGTGAGGGAAGGAACAGCCTCCCATGATAGGCTAACTCTCAATCAACAGGGCATGTGCTGCCTACCCTCCCGTTACCTCCTTCCCTCCTAGGGGGTTTGCCACTCGTAGCATGGGAGTGGGATGCTGCAGCGAAGTACTTTTTTTGAGGTGCGAACCCTTTCCCTCCAGGGCCGGCCCATCACGCCAGTGTACACCATGGCCCCCAACGTGCAGCGGATCCCTGCCGCCGGCATTTACGGGACAAGTTACGTGCCGTTCGCGGCGCCCGCTGCGGCCACAGCAACAATAGCCACGCTACAGAAGAACGCCGCCGCCGCCGCCGCCGCCGCCTACGGAGGGTACGCTGGCTACATCCCCCCAGCATTCCCAGCCGCCACCATCCAGGTGCCCATCCACGACGTCTACCAGACGTACTGAAACTGTCGGCAGAGGAGGGTGGTGGAGCAACACACACTGAAGGAACATTTTACTATTTATGAAGAAAGAACTGGCTGCGAAAGAGTAAACATTTGGGCTTGGTAAAACAATGCAGAAAGTGAAGAATGTCATAGAAAAACATGTTTGAAATATTTTCTATGCTTGAAGTTTTCACTAACTTTTTTAGGCTATTTTTAAAAATTTAACATGCCTGTATTCATACATTTCCAAAGGACCTCGGTGCATCCAGCCCAACACTGACGTGCATTTATACGCATTGTAGTGGGGTCCTTTTTTTTTTAGCAGTTATATTTTCAATATATTTGTGGTATGAAGGTTATTTTTTAGTAATTTCTGCACTCCAGAGATGTCTATTTTGTAGTGCCTTTAATAATATATCAGCTATATATTAAAAAGCACACCTGAGCAGCTAGGGAAAGTTTTAACAATATATTTTGAAGAGTATATTCGATATTTAAAGAATACATACCTTAGTTTTTTGTTTTGTTTTGTTTTGTTTTTTTAAGAAGAAAACAACAAGTATCTTATTTAAAACTTATACTGGAAAGTGCAATTTGAAAAATGTGCAAGACCTCTGCATTTTTGTGCTGGCATTAATACAATCTGCTCGTTCTCATCTGAAATCATAAGTAACTAATATTGACTGTTTGGAAGAAAGATAAAAGAAAAAAAAGCCTCCTCACACATACCTCTTCAGAGTGTGATTTGTGGGCTTGTTTTTAACAAGAGAAAGGCTCCAAGTTTTCCTTAGCAACTGGATTTTCTATTTATTGAAGCTACTTGTAGTTGGAGCATGTGCAGAAACGAGTAGCTGATGTTTCGCGCGAGGTGTCTTGACTTAGATCTTCATCCAGTATAAAGCCAAGGCTTTTTTTCAGTGCTCTTCATTTTGTTCTTTGAAGTATATGTTGTAGTGACTGAGAATGTATGCTGATGTCGGCCAGAGCGGCCACGCTCTCGCCGAGAGGACGTGCAGCATTACTTACCCATTGCTCCATCATGTTCCATGAGAAATTTCAAAGGTACTAAGGGTGGTAGTGATACTGGAACTAGTGAAACAGGGCTAGCCTCCCTCCCAGCCTCCCTTCCACTCTTAATTCCCCTTCTCCACAACTGGAGTTGTACATGCACATCAGGGGTGGGAGTGATTAGACCCAATGATTTTAAGACATAGAGCTTGTAAATATCTTTTAATATACATTTTTAAAGTCATTTTATGTTGCAAATTTACATGGTATGTGGTTTGCCACAAAACAAAAACCTTTTATTGCAATGTTATAAAAAAGTTTGTTTTATTAAGAAGTAAATATATTATTGCAGTGTTTTGTGGCCTGTTTAAAGGCTTTTATTTAGTAGTGCAGTGAATGTAAAATATAGTAAAATGGTAAAGCAATATCTTGCCCTTTGTATGGAGTGCATCAGCTCTGCAAACACAACTCTGGTGACAAAAGGTGAGCAGCAGGGAGTCAGTAAACAATGTTCCTTTACTTTTTGTGGTATAAGTACATACCAAAGGAGTTTCACATTGGCCATATTTTGAGAACTGAACCACTTCCAGGCCGCATCGAGCTCAGTTAAGTGACCTTTGTCATACACTTCTTTTGCTTGCCTCAAAATTGAGCGGTTGTATTTTAGGTGCTCTTGCTCAGACAAGCTGAGCTCCCCTTGACCCTGTCGACCCACTAGCGAAAGCACTGCGAGGTTACCCATTAGGTTGGACTCTGCCCTTCCACGCCCCTTCCCAGGAAACCCTTTTTGTCTGTACCTGCACATCTGGAAGCACACCCAGACCTCAGCCCCAAGGTCCTGCCCTTGTGTTGGGCGAGAGAGAGGAGGAGATCTGGGCAAAGCCCCCAGCCAGAGTCCAGCACTGCCTCCTCCAGTCCTCCAGTCTAAGGCTCAACACTAAATGCCAGCGTGGGTCCTTGGGCCGTGCACAAACACCCGTGGGGCCGGGAAAAGGCAGTCCAGTGTCCGGGCCTCTGCTGGCCCACTTCCAGCCCCACACCTTGGCTGACCCACAGAGGAGGGCTGATGGCTCCCTTCCCACTAATCCTCTCCCTGCCAACAGGACAAGGGACCTGCCACTCACAGAGGCGGCAGGAAGAGAAAGGAGCCAATGAGGGAAAACCGTGAGGTGCCCCCGGCCACCAGTGGGTGCTGCCCGTGCCAAGGCAGTAGCAGGCAGTACCCAGGGATGGAGGCAGGACCAGGCATGCAGGCAGCCAGGTCATGCTCAGCCTCCCACCCATGCCTGTCTTGACACTTGCTTCTAAACCATTTCATGTACACTACTACTGAGGTAAGTCTAATAACTTGAAATGTGAACATCTTTAGGTTAAGAACAAACTATTCTAAGAAAAAAAAGTATATATTAAAAAAAAAACAAAGCTAGTGTGCCTTATTCTCAAAAGAGCTGATATTTTAGATATTTTATTGTATCTCTCTTCTCTGTATTGCCAGAAGCCTCTGAGTTTATTTAGTTCTTGCTCCATTTACGGTACATTTCTAGGATGTAGTGAATAAAGCATTCTTTAAAAACAGAGACTGTTACTTCATTGCAACATCCCACCATCCCACTCTGTGCTCCCCTCCAAGCTGGGAAGAGGGTGTTCGGGGCAGGAGGGGAGCAGGGCACTGCAGCTGGCATCCCTGCAAGCTCCTCTGGGAGGGAAGATGAACTGTCCCACTGACTCTGTCTCACCATCTGCAGAGAACAGTGATCTTCCCAGCACACATATTGGGCATCTCTCCATTCTTCTGGTATCTGAACAACCTAAATCTCTCTTTGCATGCAGCTTAGATTCGGTGCCTAGATGTAGATGGAGCTGGAGCTAGCATCCCTCTGTGCCTTCCATCCATACTGTGCACAAATTCCTGTATCTCTGCTTTATGTCCTCACTGCCAGGCAGGAGCACTGGGAACTGGTTCATCCTTTTCATTTCAGCATACTCCATGCTTCAAACACACAGAAAGCTAAGCTGCACCTCATTTGCAGTGCTCTAGGCTCCCTGGCTGTTTCCTTGGTGTAAGTACACCTGGAGAAAATGTGCTGCAAATACCAAGCTTGTGGAGAAGAGAAGTCTGAGGGAGTAGTCCTGGCTAACCAGAGAGGTCTCAGTTGCTGGAAGATATCAAATCTGACATCCATCTACAAGAAGGAGTGGAAGGAGAAAGCAGGGAACTCTCAGGAGTGACCCACTTAGTTGGTGAGGGAAAGGCTGTGGAAGTTGTCTAACTTTATCTTAGTAAAGCCTTTGACACTATCTCTCACAACATTCTCCTGGAGAAACTGGTTTCCCACAGCATGAAGGAGCATACCATTCACTGGGTAAAAAACTGTCTGAATGGCCAAGCCCAGAGTGTGGTGTGGATGGAGCTACATCCAGCTGACAGCCACTAAAGGGCAGTGTTCTCTGGGGCTCAGTATTGGGGCCAGTCCCATTTAATGTCTGTTGACAACCCAAACGAGGGGATGGAGTGTCCCCTCAGTCAGTTCACAGATGACACCAAGCTGGGTGGGAGTGTTGATCTGCTGGCGGGCAGGAAGGTTCTGCAGAGGAATCTGGACAGGACAGACTGATGGGCCAAGGTCAATGCTATGGGGTTCAACAAGGCCAAGTGCCAGATCTGGAATCTGGATCACAACAACCCCAGGCAGTGCTAGAGGCTTGGGGCAGAGTGCTGGAATGTGGCCCAGTGGAAAAGGACCTGGGAGTGCTGGTCAACAGCTGCTGACCATGAGCCAGCTGTGCCCAGGTGGCCAAGAAGGCNCGACAGCCGACTCAACATGAGGCAGCTGTGCCCAGGTGGCCAAAGAGGCCAAGGGCACCTGGCCTGTGTCAGTAACAGTGTGGCCAGCAGGACCAGGGATTGTCCCCTGTAGCCAGCACTGGTGAGGCCACACCTCAAATCCTGTGTCCAGTTCTTGACATCTCACCACAGGAAGGACATTAAGATGTTGGAGTCTGTCATGGAGCTGGTGAAGGGTCTGGAGCACAAGGCTTATGAGGAGCAGCTGAGGGAGCTGGGGGTGTTTGGCTTGGAGAAGGCTCAGGAGAGACTGGATCACTTCTACAACTGCCTGAAAGGAGGTTGTAGCCAGGTGGGAGTTGGTCTCTTATCCCAAGTAACAAGTGACAGAACAAGAGGAAATGGCCTGAAGATGTGCCAGGTGAGATTTAGATTGGATATTAGGAAAAATTTCCTCACTGAAAGGGTGGTCAAGCATTGGAAAGGCTGACAAAGGAAGGGGTGGAATCACCATTCCCTGGAAGTGTTAAAAAAACATACAGGTGTGGCACCTGGGAATATGGTTTACCAGTGAACATAGCACTGCTAGGTTAGCAGGATTCTATGATTTCAAAGGTATTTTACAACCTTAATGACTCTATAATTCACTTGGATGAGAAAGAAACCCCAGCAAACCATAGCCCTTTACAGATGTTTAAACATAAGGTATGACCTTCACAAAAAGCAGTGTTTTCCAAGTGAGATGAACTGTACCACATTGAAATGTGTTTCTGCTCTTTCCTTTTTCCCTTTATCCAAGCTACCCAAGATTAAAATTAATCTACACAGCTTTTTCTAAACATACACTTTACAAGATAATTTCTTTATTTTTTCTAGACTGCTGATTTCTGTCTTCAGTTTTGTAAGATCTTAATTAATGATTAACTCATTGTGAGGTTGAAATATGCAAGTCATTCTCAGGATATTAACATAAACAACGCCAGAGAAATGCAATTGTGCTTTCAAGATGACCTTGCTGCCTTGGGAATGTCAGGAGCTCTGCTGAGGCCTTGGGCACTGTGACAACTCAAAACGCTGCCAAGGTGATCCCATTCCCTTTTTGAACGTCTTTCTTGATGATCTTGAGGAGCAGATGTGCCCTTCCCTGGCTGATATCATCCTAAAAACCATGCTAAAAACCAGCTTTAGCTTTCTTATGGGAAACACCATCCAGTAACACACCTGTGATACAATTATATGAACAGATTTAGAAGAAACTCAAGTGCACCACTCTGATACAGCAACATCTCATTTATAAAAACACTAGAGCTCAGAGTATATGCAAAATGCATTTCTCATGCATACAAAAATATACATGCAGTACTTCATCTCCTTCTCTGTGGCTGCTCTTACACCCCTAACACTTCTGGTCTGAATGAGTCCTGAGCATTTACAGAACTCTCTGCTCCCTGGATGCCAATCAGCCACAAAACTGGCCCATCGTGCTGACCTGTAAAATAAATAAACTCGAGACCTACATTGTAACAAGAGAAACTACCTCTGCTGTGCATCTAAAAGCCAGCCAAAGTCAGGTTTTATGCTTCAGTGTGTCAGTTAAATGCTGAATCACACTTCACTGAGTTTTAGAGCCAAGTCCTGCCTGGCAGCAAAATGGTCGGAACAGTGTTGCAGGGAGAAGCTGCAAGCTAGGGAATAAAAAAAGGGTAGTTTTGTGGCACCAAGTCCTTCCCTTTTGGCACAAAGACAGGCTGTGCCATGCAATTATGATTGTTCAAGTCACCAAAGAGGAAAGAGACTATGGAAAGTTTTAGAAGTTTTGTACTGTAGAAGTACTTCTACATGAAATATTTTCTGTCAAGCTGATGAATTAGATCAGATTTTTTTCCTCCAGCCAGAAGACCAGAACTGGAGTTCACTTGGTTCATAATCAACACATATAAAAGTTCTGTCTCACAATCCTCACTCACTCAGGCAAAACTCAAAATCCTGGATGTGGGAGGTGACCAGTCAAGGACTGTCTGCACCAGAAAACTTTACAAAGCAAAAATGCTCAGGTGTACCCAGGTTTGTCCCACGTGTCCCAAATGCCTGTGCCTTCCCAACACAGTGTCAGATGTCTTTGTGTCTTTGTCTAAACAGACTGTGTCAGTGCTCAGACCACCTCCATCTAACAGACTGTGAAAGTTAAAACTCTGCCCCACAGTGGGCCCTGGGGCTTCATCTCCATCTGACCAGGGCTCCCCACAGCCGCCTTTCCCCAGGGCATTTGGAGGCACACTCCCACCTGGACTGTGGGCTGGTGCCCACCCTGATTGTTCCTGTGCTTCTGCATGCAGCTGGTTTGTGGGGTGGTGGCTGCCTTGGAGGAAGCTGGGTCACTTTTCATATTTTTGGTTGACATTGTCGTACTTTTACCGTGAAGAAAAATATGCTTTTATTCTTTTCTTTTAACCTTCTTCCAAACACACACACATGTAATTTTCACCAGCCAGGTTGCACTTTGAGCCCTTGCATGTTTATTGCAATGTCACAGAAGTTCATCATTAGCTCAGCCACTGCCTGCAATCTGTGCACTGGTGGGAAGCAGGAAGCCACGGGTAAGCCCAAAGATCTTCATGAAGCATGAAATAAACCCCTGCAAACAGCCTACACCAGCCACAGGACTGACCTCAAGCTAACCAGCAGAGAGAAATCAGTCAGTCAGAGGCAAAACAGCCTACCCTTAGAGCAGGTCCTTTGTTCCAAAACTTTGAAGCAATAACTACAATAAGCAAGTCTCACCCTCTGACAAATCCGTAGGTTACGGACCAAGGTGTCTTACAGTCCCTCAGAAGGACATGCAATGACAAGGGATTACTTATTAAACTTGTTGTGCATGCACTGGCTGTACACAGGGCATCCTTAGTTTCTTGAGCCTTTGACTTTTCAGATGCTGTCCCTTGCAGGAGGCTTTCCAGCCACGTGGATAAGCCAAGTATTCCCTTACAGCTTGGCTTTGCTCCAGTGCATGGATCCCTTGGCCCTCCACCCTTTGTGCAGGACACAGAGGGACACAGTCCCAGTCAGCAGCTGCAGTGCTGGTGTCCAAGCAGCAATGGGGCAGCTGCTGAGAGCTTGGCAGAGCACTGAAGCTGCTTCCACCACAGAGAACATAAGCTGCTGCTCGTGGAAAAAGAAATCATGGAAGACTTCTATAATTTGTAGCTGGGAAGAGAAATCAAGTCTTGTATGGCACTGTACTGTCTCTGAATCCCAAATTCCTTTACACCCATCACCCTCAGGAGCCAAATTCCCAAATGCTGATTCAAGCCACCAATCTCCTCAGTGTCCTGCCAGGCAGGTGTTCACCAGGTTCAGCACCTGGCCTTTGCCTGAGTCCCCTGCCTGGGTGTGTAGACACCCCAAAAACACAGGGATCTGCAATGCTCTTTTCACAAAAGGCTACATGGTGCACGAGGGTCTTACCTCACATTTCTGGACCCACTCCTTACAGCACATGTGGGGTTTTGAGACACTCTGATTAAGTGACTTTGTTACACACTTTGGCTTCTGTACAAGCTTTTTTCAGGCTGTTCCTTTGGGATTTGGGACTAGCACAGCACCAAGGTCTAGAAAAATTGGATTTAAGGATAATGAATGGTACTTTAAATTTACACTAAAAGAAAAAAATCTGCTTCCTGAGAAAATGAACTTCCTTGTCTTTCTGTGACATCTTTGTGAGCAATAGGAGGGGAGAGAGAACACGGAAATGTACAGCACTTGGCACTGGCTACACCTCAAACTAGTATTTCAACATTTTACAATCAACTTTGGCCATGTGACCTATGTGGAAAGATAAACTGAGACATTTAATCCTATTTTTCTTGTCTTTTTTTTTTTCTTTCAACACAAGGAAGTGAATTTCATGTGGTTGTGATCATTAAATTACAGTAAATGATTTGCCCACAAGAGAGAAAAAAAATATTATAGAATGGTTTCACATAGGTAAGGCTGGGACCAGGCAGCTGTTTGTGACCAAGTACTCTTTCCTAACTTGAAAACTCTCAGTGAGCTTTGCCATTTCTCCCTGGTTGTGGCATTTAGGGATGTCAGCTCATTAAAGGTGAGGATTGCCCACCATTTGCTTTTGCAACCAGAGTATGAGTAAAAACTTCCAAAAAGCCAATTGCATTTTGAGATAAAGCAGTAGCAATTACTACAATTTCTGCTTCCTCTCCAGAATATCATAAACTGTGGAATTGTCAGCTGGGTGTTTGGTGAGCAGCACACTGTTGTACTGTGATAGGGAAAGCCAGTTCAGACCAACCAGAGGCACAGGTCTGGCACCACCCTGGATCAGGAGCACGCTCCAAGAATGCATGGAGATGCCAGAGTAACTCAGCAACTCCCTCCTGATGGAGCATCCCCAGGGACCAGCATGCAGCCCTGAAGTGACAAGGGCAGTCTTGGCCCCTGAGACACGGTAGGTGAGGTTATGAGTAAGGGATCATCCTTGGCAAGGCAATGTTTAGTCAGCATTCTCAGCTGAGATGAGGCTGGGAAAATCTTAATGGAGACAGAAGATGTTCAAGAAACTCTGCAGACTGTGCCCATGACTTGCTCCTGGTACAATCCAGAGGATACACTCTGATTTTCCTGTTAGCACAGAGAACAGAGCTCAAATGACTGAGGAGTGCAATAGCAGTTGTCAAAGTGCCAGGCACTGGAAATTGTCTTCTTCAGCACCAAGGGTGGCGTGCCTGCTGATTTCTGAGAACTGTGGCATTTTTACTTTTGGTGGGGGTTTTTTTGTTTGGCTTCACTCCCACATGCTAACACATACCAGTATCTTCTTTAGGTCAACATTAGTCTCATTATTTCAACAGCTTTTTGTTGCAGTCCACTCAATCCATGGAAATGTTGGCCTAAGCATGATAAGAGCTAAAGATGAAAAGTACCTTTGTAAAGGCACTGCTGCAATCTCCTGGAACAGGCCAGCTGGACATCTGCACAGGCTAAGCAGGGCCTTTCATCTGAGGTGCTATCAAAGAATGGCATCCAGGTTTCCAGACTGGAGCTGGCTCAGCTCTGACCGGCCCAGAGCAGTGGAGGTGAGCCACACACCCCAGGTACCTGTGGCCATCCCTGGAGAAGCGTGCTGCCAGCCCCGGTCTGGCCCCACCAGCCCCCACCGGACAGGACGGACCAAAGGGGAGGAGCGAGGGCTTCTGTTCAACCAGGCTCGGCTTCCTGATGCGGTCTGCCACGGGAACCACGGCACTGGAGCAGGCTGGAGGCAGGAGGCAGAGGGCTGAGCTGTGCAGCCCAAGGCACTTCTGCAGGATCAGCCCAGCATCTGCTCCCGTCTCAGCCTGCCTGCATCCACAGGGCGATGGTGAGGGCCCAGCAGCAGCAGCACACCTAGCAATGCCCTGGCAGGTAAGCGTGGCACGGCAGAGCAACGTGAAAGCCCCACCTCTGGCACAGCAAACATCTTGTATGTGAAATTGGGCAATGCCACAATGCACATGCACTGCGACTGCCTGTCAGGCTGCTTCTGCTGCTCAGCCCAAATATTTTCTGCTATGAGCCTCTTTTTATTAACTGGCAGCTCTCCTACTCCCATTTCTTCTTGTGAGTAGGTTTATTAGTAAGATAATTCTTGGGCCCAACAGAGCCCTGACAAGTGTGTTTCCCCGGGGGCTTGCTCCACCAGGCACCTCTCCTGTCTTCTCCTGACTCTCTCCCGCTGCTTGCACAATGGCATCACGCATCTCCTCAGGGCTTAGGAGGGGCCGGCAGCCAGAGCCACCGGTGGGAGAAGGATCGAGCACCGATAGCTCTGGCACACGCGAGCGCTGCCCCGGCGGCTGCTCCCCCCCGGCTGACTCCTGCCGTGGCCTCAGCATCCGAACGATGGCAGTGCCCCCACACACACCGCAGTCGCCGCTCACCTTCAAGAGGGTCACCTCCAGGCCACTTGAGAAATGGATTTTCATGGCTGCAAACAGGGGAAGGCTGTGGGGAGACCTGACCTGGCTGTTGTGATCCACAGAGGCTGCATTGCCTGTAACAGGGAACAGACAAAACTATTAATGGAAACCAGAGGATGAACAGGCTTCCTGTGGCAGCACTGCTCTGTGGGTCTGATTTGACTGGTATATCAGACTGCACCTGCACAGAGCTATACTCTTCTCATCTTACCACAGCCGTGGAAAATTCCTACCAAGAAGCATTTCAGGATTTGACTTTGACAAAACTTGGGAACACCCTGAAGCAGACTGTATAAGAGATTACATGTAATAGTCTTATATACTCATAACTCAATGACTTTGTGTATTTCATGACAAGTCTTTAAGAAGTGATTACTAAGACATCCCAGCAGCACATGTTATGCTGGGGAAAAAAAAGAGAACATGCCTGCCAAAAAGATATTTCAGAACAGCTTTCTGATACTTAAATTATAAACTTAAAAGCATTTTTATAAATTAAGCTTGACAGGCTTTCTTAGAGTCTCTCCATATTTCCCCATTGTCAATTCCAATCTTACCAGTACAGCCATTTTTTCTTTCTTTTTTTCTTTTTAATTAGTTGTTACCTGGCTATTTATTAATTGGCCAATTGATAAGCCCCAAAATGAGTAGAAAGGGTGGAAGTATAGTCATCATCTAACAAAATTCTATCTATATGCACCTCCAGAATGCTTTTCCTTGCAGCCTGACATTACATTACATCAATGTAATAAGCAGGACAATGTCACAGGATTGGATGGGGCTTAGAGGTCTCAGGTCTTGTTCCCTGTAAATTTTCCACTTTTGTTGAGTTTGATGTGAAAGTAACACAAAAGGGCCAGCACATGAGTGCACATAGAAACACACCTCACAAAACAAAAGATGAAAGCTACTCTTTTAATGAAATCAGAAGGGGGAAGGAAAAAAGTGAAGGCAGAGTGGAAAAACCTGCAAGAGGTCAACCAGGAAAACAAAGGGCAGCTTTATGCAAGCAGCTATTTCACTCCAGAAATGGCAGGTCAGGCTAAGGAACTGCTACCCAGTGGTTTTAATACAGAAATTCAGTGTAATTAGGGCTTTGCTTGTTCCATAAAGATAATGGCAACCTAAAAGATAGGATTTAATAGTAGATGAGGCTTAAGAGGGTGGAGAAGAGGGAAAATAGACAAGGAATAAGGCTCTTTTTCTTAAAAAGTGGAGGAATGCTAAGGAAAATGGAAGTGATTCTCTACATTTTACTTTTCCACTTTGATCAGAAGGAACAAAAGCTTTTGATGACTATTATAGGATCTATTGATCAAAGATAAAAACCAGGTCCAAATGAGCTAATATCTCTGATTGAAGGGTAAACATAGTAGATCACAATTTTCTAGTAAGAAAGCAACTTTTGGACATCTAGCAGATGGCATAAGAGGCTCAAACTGATGAAAGCTAGAAATAGACACATTTAAATTGACATAAAAGGCTCAAAAACAAGGATGAGATGATACAGGAACTATGATACAAATGATAAAGCTGGGCAAATCATTGTGAAATTTCTGCCAAAAAGCTGTTCAGAGGCATCCACTTGAGCTGCATCCCAAACAGGACAGACACACACACGTCGAGTGAGCAGTGCTGCATCGGGCAGCCGCAGCGTCAGCCCCCGCACTGCAGCCCTGACCCCTCACTTCTGCTCCCGTGGGTTTGAGCTGCCAACACCTCCCCACTTGGTAAAGACTTACCCTGGCAGCTTGCTAGATGACAGCTTGCTAGCAGGCTGTTGCCAAAGTGGCTGCTCGTGTGAAATTCTGATTTTTGGTTGGACATTCCCACTATTAGTAGCCTCATGCAATGGCTGCTCTGGTCCAGTGTATTATGGGGGTGCTCTGCCACAACAGAGACAACTGTGACTACTTTAAACTCTCGTTTCTACACTTGCTCAGCCCAAACTGCAAAGCAGTTTGAATTTACTCAACTTGCTTTCTACTAAAAGGAATGCTAAGAGAGAAGATAGTATTTCAAAGTAGCCCAAAATGAATGGTGGAAAAGAAGCAGAGTTGGATTTGCTTCCACACCTTTGACAACCTATGAGGAAATACATTAATTCCACAGGAAGATCTTTCCCTCTCTTTAGCTGCTGCACAGTTAGAATTTACAGGTATCTGTGCTGAGTCTTATGCAGGAACCATTTAGCCCAAGATTTAGTGTCCACCACTGGCAGAAGTCAGTAACCAGGGAAGAGAAAGAGCAGGACAAGTTTATCTACTGTTCCCCAGCATCCCCCTTCAGCCTCCAGGCAGTTCCAGCTCAGGGGATTTCTGCAGATGAACATGTTTTCTGTTTATTTAGTAACTGTCAACACACAAGTAGTCTCCCTCTCAAATAAGCTCAACCAGACATCATTCCTTTTTATTTTGCATAGGTACTTTGTGCACTCCCTTTACCTTCCTGTCATTGCTTCCATTTAAATTGTGCATCACTTTCCTGAGCCTGGAATACAGAAGGAGAATAATGTCTCATTATGGGGAAGGTGGGAAGGTACACTCACCTTCGGAGACTGTGGTAGTTACTCTGACATGCTTACCCATCTAGCAGCAGTTCCTCTGCAGTTCTGAAGATTTAGCCCTCATTCTGTCTTAGGTTTTGAGATACTAAACTCAGTTTAGAGCAATGTGCCCTTTAAAAACCCCTCTTGAGCATTTCTAAAAATGGTGGTACCTGCTAGCATTGATTTTAAGGACCAAGTTATGCATGAAAGAGCTACTTTCCACAAGGCAATTCAAGATAAGCACATTGAGAAATAGCAGACAGAAGAACAAATAAAGCTTACAACATCCCCAATATTGCAGAAAGCAATTTGTGTTGGCAGGTAGGTGGCAACTGCAGTGCCAGGGGTTGCCATAGGTGTTCAGGCTATTCAGATCATGCCTGAACATTGTACTGGTTAGGAATATAGCCTGACATCAGGCAGAAATGCAGCAGATCTAATGGACATACTGGGCATAGTACTGCTCAGGAATCAAGTGTGTCCTGTACACAAGGGGCAGCAAAGCTGGCTCCAGCTGGGAATCTCATATATCCAAGATCAAGTACAAGGACATGATGCAAATGATTTCCAGGCTGGGAAGTGATGGAGCAGAGGAGCTGTGAAGCTGGGCTTTGGAAAAATGAAGTGCAGTGACTAAGTAAAAAAGGGGGAAACATGAGGACTGGATGTTCTGGAAAGAGAAGGCAAATGCATCTTAAGAGTAATTTTGAATGTTGCCTTTAGATCTTGCTTGGAGAGCCTTTTTTCTTAAAGCTGCCCTTACTTTCACTACATGCTGTCAGAAAAGCTGCTTCAAAAGTACATTTAATTATTGCATTCATAAATTCTATGCTAAAGCTAAATCCAGCAAAGGCACTGGAAACAGCTGAAATCAGATTTTCCCCAGTACAACAGGACACAGATGTTATAGTGTACATTTCTTCTCCAAACACTCTGCAAAACCCCCCAAAACCCCCATCCAGCTCTGTAGCCCCCAAAACAAGAAGGCCATGGACCTGCTGGAGCAAGTCCAGAGGAGAGCCACTGAGATGAACAGAAGGCTGGAGCACCTCTCCTGTGAAGACAGGCTGAGAGAGATGGGGTTGTTCAGCCTGGAGAAGAGAAGGCTCCCAGGGAGACCTTAAAGGACCTTCCAGTACCTAACAGGGGCCTGCAAGGGAGCTGGAGAGGGACTTTTCACAAGGGCGTGTAGTGACAGGAAAAGGGGGAATGGCTTTGAACTGAGAAACGATAAATTTAAATTAGGTATTAGGAAGAAATTCTTCACTATGAGGGTGGTGAGGCACTGAAGCAGATTTCCCAGAGAAATTGTGAATGACCCATCCCTGGAAATGTTCAAGGCCAGGATGAGTAGGGACTTGGGCAACCTAGTCTAGTGGAAGGTGCCTCTACCCATGGCAGAGGCTTGGAACTAGATGACCTTTTATGTGCTTTCCAACTCAAACCATTCTGTAATCCTATAAATGCAATTATTACATCTTGCCTTGTGATTTATATAGCCATATATACTTTATTGCCTATTTTTAAGCTTATAATCTACATTTTACAAGGTACCACAGTGGCTTTGCTGCAACTGCCTTGGAGATGATCTTGGTAGGAAAGGCAAGGCTGCAATGCTAGTCCATAGGGACCCAGACCATAACAGGGAGATATTTGAGATGTCCCTGGGCTGATTACCTCTGCAGGTAGAGGCCTTCTCTGCTGCAGTGGCTCTGGGGAGCTTTCTAAGCTTCAGTGTCGGCCCACCACCACAATCAGCTACAATCCACAAGAGCTGCAATGCCATCTCTGCAATGCTGTACCCAGTGACAAAACACAGCAAGGACCACCTTGGCAAAGAGAAGCAGGAGGGGACAGCAGGCAGAAGGGATAGGGGCATTTGCTTCTACACATCCTTCCCAGCAAGCTCACATAAAGGGCCACTCTGCATGATCTGCTCTTAACTCAGCTGCACCCACCCTGCTGGACTCTGGCAGTGCCACTGTGAGGAGCAGCAGTGGAGGTGGCCCTGTGCATTTCAGTGCAAGAGAGCAAAGGCTAACCAGAAGTGCCAGATGTATGGAACAGGGAGAGAGCAGCTTTCTGTGACAACAACCTGGCACTAGCTTGCTCCTGGTTCCTTCAGGCAGGAATAGGTTAGTTTAGGTCACTGGATCCCCTCTTTGCACTCTGGCATAGCTTTGGAAAGTGTATCTTAATCTCAGAAGCACACACTTTCATGAGTGAGCTTTCTGCAGGGGCTGGAGTGAACATCAGGTGCTGGTTTGTGTGGCTTTAGGCACCAAAACACTGTTGCTTTATTCTTGGACTTTGGTCCAGTTTCATCAGCCTGGAGATGTTCCCAGCAAAGGCAGAAGGTTTAGAGGGAAAACGAAATCATCAGCATGCCTTTCAGTCTTAAGAAGCAGAGGAAGACCTCTGTGCAACACACAGTTCAGGATCAGGTTTATGTTTGACAAACACAAACTCTTTCTGCTATCTAATTGTGCTCCAGTAAAATTAGAGGTTCATAACCCAACTCTGAGATATGATGTAAAAATTTGATGGACATGAACTACAAAGGCAAAAGAGTTTTTCTTTATGATGAAACCTCAGAAGAGCAATTAATTTAATCAGCAGGCTTCAACACCACCTTTCATAACCTGAGATGTGCCAAGAGGTTAAGCTATGGGGGCCAAGTTATCTTTGTGACCTTTACCACCAGGAAAATTTACAAATGGCAATTAGTAGATTCAGAGGCCAAAAAAATTAACCCAGACAGAGAGTATGTAATAAACCTCTGGCATTTAACTCAGCAAGGTTGAAGCACAAAAGCCATGACAGCAGCTAGGCTGTGCAACATCCACCAACAGCAGCAAAAGGAATTAGTGTTGATCTTCTCAGAAGACATAAGCAAAACATCAGTTGTTATACACTGAGGTCATAAAAGTAAACCCACTTATTTCATATGGGATCCAGAGTTGTTGGACAGTATTTAAGAGAACAAAAGCAAACTACAGGTGATTGTATAGATCCTTGATAAGATACTTTTTCTCTTAGTTTTGCCATGAACCTTGGAACTTCTAGCTCTCTACCAGAGTAAAACCCTTTTCTTTCAATAGCATGCAATTAGGTGAATTACCTGGTATAGATAAAGCTACTCTTTGGAGAGATCTTACTTACAGTGAGACAGCATGATCCATAGGAGTAATAAAAAGAGGGAGGCTCACATACCAGGTAAAAAGTCAGAAAATTCTAACAAAGCTGTGCTTTGTTCAGCACACACACCTCACCACAGGTCTTCCTTGACTAAATGAAGTCTCTATTCCCCTTTCCTACAGATTTAATCCATTTTAAGAGAAATCTTTATCTCTCTAATAGAAATCTGTGTTTGTTTATTCAGCAGTAATGCCTGGGTGCACCTGAAGGGTTGACACTGAGAGTTGCAGAGCTGTAGGTAAGCCTGACACAGTTGTGGGATATTTCCAAAGTTGTGGTCCTGCTACCAGGATATGAAGCACCTCAGAGCTTAATCAAAGCAGCTAGTTTAGCATGATGTTCTGTTTCTACAAGTGCCATCTCTAAACTTGTCAAGAGATGTTTAATTTTGAAAGAAAAAAAAGCCACAGTCTTTAAGTAAAAGGAACTGGGAGATCACTACCAATACACAGTGTCCTAGCTAAGCACCCCCACTAAACACAGTGAAGCAGGCAATGCAAAAAAATCCAGTATCATTCTGTTTAGTCTTGTATTCACCCCCACTTAGAGCAATTTATTCATATATCCTGCTAAAGAAAAAAATATGGGATGCTTGCTGCTATATAAGCCACAAGAGCAGGCCTCAGTCACAGCAAGACAAGAAGCAGCAGGACCATGGCCCAGAGATACAGTCATACTTTGCTGCTTCATCTTTAAATAAGCATCTCATTAAAACTACATGTCACACCACTGGAGATGTGCCCATTGGTTCTCTCCAGTCTGTGATAAAGCCCCTTCATCTGTGTGCAAAACCTGCAATTTTACATCCCACTGCATACCCACAAGGTTTCCTTCTTTTGAGTTCATTGCTTGTAACTTTTCTGATGTCCAGTATGGACAGGAATTTCTGAAATCAGTAACTGTGCCATGCTCCTTCTCTGTAGGCAGGGTTCTGTGTATTTAATGGATTTAAGACAATATTGATTCAGATCTGCTTAACATTTACTTTCTTGTTTCAGTTATTTTTTCTGTTTGTGGGTTTTTTAAAGAAAATATAAGTTACAAAAGAGCAATGTAACAGTCATAGCTGCAGCACAGTGGAAGTGAATGGTGACTGAAGTTTTGCTGCAGCACAAGATGAAGTCCTTCCCCTCAAGCTGGTCCTATCACCACTCAAGCAAATACAGCTAGACTGGTGACAGAGTCTGGTATGTCTGCAGCCACTCTGCCTGCTCAGCAGCACTGCCTCCTCCCCTCTGCCTTGTGCTTGGAGGGCTGCAGGTGTGAGTCCCTCTGGGATGGAGAGGGAAGGGGAAAGAGTCACCTGCCTGGCTGGGCTCAAGAGGACCACCTACAGAGCACATAAGCAGGTACAATGGAAACAGTGTCATGGGGGAAGGTCAGAGCATAGACCAGGCCCAGGCAGCACCTAAAGTGCTCTGGGTCTCTTGAACTGGACCAAATTACCTCCAACACAGTCTTATTACATGTGTTACCTCACAGGAGCAGTTGCACAGTCTCCACACTCCAGGAATCCTCCAGAGGTTGGTAATCTGATGCAACAGTGAAAGTTTAAGTTGGTATGGTGTGTTGACCCTCACTGGATACCAGGTGCCCACAAAGTCACTCTTATCATTCCCCTGCTTAGCAAGATGGGAAAAAAAAACCCTCATGGATCAGGATAAAGGCATTTCAATAGGCCAAAAGCAAAGGCTGTGCATGGAAGCAAAGGGGAAAAAAAAGATTTATTCTCTACTTCCCATCAGGAGGTGATGTCCAGCTTATTCCTGGGAAGTAGCGCTTCAGTATGCATAACAGTTGCTATGGAAGAAAATTTCCCTAGTCCTTCCCTACCACCACCCTCCCTTCCTCCTTTCTCACTTCTTTTATAGATGAGCAGATGTCTCACATTATGGAATATCCTCTGATCATTAGGTCAGCTGTCCTGGCTGTGTCCTTTCCCAAAATCCTGCCCATCTCCAGCCCCCTTGGCAAGGGGAATGTTGGAGAGAGAGACTCGATGCAGTGCAGCACTGCTCAGCAGCAGCCAAAACTGGGAGGTGTTGGCCACACTTTTCTAGCTCCCAATGCAAAGCACAGCTTTGTGAGGGCTCTTATGGGGAAAATTAACTCCACAACTTGGCCAGGGGCTCAGGTTCCTCCTGCCATAGCTCCCAATGCCTTCATCAGGCATTTTCTCTGTCCCAGCAATATACCAGATTACCCTGACCAAGTGTAGGGACCAACCTCCACTGCTGATGAAACCTTCACCTGCAGTGCTTTGAGGACTAACAGCCTACCTCAGATCAGCTCTATTCCTAAGACTGTTAGCCCCTGAATCACACTATAAATTAAAGCAGGGCTTCTGAGGAAGCAATGAAGCAGCCTTTCAGAGTAACAATCTTTGCATTTGCCCATAGAATAGAATTCTTCATTTACTTAGTCCTTAATAAAGGATTATCAGAAACAGCTGTGCTAACAAGGCTACATCACTTGCTGCTTCTTGGAGGAAACAGCACATTTAGGGTTAAGAGCAGCTCTTTTTTTGTCTGTAAAAAATTACCTACAAGCATGGCCTCGAAGCACCCCAGCAACTAGAACAGCACTTGTATGACCCCTAGAGGTCTCAGGATTTAGGTGAGGAGCTGACTCCTCAGAAGGAACTTTTGCAAGGTGCTTTCACAGCAGAGACTTATTCTTTCCAGCACCCTTCACCTCTCCACCATTCCCCTGCAGGCAGGACCCCCAGACTGGTTTGCTGCTGGTGCCTCAGGACTCTAAGGTGCCAGTATAATGCTCCTAGAGACAAGAAATTTGCTGGCACTGCTGAGAATTCCTGCAGCTCAAGGGTGCTGTCCCAGATAACACAATTTTCCAGCCCAGCCCACTTTGAACCATGGCAATGGGAACACTGTTTGTTGCAGGTCAAACAGCCTCTGCAGGGTAGTGACCATGGCATTCCAAAGCAGAACTGGGGCACTCTTCTTGAAAGTAACTGTGTTTTGCCCATTTCTGAGTAACATACCCATGAGGTCATTTGCAATCCACTACTGTTTCAGAGCAAGGGAATAAGAAGCCAGTTCACCCTTGGGTTTGGGATGTTACTGTTAAGCTTTTTTCATAAAATTTTTCATAAACTCTCATCCTCTAACTCTGAGGGAAGAGATTATCTTGTGACCACCATTCTGTTTTCAGATATGTTAAAAACACTAGATAAAAGCAACAGATGTTTCATTCACCACAGATATCTTGCTGGCACTCACCTAGAATGTTAAAATGCTAATCAAAACTAGGCACAACCTGCAGGACAGGACAATACACCTAAACCAGCTATGAACCATGTCAGGCCTCCTGTGGAGGAAGCTACGAACTTTCTGTGAGAAAGTGGGTGAGCTGGACTGAAAACTATTTGAATAATCATGGTGCCAGAAGGAACTGAGTACTATGAAGGAACCCAGAGAAAGCCAACCTTCCAGACCATATGAGTGACAGTCTTCATATTGAAGGCCACCAGGCACTTACCCTTGGGAACTGAGCAGAGAGATGAAGTGGAACTACTTTACCACTAAGTGATGGCAATGGGTCCTCAGGGTCCCACCTACCCATCAAGCTAGTGAAGGCTTGCAGACATCATCATGATTTGGGGTGAGCTGGCAACCTTGTCCTTGACTGAGGCAGTAAGCCCTTACCCCACAACAGACCCACTGCAGCCCCAGGGTTGCTGACAGTCCACCCCTGGACACAGGCTGGCCAGTGAAAGGGACATACAAAATAAAAGTAGCTATCCCACTGCTTGAACTTGCTCTAGTGAACTCACAAGTGCTGAACAACAGTCTCAGTAATTTTATATTTTTCACTTCATATTTAGTTAGCTTTTCCCGTCTCTTTCCTCATCCTAATTTTGCTAACATTATGTGGCATTATTTTGCAATGGAGCTGTGTCTGCTACCATCCTCTAACCAATTGTGGTCCTATGGAAGTCAAACATCACTTTCATCCCCATTGAACATGGACTCCACATTCTAGCCAAAAGCTTTATCTTCAAAGCTCTTTTCTAACTTCTGGAGACTACTCCAGATGACTTTACCATCTATTTAACTTCATTGTTAGAGTCCACTTTTGCTACAGTGAAACACTAACAAAAGATACTCTTACCACTGAAATGTCCTGAGCAGCTTGGTAGTGCTCAGCTAGAACTGAAAATACAGAATGAATAAAAGAGACAGATCTATTACTTATCTATGGCACACTAACAACAGAACTATGCAGATGTGTGCATTAATGACAGTATCATTCTTTATTTGTTCATATTATATTGTCTCAAAAAAATTCCTGCTAACTTGTTAAGCATGCTAATGGAGAATTCAAAAGCAAACAAAACCAGAACATGATGTAATTATATCGTATTTAAGACCACTGTTAATCAAGTTGTCAGTTAGTGGTGACAGACACATGGCAAGCAAATACCCAGTGAATCCAGTTTAATAATTTTATTCACTGAAACACTCTGCCTAGAATAATGTGGGTTAAGTTTAAGTAATTTTTTTAAAAGCACATGATCTGTTGCTCACTCTTCTTTTGCCCTCTCTGTCATTGCATTTTGGTTAATCAAAACCAGTGCATTCTTCAAACCAAAGTGAAATGCAGGAAAGACTGTTGTGTGCAGTCTCTCCAACACTCACAACACCCTAGACAAAATCTTGTTCAATGAAGAGTGATATGAATAAAAATAATGATACATAAAAATCTGATTTGAGTTCTTTTAAAATAGAGGTAAAGATTTATCATGAGTAGCTGTGTGAATGTCAAGACACAGAACATGATAATGGCAGAGAAAGAAAACAACAATACCTGCTCCCCAGAAAAATCCATAATCCTAGATGATTACTTACAAGGTAGTACTGAATCACTTTTTAAATAAATGTCTTCAGAAAGTAGAATAAAAACTGTATTTGAAATTGCATATGTGCTTTTTGTAATCCCGATTTGCATTTTCTGGATGTTCACTAGATGGACTTCTACTCTGAAGCAGGAGTACCCAAGAAGAGACCATGGCAGTTCCAGATGCCAGCTTTTGTACAGATGTACCATATTTTCTGTACCACATTCTCCACCCTGCTATGCTGCCCATCATTACATCCTGCCCTCTACAGTTAGATCTGTATTTCACCTTGTTGCAAAGGTACCTCTGGATTGCCTTCTCAAACACAGTGGCTAGAACTACAGTTCACACAGTCAGAGCACACAGTCTGGCATGGCCAGACAAAGCAACTCATGTGACTTAGGCTGCACCCCAGGTGTCCAGAAGGCACCACCTGAGACAGTCACCTTTGTGGTGCAGCGTATTCCTGGTGGCCTTGCAGATCTTCAGTGGTCTGTGGCCTGCAGACTAGGAATCAAATGCACAGAAGGATTTAGAAAGACAGACATAAGAACAAAATTGAGCTAGGTACTTACTACCTCTGTTATCCCTTTTTGCAAGGGTAAGAATGGAGCTCTTAAAAGGTATCTGGAGAAAATGAAGCCCTAATTTGCACAGCACAAACTAGATACAAACACCTCCACTACCACTGTGGAAGTCCCTTCCACAGAGTTGGACTTGCCTCTGACAAAGAAGAAAGATTTCTCCTTTTAGCAGACTTCAGAGAAGAGTGAGACAAGAGATGTTCAGCTTTGCTCTCCTCCTTTAATTGAGCTCTAGGTCACTCACTCTACCTGCAAGTACAAAGGAGCTGGCTGCACACAAACTACAGAGGTCACCTTTGGTCCTGTATACTGTCACTGATGAAAAGATTCTAAGAAAGAAAACAAGAGTCAATATATTCTTTTCTTCAATGAGTAACAGAAGTTTGTAAGAAAAGATGGATTAAGAAAAGATGGATTCTTCCCAGTTTAATAAACAGAATGAGAGGAATTGCCTTTCATCCCATAGTCTCCTTTTCCTGTCTCCAAAACAATCACACTCAGGTCTTCAGCTTCTCAAATTGGGACTGGTGCACAATCAGGATTTCCTGCCACACTCCTGCATTTCTTAAGAAACTTCTGTGAGACACTTACCACAGCCCTGGCACTGTCAGAGAACCAAGCTTTGCTAACCAGTGGACAAAAGAGGTAGGTGCTTAGAATGTGACATCTGAATTCATGAAACATGGGAAAAACCTCTTCTCTATCCCAGAATATCATTTGTTGTTCAGGATGATCCTTTTTTGTTTAGTCTGAATCCTCTCACTTCAATTTCCATGAACACAAACAGATTTCCTGGGTTAGGAAGGCCATCTTCTACCTTTCTGCACCACTGAAAATTCCACACCCCATTACACTTCAGCTCTGTAATTCTGCTTGCGAAAAGAGCAGTGAAGGCATCACAAGAGACAGCTTATATTTTTCCTCATTTCAACACTGCAGTGACTCAGTACAAGAAAGGAGAGTTGATCTCTCTGCCAAGAGATGATACAACAAAAGAATCTGTCAGCTTATCCTTCGAAGGCCTCTGCAGCACACAGAGCTAAAACACCCTTACTACAGCATCATTGTCTTCCTCAGTAAGTATAAAGTCACCCTGCTGCCTTCATGGTAAGCAGAGTTACTCAGTGCATAAATAGCTAATTTTCAATTACTATAATCATAGTTATTAATAATTTATGGATTTAATCTTCCTCAAAGATTACTGGACCTAAGCACGAGGTGCAGAAAGGAAAGAGGAAGAGACCAGGACAGATAGAATTAGATTAAACAGTCCTGAATCTCACTCAGCACTACAGCTGTCATGCACAGTTCTGCCTACTTACACACAGGGCTGATTTAGAACAAGTTTCTTTTTGATAAAATTTCTTCATGGATTGTCAAACCTTGGCATGAACTGCCCAGGGAGGTGGTGCAGGTGTTCAAGAAATGACTGGATATTATACTTACTTGGTGCCAGGGTCTAGCTGACAAGGCTGGTGATCAGTCAAAGGTTGGACTTGATGATCTCAGAGGTCTCTTCCAACCTAAATGATTCTGTCATTCTGCAAACATTAAGACCTAAGCTACAGTCCCTACAGTTCAGTCAGAAACTCCTGAGCAGCTTTAAACCAGGTAGCCCTTGCATGGCAGTAAATGGGCCTTGGGTCAGCCTTGTCCCCAGAATCGTGGCCAGGCAGTGTCACATCGTGGTTTTCACCCTGAAAGATGATCAAGTCCAAAGACATGATTCAAAGGTCCTAGCATCATAAAAATTCAGGGACCAGCTTCGACTGGAACTCATCATCTGCTGCTCACAATCTTTATATATTCCAGGGCTTTTATGGAATAAAAAGGGAAAAGTTTTTCTTACAAGATCAAGAAAAATCACCGAATGTAAATAAAGGGGAAAAAAAAACCCACATTTGAGGATGTCTGGTGATCCAAAGAAAAGGATAATAAAAAAACAAATTTAATAGTTAATCTGTTCAAATAGTTAGAACTATTTTCCAAATCATATTCTTGCAAGGAAGGTATTTTTTATACCATCACATCTTCACATAAGAGGTACTAGGGAATTGCAAAGCATGATTTCCACATCACCTTCCAAGCATGCAGAGTACTGAAAAGCACTAACGTGATAGAGGCCTGCACTCCACCTATCATTGCAAACTTTCCCTTACACATGGGAAGCCCACAGCTGCAGCAGTTTGTTTTGAACAGAGTGACATGGACAAAATCTGAACTTCTGAGAAAGATATTCTGAGTCACACTAAAGGGCTGTCTAAACCTTGAAGCTGCCTCCAGTGGGTGCCACCAGTGGGATGAAGAGCACGTAGTCATGAATCCCTAAAATATTGCTCCTCCTTTCAATGGTGGACTGTATTTTTTGTGACTGTGTTTAGAAGAATGCCAATAGATTTTTATTTTATTTTTTCCCTTAAGTCTTGAAAACCATATCATCTTTTGGCATTCACCCATTCTGTTGCAGAGTTCCTCAGTCTTCTCACATGTTGTACAGACTCCTCCACTGGCACATTTCATGTACCCAGTTCCTATATTGTAAGAGACTGTGAACAGTAGCTCTTTATGCCTCTCAAAAGCCTTAAATAAACCCTTGGTCATCAGTTTTCCATGCTGAAGACTCATGTTCTGAATATTTTACCCTTATCTTTAAATACCTTACTTCCTCAGCTTTATAGACTTTTTTTTCCACAACAAAGAGCAAACCAGTTTCCTCAAGCAGGAGTGTAAGTGCCAAACCCTGAACTGTGTGGCAAATGGATGCAATCGTTTTTCTGCGAATGAACAGTGTTTTCAGTGAATGAAAATGAACAGCTTGTCTTCTAAAGGAGCTACTCAAAGTTACCCTGGTTGAGTGGGAACTGATAATACACAGGGAACACACTTGAGACTTTTTCCACATACTGAGTTTATTCTTGGCTAGACACCCAGTTTAGCTTTACATTAAAACCTGGACTTTAAGGCTTGCATTATGTATGAGAATCCAGATAAGTTTACAGTGCTAATTATTCCACACAAAAGAAAACCTGCCATTAGCAATTCAATGCATCATTTACATCATCAAAATAAAAAGAACAATTCCCTTTCTTCTAATAAATTTGGGCATAACAACTGCATCACTTTATCAGTTTAACTCCTTGCTCTTCTGTTACTGATTCACAGGTATGCTCCTATTAACTGCAACAATTATGAAAATGAGTTTTATCACATGAACTTTTGACTGGGATCCATTACAATACCATTCTGCCTCTCCCAGTGCATCTAGAATATCATGGTTTCAAAGTTCAGGGTGCTTTGCAAAAGCAATTTATTTGCCATGGGCATGCCCGGGGTACTGGTTTCCTACTTCACTACAGGAGACATCCTCCAGAGCTCTATCAGACTGAGAGGGTTAACAGGAATTAACACACAGAACAGGGGCTTTTGGTGTTGTCAGCAACAAACATTTTCCCATGCAAGTAAGTACTAAGGTGTTGAACAAGTAGTGTTGATTATGGCACTATTTTAATGAGTCTGTAAGTTCATGATTTTGTGCTAAGTAATGCAGAGAGCAACTTTGGCATTCCTGTAAACTGTTTAAAATTTAAGTATTAAAGAGCATGTAAGAGTGGACAAGTGACACAAAGGGTGAACACTGGTAGGTAAATACAATGAGAGAAGACAGAAGTCACAGCCTCCTTTTAGTAGTCTCAAGTAGCATTTAAAGGCACATCTTGTGCAAATGCCCGGGGCAGGAGAAGTTCTTCCTATTATTAGGCTCAAGAGAAAGAATTGCAGAGAGGCCCTCTGACTCAGTGAGAAAGAAACCCTGGGAATCTGGCTTACTGGAGCCATGGTGACAATACAGTAACGTTCAGCAGCAGAAAATGATAAAGAGGAAGATCATATTCAGTAAACTCAGCCATGTTAGAAGCGAAAGGCACAGCAGACAGGCATGTAGAGCCTATGAAATTATAGGAACAGGGATCAGTGTGCTGTAACAAGAAATGTAAGTTTTCAAGTCAAGCTAAAAAAAAGGGAAAAAGGCAGTGCTGTGAAGGGATGATCTCCAGAAAATGTCACCATGTCACTAATACACTTTATTTTTCCCCTGGAAGAGAGAAAGGGCTGATCAAATGACAAGGTGCAGCCCTGTGAATACGGCACTCCCTTCTAGGCTGTCTTGTCCACTGCTGCAGTGCTCTGGCCCAGACAGCCTGAAGCTGCTTATCCTGCAGCCTCAGCAGCACACCCGTACTAAAAGGCAAGGACAGTCACCAGCAAAGTCCTCACTTATGCAGTGTTTCAACTCACTGTCACAGCCTACAGAATCATTATTACAGAATGCAAGACAAAGATCTCAAAAGCACCCTCACAGAACTCCTCCTAAACAAACTAAGGTAGAATATTCAGATTTACAAAAGGAACATATTCATTTTCAGTTAAGCAGCTTTCCCAATGATCAGCACACTCATAAAAAACACCATGATAAAGAAAATCCACATGAAAAACCTGTCCATCACTTTTGCCACTTTTTTCCACTCAATTCCTTTGGCCCGGTTTGCTTTATGGTCTCTGACACAATTAGCAATATACTCTATATTTTTAATCAGCATTTTGTAACAAGAACAGCAATTAGCAGTCTCCCTAACATTTTCCCCATGAACTCCATAGTTTTTATTCCAGTTTCCATTGAGCTTCTTGAGATTGCAGTCATCATTCCTATTGGAAAGAGGACTCCTTACCTCTTTGTGCCTCCTCTGACACCCTTCATCCCCCTCTAACATATGTTCTTCTTCCTTCTCTCTTTTTGGACTTGTGCAGTTTTCACCCACATCATAGACAAAAAAGATTTTTGACATATAGTCCAAAATAACCACCTTGGCCCACTGTGGAACAGGCTTTGCTTCTGAGCCACAATGATGGAGATTCATAATAATGATTGTCAATGCAGTGGAAGCTGTGATCATGGTCATAGTTGCTATGTAGTACTTTCCTAGAACACAAAATAAAATCATATTAAAGATGTTACCCTAATAAAAAAAAAAATCAATGACAGTGTGACAACAGTGTTAAACATAAATGCAAGGGAAACAAAGTTTTAATCACCATAATTCTCTTAGATCATGATTTATTATTTAAAAACAAAGATTAAAGCTATTAAAATAAAATCTCATTCTCATTACTAGCATTACTGGCATTTATCACATGAATAAATGACAACTGTATTAGCATGGTAAATATTTGCAAGCCAAAACCTCTGATTTCTTGAAACACATCCATTCAGAAAGCAGCTCAAAAATGCTTCTCAAGAGCCTTACTCTTTTTGTAGTGTCTGCAAAATCCCCATGCCAATGGCTTCACATGGCACCTTGGAAATCCCACTTCCTCTTGTATTAAGAGCAGTGATGATAACCCTTTGTTTGAGGTGTGGTGCACCCCACACCTGCAGATCCATGCTTTCACACTCACAACATCAGTGAATATCCAGACCTCGCTGATATCCACACCAGTGTGCTGCCAGCTCAGAGGTCAGAGCATGGAGCTCAAGGGTGGTGAGCTGAAGAGAACACAAGTTGTGCTCCTCTGCCCTTGCTTTTGGCAACTGAAGTACACCCCTGACCACCAACCTCTGCAGAGAGGCAGCTCCCAGCCCTGCTCTGCAGCCTCTGCAGGAAAAGCAAGGGCTGACAGCAATGGCACAGGACGTGCCACAGACGAGTGTGATGTGAGCCCAGTTTCAAAGGGATTGGAACGGATGGCAAGGGAGAGTGTGGGAATAGAGAAAACAGACTGAAGTCCCTTTAATTGCACTTGAACTTTTCTGAACTCCCAGACATAAATTAGATTTCAGCATAATGGATTCCCAGGAGCTGTAATCCAATGTAGTAATTGTCAGATATTAAGTCAACTGTGAGTATGCCAGTCAGGCCATCCAACCATCTGGATCTGACAGAAATGTATCTTGAAACAGTCTGACCTTGTGCTTATAGCTCTCAATTACACTTCATGTGTTAGTTCTAAAATTGTTTTCCATTTCTAGCTTTATTTCAAGATGTGATACCATCATTCTAAATATCTAACTATATTTAATAAATTAAAATAGCTAGCTAATGTATAATTTAAAATAAACACAAAATAACTTCTAAAACCTGCAGCATACCTATACAAATTCCACACATATTTTAAGTACTTGACTATGTTTCAAAACTGTAGCAAATTTATCTTCCCAGAAATCACAAATTGCATACAGATTCCCTGTCATTCAGCCCTGCTATTAATAAGTCATGCTTAGAGACAAAGTGTGTAAAGCTCACCTATCAAAGGTACATTTTCAGATGGGGGCATGATCTCTGCGACCATCAGCTGGAACACAGTCAGAGCAAGAAGAACTGTAACACCCAGAGACACTTTCTCACCAGAGTCTGCAGGGAGATAGAATCCCAGTGGGGCCAGGAAAGAGATCAAAATGCAAGGAAGCAGCAGATTAAATATGTAGAAAGAGGACTTCCTTTTCAAAATCAGCGTGAAGGTCACGTCTGGGTAAGGCTCAGAGCAGCAGCCGTAAGTGATAACATTCTTAACTGCTGGCATACCATGGATCTCCCATTCCACATCTTCTATGAAGTCAGAGAGATCACCACTATCAAGAGAATTGATGATGTCTACCTGATTACCATTATAGGTCCAGGACCCAAAGGTAAGGTTGCACTGCTGGCTGTCAAAAGGAAAATAAGACACATCCACTACACATGAGCTCTTTGTGATAGCAGGTGCATCCCAGGTGATTTTTCCATCATATCTCAGCACTACATTAGTATTTACTGGTTCTGAAAAGTCATCATCAGCCCTAAAAGACAGAAAAATGACAATCAGAATTAACAGATACCAACTTAAGAGTGTGGGCCAGAGAAGGTGGGCAATGGGGAAGACCTCCCTTTCACACCATTAAAAGCATGCTTCTGAAATCATATTTACACTGACTTTTAGTAGGAACTTACTATTAACCATTATTTACAGGTGTGAGTGCCCATGAATGCCAAACATCAGTGCTGCTAAATTATCTTGTATTTGTTGGCCATAGCTTCTTCAAACATGACCTCAAACAGGACACAGTAGGATAAGAGCCCATCAAAAGATGAAAACAATCTGCTGGTCATTATTGGCCTGGGAGAGCAGACAAGGAGTGCAGCCTTTATGTATCACTTTTTTGTGGTCAATCTTCCAGAATTATCTAGGAGCCTTGGCAGAAAGCACCTCAGATAGAGAGGGTGTTCAATTCCCAGTGCAGAGAAATTCAGAAAAGCTTTGTTGTGTAGCATAATTTTCAGATCTTGTCTATAGCTTTACTGCAAAATATTTAGATTATCAACAACTAATGTTAAGACAACAAACATACCCCTTGCTAGGGGAAGGTAGTGATGAAAGTGCAGACTCTGTAGGCCAGTTTCTCCTTTAACCCCCTCCCTCCCTCAAATATGCAAGTTGATTTTCCCCAGACACACTCACTTGTTATATAGGACAATATCTGGTCTCCAAACCAAATTGCTTGGAATCCTGATGGAATCCAAACCATCATATTTATCTTTGTCCCATCTGAGGTATGCATCATACCAGCTCTGTCGAATCCATAAGTAAGCAGACAAAATTTGGTTCCTTTCATCCTGCATAAAAATGTAGAAACATTTCTAGCTGAAGGTGACAAAATCACATCTTAGACACAGCCAGCATTTGTGATATGGCTTTGATGTAGTGCTCAGAACAGGCCAGAATGCTAACAGGCCACAAAATAATTCTCAGACAGGCATCTAGGCCCATACACTGTACAGGGAAATCATTGTTTAGGACTTTCTCTTGTGCAAACCTTCTTCCCTCAGCACCCTCCCTAGTTTTAATCACAGTGTCTAATGCTCCCAGTTCTTCCTAATTTCCTTTTGCAAGCTTCAGAATAACAAACAGCTAACGGATTCAGGCTAAGAAATTCTTTGAAATCTTGGCAAGGCCTTGAAATTATAATTCAGAAGTCACAAAAATAATCTTCCCTTCTCCTTCCAGTCACATTTTCTTTTGCACTAGAAGTATATCTAGAGAACCTTATATATATATAAAAACTACTGAAGGCTAATTTTAGGGATTTTATGTAGAAATTAATTGCATCTTAGAAAAAAGCATTTGCTGTATTTAAAACTCAGCAAAGGTTGCCTGGAGGGTGTGATACCAACACCTAACTATAAAAGGAGTCTTAAAAATTCAGTAGCTCCAAGTTTCCAGACTTATAATGGAAGCCTTAAGTGTTGCAACAAGAGAAGAATCTACAAAAAACTGGAGAACAGGACATGCCCCCCACCCACGAGGAAGAATTTCTGACACTGTCAGAACAAAATGAAAGCTGCTTTTCCTACTCCAAACAAAAGGCTTCCATCTAGTAAATTCCTGCATATTTTTAGAAAAACAGAACTATACTTTTACTCACCATGTCTTTAATTTGGGACAATGTGATCTGAAGGGTGACATTGAGTACTTTATCTGTGTCTTCCACTGGTCTTAGAGCATTGGAGTAGTCTTCAAACAGTTCATTAAACAGCATGTGAGCATATTTTCCTTTGGCTGATTCTGCAGCTAGATAACATGGACTCGTTCAGTACATTAGGGTGAGCAATAAGCAGCATCAGAAAACAACCTCTTTCTACTGCTTCAAGCAGTATTTGCCATAGCCATATTTATCATTCATATATTGTAGAATATCTTTACTTCAGATACAGAAGGGCACCTGATGAAGTTATTCAAATAAAGACAGCATTCACCTGGAGCAAATGAATAGCTTACTTAAGCTTTTCACACCCACTGAAAAGTGCTCTGTATACAGCAATTCCTACATTTTTTGAAAGTAAATATAATTACTTTTATTTTACCAATGACTTTCACAGGCAGAGATTACTGACTTCCAGTCAGCAAGGTCTGAAATCACACTTACTCACAGGCTAATGGCTTTTGGTATGTCCCCAAATGCAGCACTGGTAAGATTCCTGCTCCTTCCAGAATTTAGTCCTTTTCTTTTTAAAATATCACCTGTAAAATTATCTGAGCTGCTTTTCTTTACAAGCTGGCAATTGCATAATGTGTGAATACATCTTTGCACCAGTGTCTTTCCAAACCATGTATTTGGAGATGCTTCTTGCTATCCAGTCTTAGATACTAAGGATAATTGACTGAAATGTGAGGATTTAAATAACACTTTTGCTGTTTCATACTGTTTTGTGCATCACAGTTTCTCTAGGCAGCCTCTGTAACATCTTTACATAGATTCACAAATTTCTGCAGGCAAAGGGCAAGGACAACAGAACCACTCTGTTACAACCCACACCTTGAAGGTGGGGTAACTGAGGTTCTCATTAATAGATCCCTTGGGATGGATAAGAGTCAAACAACACTGAATGACTGGTTATGTGTAAATACATATATTTATGTATGCCAGGTTTATTTTAGAACAATTTGGTTGCAATGGTGTCACTGAAAGTGCATGAAAAACAGAAACTCTGCGACAACATCTTTTCCATGTTAGAAAATTAGGCATTACTTTATTCTGGGCAGGATGTTATTCTGAGCAGGATGTGCAATAGAAATTATTTCATCCACACATGCCCGGGTTGTGCAGTGAAAATCGTTCCATCATACATGGTTCTTTACCAGACTTTTCACCAATTTATACACAAAATCCCCAAAGAAATTCATGTTAACTCGTCTTAAATTACACCATTCTTAGTGTTCAATCATCTATTAGTTATTGATCCCTTTGCCTTCGATGCTAATTCGGTCCTCACTCCTTGTTCTCTTATCAGTCTTTTCCCAGACCAGGTGTCTCCGGGAGGGTAATGCCCGTCAATGTTCGTTTATTTCCTGTGTACCTTCTGGCTACTCCCCATCTGTAGATGTTAAACGCATCAGGCCTCACCCGGTGAACAGTCTTTTGAAGAGAAACTTCAATTCCCCTCCCCCTGGGCAAAGGCGAACAACCCCCTGACTAAAGTTACCAAAAGAATTCTAAAAGTCGCATCAATTCCAGCAGTGGGAAAGCGGTGTGTAGCAGTAATGGTTATTATCTATAGAAATGAAACAATATACAGGCATAAAGGTTGCACTTAAGAAAATGCAGAAGGGAAAGAAAGGGAAAGAAAGAAAAAGAAAGAAAAGATAAGAGTAGATAATGGAGAGGACGATATCACCACACATGATAAAAAGTATTATCCCATCTCACAGGATCTGCTTCTTATCGATCCTTACGCGGTTCAAACCCCAGCTTGCTGCTAAACAAAGGTTAATTTGTGGNTTTTACTCACCATGTCTTTAATTTGGGACAATGTGATCTGAAGGGTGACATTGAGTACTTTATCTGTGTCTTCCACTGGTCTTAGAGCATTGGAGTAGTCTTCAAACAGTTCATTAAACAGCATGTGAGCATATTTTCCTTTGGCTGATTCTGCAGCTAGATAACATGGACTCGTTCAGTACATTAGGGTGAGCAATAAGCAGCATCAGAAAACAACCTCTTTCTACTGCTTCAAGCAGTATTTGCCATAGCCATATTTATCATTCATATATTGTAGAATATCTTTACTTCAGATACAGAAGGGCACCTGATGAAGTTATTCAAATAAAGACAGCATTCACCTGGAGCAAATGAATAGCTTACTTAAGCTTTTCACACCCACTGAAAAGTGCTCTGTATACAGCAATTCCTACATTTTTTGAAAGTAAATATAATTACTTTTATTTTACCAATGACTTTCACAGGCAGAGATTACTGACTTCCAGTCAGCAAGGTCTGAAATCACACTTACTCACAGGCTAATGGCTTTTGGTATGTCCCCAAATGCAGCACTGGTAAGATTCCTGCTCCTTCCAGAATTTAGTCCTTTTCTTTTTAAAATATCACCTGTAAAATTATCTGAGCTGCTTTTCTTTACAAGCTGGCAATTGCATAATGTGTGAATACATCTTTGCACCAGTGTCTTTCCAAACCATGTATTTGGAGATGCTTCTTGCTATCCAGTCTTAGATACTAAGGATAATTGACTGAAATGTGAGGATTTAAATAACACTTTTGCTGTTTCATACTGTTTTGTGCATCACAGTTTCTCTAGGCAGCCTCTGTAACATCTTTACATAGATTCACAAATTTCTGCAGGCAAAGGGCAAGGACAACAGAACCACTCTGTTACAACCCACACCTTGAAGGTGGGGTAACTGAGGTTCTCATTAATAGATCCCTTGGGATGGATAAGAGTGAAACAACACTGAATGACTGGTTATGTGTAAATACATATATTTATGTATGCCAGGTTTATTTTAGAACAATTTGGTTGCAATGGTGTCACTGAAAGTACATGAAAAACAGAAACTCTGCGACAACATCTTTTCCATGTTAGAAAATTAGGCATTACTTTATTCTGGGCAGGATGTTATTCTGAGCAGGATGTGCAATAGAAATTATTTCATCCACACATGCCCGGGTTGTGCAGTGAAAATCGTTCCATCATACATGGTTCTTTACCAGACTTTTCACCAATTTATACACAAAATCCCCAAAGAAATTCATGTTAACTCGTCTTAAATTACACCATTCTTAGTGTTCAATCATCTATTAGTTATTGATCCCTTTGCCTTCGATGCTAATTCGGTCCTCACTCCTTGTTCTCTTATCAGTCTTTTCCCAGACCAGGTGTCTCCGGGAGGGTAATGCCCGTCAATGTTCGTTTATTTCCTGTGTACCTTCTGGCTACTCCCCATCTGTAGATGTTAAACGCATCAGGCCTCACCCGGTGAACAGTCTTTTGAAGAGAAACTTCAATTCCCCTCCCCCTGGGCAAAGGCGAACAACCCCCTGACTAAAGTTACCAAAAGAATTCTAAAAGTCGCATCAATTCCAGCAGTGGGAAAGCGGTGTGTAGCAGTAATGGTTATTATCTATAGAAATGAAACAATATACAGGCATAAAGGTTGCACTTAAGAAAATGCAGAAGGGAAAGAAAGGGAAAGAAAGAAAAAGAAAGAAAAGATAAGAGTAGATAATGGAGAGGACGGTATCACCACACATGATAAAAAGTATTATCCCATCTCACAGGATCTGCTTCTTATCGATCCTTACGCGGTTCAAACCCCAGCTTGCTGCTAAACAAAGGTTAATTTGTGGTGGTGATCTCTGGTGATGGGTGCTCACCCCCCGCACCTGGCGTGTTCTTATGCAGGTTCAAAAGGTACCCTCCCCCTTTTGGGTTGTGGGGTGCAAATCCGGCCCCATCAGAGCACCCGCTGCTTTTGCAAATGGCCAATTGTTTGAGTCATTATCACTTCAGCGTTTCAGCCTCTCGCACACTCCAAGGCTTGCGCAAATGCCAGGTGGCAATATGTGGGGAACAAGTGCTTTGGAGTACATCTCTCTCTGGTGATTCACACTGGCTTCCTGGACTAATTAACAGTTCAAAGCAAATCTTCCTGACTAAAAAGATATCCCCACAAATCAAAGCTTCCCAGAGAGCGCTGCAGTTCTGGTCGCACATGATCATTTTGTCTATGCATCAGCGAGACGAAGTAAAACTAAACAGATTAAATACTTCTGGGGCTCAGCCGTGTAGGCTACATCAGGTCACTATCTGAGTAAAATAAACCTCAGTGCAACATCCAGCTAGCAAGCAGTATTCTCACCTTTGAGTATCACTGCTGCGAACAGCAACCACAGAGAGGCGTAAAAGGAGGAGAGGCTCCTTGTCTTCATTTCTGGACCTTAAATAAAACTGTTCACCCAAGGGCACAAAAGTGTTTACCACCATCCAAAACTATCCAAGGAAGTAAATCAAGCTGCACAGCAGCAGCAAGGTGCTGATACAGCGATGCCTTTCCAGAAGCAGCTCGGAGCTCCCCCGGCAGCTGACAGAGCCCTGCAGCGGCCGAGGCGCTCAGGCCCTGCAGAACCCCCCTCCCTCCCTCCCTCCTTCTCTCGGTAACCTGAGCGCTGCCTGCTCTCAAGCTAGGGCCGAGACAGAAAACCACCAGGCTGGGGATCAGGGACAAAACTGTCTCCCGTGGCATTTTTTACTACAAATGTAAGCTTTCGTCCAATTTACGAGAAATCCTTTTACAGTTCTTGGGAGGGCTTTGTTGTGCTGGACTTATATTCTGCAATAGCCCCTCGGAACCAATTCTATGGAATTTGTGGGCCTTCACAAAAAAACTGATCTGACTCGGTATTTTAATAGGAATAGCAATATTGTGCATCACACATCCAACATCACACAGAAAAGAAACGATACCCACGGCCACAGCCTACTTACTTCCATGCTGACAAAACAAGGTTTGCATTACCAAAGTGTTGCCACGTGGAAGAGGTGCAGTTGCACCAAAGTCAGAAAACACACTCAGTATTTGCAATAGCCCAATATCACTGTGCAAACAAGAACTTCAGCAGGTGTAGACAACTCAGAGCACTCAGCACAGCAAATCAGAAGCAAAGCCAGACTTTGCAAGTAAAGTGCCATCTCCCTTATACAGTATAATTTTTCACAGGTGAACTTGACAAAAACATTACAGTTACTGGACAGCACATACATTTAGCCAAAAGAGTTTCAGGAGAAAAATATGAGCATGCAACAATACCTCACTTAGCCTTCCATCTCACCTCGATGGTCAGAACTTCAATAGCTCTGTCTATATTACTCATGTTTGTCAAGTTCGCTTCCTAGTACCACAGACATTTTCTTTCAGGTTTCTCAGACAAGAGGAGATTACTTCCTCCTCTCCACAATCCAATCCATCCTTCCTGATATACTGCAGTCCATTTTGCTATCCTTTTAGAGCAGATAACAGAAAACAGTCACTAAAACAGAAAATGAAAATATAGAATGAACTACCAGAAAAAAAAATTGGTCCAGAACCATCCTGATCGACAGAAAACATAAAATACTGTTGCTTTACTCTTGCACAGTCTTTTGGCTAGAAGAAAAGTTATCCTCCATACACATAATTTCTACAAAGCAGCACTACAAGCAGTCAGTGGCTGATGTTTGTGCTTTTGTGGGATTTATAAATCAATTACATTTATGGTCAGGTTTGCTAGGTATGTAATAAATAATTTCAGTCAGAGCTCCTGTAATGAAATCCATCTCCATCATTTCATTTGCTGAATTGTCAAAGGAGTGAAAAACTGGAAAATTGTTTAGAAGTCAAAAAAGTCAGAACAGCCCCTAGGCAGTATGTAATAACCTGCTTTCTCTGTGGGATGAAGGTATATGATGCTAGAGACAACAAAAATCGTGGACAGAAGACAAAAGATTTTTGGATACAGTCAGATAAGTGCATTCTCAGGGGATAATTTTAGTCTACAATAAATTGCCATACTGTCAGCAAGGAGCTACCACATAACATCTCTTACTGTAATTACAAGAGTGATCAGGGGTACTGCTATAAGAGAGCTGCTATAAACACTCCTGGAAACAGGACTAACCTTGTTGTACCACACGCTTGAAACAACTGTGTGACCTGTTACATCAGCAATACACACATGTTCACTCAGTGTGGACTGAAGTACTTTAATTTGCATAAGGCCACATATATAAAAGAACCCTGCACATTTATTGTAACAAAGTCTTCTTGAAGGGAAATGGCAGGTTCCAAAAAAACCCACAAAATTTACCAAATTTATTCTTATCCACACATGCAATTCCATGATACTAATTATAAACTTCCAAAGGGATAGATCATAAGCTGTGATTTATAACCTACAATATTTTCAGTCATCACACCAGGCATATACACAGATAAACGTGAGCACACATATTAGACATGCTTGTTGTCTTTGGGATGCCTCATTGATTGCACAGTGCTTGCAAAAGGAAAACTAAAATACATCCAAAAGCCTTTTCAATATTGAAGACACAAGAAATTTAACAATGTTAGTAAGACAGACCATTTGGATTCTTTATGTTTGTTCACAAGATATGTGATTAGTATTTTTATTCAAAATGTCCCTAATGTAGACATTTTGTGTGAAGACCAAGCATTAATTTCTCATTAATCTGAGAGATTAATCTACAAACCCACATTTCCTCAGAGTATAGTTTTAAATTTTGACATAATCTACGGCAGTACTAGTCCCAGATCAAACAACCCATTTAACTTCTGAATGGAGTTTAAATTTACAGTCAAATTGTTGTCTTTCTTTACAGTAAAAAGTTCTGCTACCAAGTCAGAGATTAATAAAGAGACGAAGGCGCTTTCAAAGGTAATTTAAGAAGAGCCACGGGTGTCTGGAAGTTGGAGTGAAGCCACTGACCGCTCCCAGAACGAGAGCCGCTCCCAGCAGAATTCCCCGGGCTGGGATGCTGGGGATGGATGCTGGGGGAGTCCCTCTGCCAGCAGATGGCCCTGTCACGCAGCCTGCTGAGCCTCCCGGAGACACAGGCCGGGTCCTCTCGCAGAGACCGCGCCGCACTACTCTGCTTCCACCCGTTCCGCAGATCTCTTGCCTCACATCTGATGTAGGACGCGATGAGACAAGACGTTCTGTTAAAGAGAAAGATCGGGAGAAGGAACAGAAGCGCTCGGTGGCGGAACACGGGGTGTTCCCCGCCCTCCTTCTCGGGCAGGACCTACCGGACCTGAGAGCAGCGGCGAGAGGGTTTCGAGGGGGCGAATTCGAGCCCCTGTCACCCACTGGGAGTGCGACAAAAGCACACCTGGAGCACAGGCTGCTCTGCTCCGCTCTGTGGAGAGCGATTAAGGGCCACGGCGCCACATCCAACCCTGCTTCCACAGATTTTGTTCAAGCATTTCACTTCGTGGCAATGAGTGTGGGCTTTTGACAGAGCAGAACACTGTTCACACACTCAGTGGGACACGAGTGGACCTCTCATTGGTGCACTGAGCTTGTACACCCTCACATAACTCGTGTCGCTTTTTATGGTTCTAAACACACATACACTGTTATCAAGTCATCATCAAAAATCTAAATTCAATGTACTGCCATGTAAGGGAGTTTGACTTTGCCTGTGCTCTAAGGACAGACTGAGTGGAGATGACATAGGAGAGATCTCTTTCATATTAAAACCTACAAAGTTAGACATTTATCTTAGCCAAACTATAAGCAATGTTGGTAAGAAGTGTAAAAACATATTTAGAATTTTTTTCTTTCAATCTTTCTTCTCCTGCATGAAATAATAATTTATTTCTGAGCCTAAGGTTTTTACACATATATTTTCAGATTTTTTAAATGGATTCTTACCATTTTTGCTTAAAAACCATTAAGAGTTTTCAAGCCTTCAACTGGAAAAGCTGCAGATACTGTACTGTTACAGGCCTCAAGGCCGTCTGTACCATTTATAATCCACCCCTCCATCAGAGAACAATAAAGAAGAACAGATTGGCTTCTAAGCACAGTTTGTAAGAAGTGTCTCACAGTCTGCTTCTACTTGCCTTCCTGCCAATTTTTCCCCACAGAAGCTGTTGCATTCACTTTCTTCACAGCATTTGCTGCTGAATATTATCTTGTGATAGGGTCAAGCAGCACACTCACTGCTCAGACTTCTCTCCTTAGAATAACTGCTCTCAACAGCCCGGGTAACAACAGCTCCTGGTGCCAGCAGAACGGCCTCACCGAGCCTGCTCCAGAGAACACAGCACTTCATTTACATGCAACCACCTCGTTTCTTCTCACCCACCTACTGCCTCCTCCTTCCTTCTCTCTAAAAATCCCCCACTACCCGAAACCAACATGCTCATTCATATTTTCTTCCACCCTGCTGTACACACGGAAGATAGGAAATACATTAGGAAGTGTTCACAATTCTAGGTCGTGAGACAATGTAGAATATTAGCCACGTTTTCCAGAGGTGGGAAATTCTCATTTGCATGTTACAGTTGTGGGGTTTTCTGAATATAAATTATTTGGGAGCACTTACAGAGGCAGATCTGCCAAGCACCTCCCAGCCCCTGAAGAGAAACTTTCTGAACTACAAGTCTGGTATTATTTAATATGATCTAAAATTCAGCAGGTTACTTCTTTTCCACCACAACACTTACAAGCTTATTAGTATTTTGTCCATCAGTATCTGGCAGGGTTAAGGACAAAGCTAGTTTATAATTTTAGGTATCAGAAAGCTGTTTTATTCACAGCTCTTTCTCAATGGGATAATTTCCAGCTTTGTAGCATGTCTTTGAATGGCTGATTGCAGAATTTGTGCTCTACACAAAGCCAGCCTCTGGGCCTAGACACAAGTCACAAGTTTGCTCTGATAGGCAACCTGATGCTCCAAGCCATGCTGAATTAGAGAAAAATTCCTACACTCTTACAAGTGTGCTGACAGAGTCAAACATCTTCCCCCTGATGATCACTCTTGGAAGGCAGCACACTACCTCAGCTTTTGGAGCTGGGGGAAGCCTCCCACCTACCCATGCAGGCTGACAGCTCCAGGTGCCCCAGCTTGTATGTGTATCACAAAAAAAACCCAGAGATTAAATCACTGTCTTAAGAGGTGAGACTGAAAGGCGACAGTTTAGACACTAACTCAAAACTAAAGTTTCACTCTCTCCAAAATTTAGAGGTGGATGGGAGCATCCCTTTAAAACACTGCCAAAACTCATCACATCCACAGGAGTATCTGCATAGAAGGTTTAGCATTTCTTGAAAACATATGCTGTCCTGGTAAGCTTACATCCACCTTGCAACACTAAATATGGCACAACTACATGGAGAAGGACACAACTCTAAATTACCACAATGCATTTAGGCCCAAACAAACCTGCCTATGGGATAAAGCAAGCAGCAACTTTTGATAAGTCATGGGTTTAGCTACTGAAACATCTTATGGTACATGGGTACTGACATTCCTTAAAATTTTCTAGCATGAACACACCTACCTTATGCCACAGTTTAAGCAAAATTATTTCCTCTTGAGCAAAATATTGTAGTAAACCTGCTGATATATTCAAACTGCGGCTACACTCATTTTGGCACAAGAGAGTCATTTTTATCTTGGGAACAAAGCACCACCATTTCAGCTGAAGACAGCATCCCTTTTCTGAGATATCTGTAAACACAGTGGCTCAGTTAAGAGAGGCTGTATTCATACTCTTGGTTTTCATCTGCAAAATTCCAAGCAATTGTCTGAAGACATGATATTGTTTTCTTCTTTTCAACCCATAACAAATGTATTGAAATTAAGTACTTCCAAGTGAAAAAAGGAAGTTAAAGGGTTAATACAGGGAGCCAGCACCAAGGAACATCTTTTCTTTGACTGAGTGGGCTGAAAAAGCTTATTTTGCCAATAAAGACATAGGATTTGCCATCTAAAAGTGTTAGCTTACAACACTGACCTGAATCTTACAGGCTTAAGTAGCTGCTATTTTTCAAGTACTGTGGAAGGTGATATGAGGTATAAAAGCTGTTAAAGCAAAAAAAAAAGTGCTTTAACATTAAATTACTACTATAACCACATATCATATCTGATTGGTTTGTGTGCTTTGGAAAACATTTGCTCCTTGCTTGCCAACAATTGGCAGGGGGCTGTGAAATATCTTTGCCAATTGCTCAGCTGCCTTTAGCTTAAGGAAGTGCATTTTATTCTAAAACAGAAGCAAGATGCTGGACAAAATGCAAGAGAGATTAGTGCAGTTTATAGCTACAACAGAGCTATGAGAAGTCAGACTACCCTACAATCATCCTGTAGTTATTATAGTTTTTGGGAAATGTGTATAAAAGTACAAGAAGCAGTTCCTCCAACTAGTAGCAAAGAGTTAGTGTAAGAACATTCCTGGAACATGGAACAATTTTTACAACAAATTCCACATTGGCTTTACTCCTGGGCTCTAACAAAAGGAGCATATTACATTGCCATATGAGACAACTGCTCCTTCTCCAATGGTTTTAATGACTGAGTTATGGTCTACACTGGACTTTGATGGATAATTGATTTGTTCTTGTTGGGAAGCTATACAGAAAGAAAAAGCATGGGACTTGTGGTGCACATTGTTCTGTAATTCCTTCTCTTCTGCCAGTATTTCCAGGCCATAGAGGTAGCTGGTGTGGTTAAGCAACACATTGCAGTGAATACACAGCCAGAGAGCAAGAGAGCAGCACACTATGACATTGCACTGGAAGAGATGGCTCAGTGAGCAATTGGTGCACTGGGCACTAAGAAAATGCTTCTAGCCAAGCTTGCATCACAAGACATGAAGCAGCCTTCTTCTCCTACCTTAACTGAAAAACATTGCTTTTCCTTTAAGTGTTTTAAAACACACGTGGTTTCAAATTCTATACACTTTCCAAGCCCGCAACATTGGTAATTACAAACATCCTGAGGAGGTGTAACTTAAGAATATGAGCTGAAACATCTTCAACAGAAAGCAGGAGCAGGGTTAGCAGAGCACTGGTGTGCTGTGCCCAGCACACTGCTACTACAGCTGCTGCAGAATGTCAGTGTCCTTTTTGCTACAGGGAGGAGTGGCCAAGTCTCTCCAGTGTACAGGTAACATCACAACTGATGGAGGCACATATCTGAAAGCAAGTTGAAGGAAAAAGTCAAGGAAAAAAGACTGCAGGCACTTCAGGGATGTTTCAAGTAGAAAATAAATGAAACCCCTCAGTCTACAAGGGTTCTCTTTTCCTGGCTACATTTCATGGAGGTGTTGGTTGCAGACAAGAAACAAGTATGGGAAACACAATTGCTTGCATAAGCAGTTTGTCTCAAAAGGTCTTCTCAGCTTTTATAGCACAAATAATTTTCCATATAATCACTGTAAAGAAAACCCTAAGAGGCTTAAAGGAATTTAGCTATTTATTCTCCATTTTCTGGACTTGTATCTTGGCTCTCAAAGGAACTGAATCCTGCTTAGTCAGACTAGCAGAAGATGCTTTCATTCTGCAAGAAACACTCATGTATCCTAGTGTGAAACCTGAGATCTGATTTTGTTATCTACTTCATTTTCAGTAGATAAATAAGTAAATTCTTTCAAATTTCATCCACTTCAGAATTATGAATCCTAAGGCACAATTTTAAAAATTAACATTTTAGCTGTATGAGGACATAAGATTGACATTTGTTTAATTAATACTGAAGTAATGAGCAGGCGACCTTACTTCTGTCATTCTAAGGAATATGTATTTGATATAAGCATCATAATCAGAATGGAATCAAATGCATACCAACCAGGTGTAGAAGAAAAATTTTTTTTTTTTTTAATTAAAAAAACCCCTAAGCACAGATATGTAAACTGCGAAAGGAACCTTAAAGAAGGTGTAGCCTGCCTGAAAAACAATGATAGAAAATTGGTAACAATAGATGAGGAAAAGGCTGAGGTACTCAACAAATTTTTTTAGAAGCTGTGCTAGGACACATGGAGAACAGGGAGATTATTCAAGAGAGCCAGCAGGGCTTCACCAGGGGCAAGTCCTGCCTGACCAACCTAGGGGCCTTCTACAATGGAGTGACTGCATCAGTGGTCAAGGGAAGGGCTACAGACGTCTTTTATCTGGGTTTCTGTAAAGACTTTGACACAGTCCCCCACAACATCCTTCTCTCTAAATTAGATAGGTGGATTTGATGAGTGGACTGTTAGATGGATAAGAAGTTGGCAGAAAAGTCACATCCAGAGGGTAGTGGCCTCAGAGTCCTGATGAACATCAGTGGTGCCCTTCAGGGGTGCCCCTCAGGGATCCTTACTGGGGCCAATGCTATTTAATATCTTCATTAAGGATGTAGATGAAGTGCTTGAGTGCACCCTTTGCAGATTTGCAGATGATACCAAGCTGAGTGGTGCTGTTGACACTCCCAAGGGACCTGATGCCATCCAGAGGGGCCTGGACAAGCTCGAGGAGTGGGTCCTCATGGTTTAACAAGACCAAGTACAGGGTGCTGCACCACAGTCGAGACAACCCCCAGTATCAACACAGTCTGGGGGATGAACAGGTCAAGAGCAGCCTGGCAAAGAAGGACTTGAGGTGCTGGTGGGTGAGAAGCTGGACCTGACCCAGACACGTGCACTCACAGCCCAGAGAGCCAAACGTGTCCTGGGCTGCACCCAGAGCACCGTGGGCAGCAGGGCAGGGAGGGGATTCTGCCCCTCTGCTCTGCTCTGCTGAGAGCCCACCTGGAACACTGCATCCAGAGCTGGGGTCNTCAGCCTGGAAAAGAGAAGGCTTAGGGGCGACCTAATTGTGTCCTTTCAGTACCTGGATGGAGCCTAAAAGAAAGATTGAGAGAGAGTTTTTGCAGGAACATGTAGTGGCAGGACAATGGGAAAGACAGTAGACCAGAAAACAGGAGATTTAGATTAGATATTAGGGAATTTTTTTTTTTTTACTTTGAGAGTGGTAAGGGACTCACAGAGTTTCCCCAGAGAAGCTGTGGATGCCCCATTCCTGGAGGTGTTCAAAGCCAGGCTGGATGGAGCTCTGAATAACCTGATCAAGTGAAAGGTGTCCCTGCCCATGGCAGGGAGGTTGGAACTAGAGGATCTTTAAGGTCTCAACACAAACGGTTTTGTGATTCTATGATTCTATTACTTCCCCTTTATTCTTGAAGAGTCTAAGTGTTTAAATTAACAGTTAAAAATTATAGAGATTTCAAGAGTTTGAGCTTCCACATGGATGATTCACCAGTATCTGCATTTAATACAGTGAATTCCCATAGCAGAGTCATCAGTAATACAAGAGTTTTTCAGCTGGTTCTAGATTCAGTCTGCTTAGCCCTTGACCCTTAACGTGATAAAAATGCATGATACCATTAATTAACATGTTAGGAAAAAATGTGAGTTGAAATAGTTCTCCATTTTACACCTTAAATACCCTTTTTATTACCTGTTCTGTTTCCATTCTTTAGAAGAGCTGAATGAAAACAACTAGTGCATTGGGTTTGCATGGCCAGGTTTTGATAGTGGAGGTTTACAGGAGTGGCTTCTGTGAGAAGCTGCCAGAAGCTTTCCCCATGTCCAGCAGAGCCAGTGCCAAATGGCTCCAGGACAGCCCTGCTGCTGGCCAAGGCTGGGCCAATTAGAAATGGTGGTAACGACTCTGTGATAACATATCTAAGGAGGAAGAAAGAAGGTTATTGTGCAGATGTAATTGCAGTCAGAGAAGAGTGGGGTGAGAATATGGGAGAGAACAACTCTGCAGTCACCCAGGTCAGTGGAGAAGGAGGGACAAGAGGTGCTACTTCTGAGGTGTTACTCCCACCACAAGATCAAAACTGTGGCTATAGTGATAGAATGTAGGTGGAAATAAGAACATAGGTAATTATCTTTTCTGCTTCATTTATCAAGAGACACAGAAATTACAGATAAGACAGGCATCCATTTTCCAGGTATTCCTGAGCAATGATCATGACATTTATTTGCAAAATACCATGCTCCCCAGAAGACAGACTTAGCTAAAAGCTTTCAAAACAGCACCTATATTAAGGATGCAAGCATTAATAAGGCCATTTCTGTCTGCTAGGACAACTGTTTGCACTCCTAAAATACTTGCAAAAAGCCTTTCCTGTATCCCCATTTGGGAAGCACAATTTATTGCTGAAGTCAATTAAATGGAAGACTCCTAGCAGGTAGTTAAATGGTCAGGCACATTCACTGCTAAAATATTTGGGTACTGGGAAACAAAAATATGGATGGGGCAGCCCCTTTTACCTCTTTCTGCAGAGGCCACCCCCTAGTCCCCCCTCCCACCACCCGTGCCACAAAGAGCCAATCCACAGACCTTTCACAGCAAGGCAACAGGCAGTGCTAGGAACTGGCCTGCCAGGATACAGCCCAAGCCAGTGAGCAGGCACAGCACATGCACAGGGGACAGCAAAAACCCAAAGCTCCCACGGAGCACAAAGCACTTCCTTGTGCAGATACGTTCTACGTATCCGCTCGGCCGAACAAGCAGCAGCAGCTGGTGGGCACCTCGGAACAGTTCCTGGGGAGATCTACATTTGCATTACCTTAGCTCTATTTACACTTAGATTTCATGCAGAGAAATAGAAATTACTGTACAAACCAGCAATTCAAGTGAACAAAGAAAAGTAATGAAAAAGACAGCTTTTAGCTGAGCTTTTAGCTGATGTCTCTGATATCAGCATAACCACAGAACTGTTGCTGCACTGTATTTAACTCCCACAGTGACCTCAACACCATGCACCGTAGAGAGCAGTGGATAGGTGCTGCCCTGCATGGACAGGGTGTATTTCAACTGAAACCAAAAAGTCTCAGAAATCATGGCTAATTATCCACACGGAGATCAAGCCAGCATTAAATTTCAGCTAGCTACCATCTTTCTGTTACCCATAATTTTGTTAGAAAAGGGTATAACACAGAGTGAGATACAAAACCAGCCTGTTGAGCTATAATCATAGTCCAGCACTGAAGCAGTGATAGTAATAAAGGTGATCTAAAAGGCTTGCTCACTGCTGTTCTCAGACAGAGGACTGTCTGGCTCACCCACTCCTATTCCAGTCCAGACATATGGTGAAAAATATATTCCACCAGAGGCTATCAAAGTGCTACAAATGCTATTAACACCAAAATTAGAAATACTCGAGCCATTGGACTTTATGGCTATGTTGAAAACTCAGTTTTTAAAAGTAACTTAAAATTCAGGAAAAAAGCAGGTCAAATTAAGGACAGTAAGTATCACATCCTAAGGAAATCATTAACTGTTAGGTGAACCATGTGCTATTTTTGTTATTTAAAATACTGATTAAGCTAATTATGCTCAGAGGGAATTGAGTCCAGAGGATTAAATGAAATCTTTTCAGAGGCAGAGTTTGATGAAAAGTTGCTCTCCATTTAAACAGTAAAAGGATCATTTTGAACATCTTATGATGATCAACATTTTTAAAAGATCAGCCTTTGGTGTCTATTGTTCTGTTAATAATGTAGCTTAAGGTCCTTTTGGCCTTAGTGACATGTTAATGTTAAAAAGTGTACAGCTATGCCAAAAGATAACACCATTTAACTACTTCCTCTTTACAACTATTACCTTTAAAACTCAGTTTTTCTTAAAAGTCTGCTTATTATTATTTGGTCTCAAAGCCAAGATTATGATTTCTGAGTAAAGAGCAACAATAGCACTAGTAGGCAGAAACTGTTTTTAAAAAGGCAATATTTATTAACTTTATACTATATAAGATAAAATGCAACCTATGCACATAGGTTTAGTGCTCCCTTCACCTTCAAATACAGTACAAGCAAGTTCTGAGTAAACTTAGGATCACCCCACCCGTGAGACAGTAAATTCATTTTAGGTGTTAACACTAAATTCCTGTCAAAGGCTAGAAACTACACATCTAAAGTGCAACTATAAAGCTAAAGACTCTACGTAAAGAACATGATTCGTTAGCTTCTATTTCCCTGTTGGTCTCCGTAGTTAGAGTCTTCCTGGGACCGCACAGGGCCATCTCGCCAGGCGAGTGACATCTTGGCGGGGATACCCGCAGCGCGCAGCGGTGACGGCGGTCCCCAGCCAGAAGGAGTGGACGCCGTACTGCTCCGGGCACCGGCCCAGCAGGCGCAGGGCACGGCGGAGAGCGGCCAGGAACTGCCTCTTCGTCACCGGCCCGTGGTCCGAGTGCACAAAGAGCGGCCCGGCCAGCCGCGAACGAGCCGACAAATAGCTCCGGAGGGCGAGAACAGGGCACACCCACGGCTCTCCGGACAGCGCCAGGCTGATCACATGCCTCTCCTGATCCACGGGGGAATACGGCAGGAAAAGCAGCATTTTCCTCTCCGTCAGCTGGACATCACTCAGGTACAGCAGCTCGGGCTGCAGTACATTACGGTGCTTTGCCACCATCTCTCCTATTCGAAGTGCCCCAAAAAAAGCTACAGTAAATAATGCACGAAACAGCAAGCACTCATAACGAGTTACGCACACAGACTCCAGAGCTCCTAAGAGAGATCGCAACATTTCAATCGTTACAGGCAAGTATTTATCCCTCAGGATACCCGCTCGACGTTTCAACCCTGTCACCATGCAACAGGTTATAGGATCCTCCAGAGGATCAGAGTTACCAGTCAATTTTGATAAATAAGAAAGTGCTGCGATGTATATGAGTGTCTTCGAGGAGGAATAATTAGATTCCACAGCCAAAAACCCTCGAATTTGCTCCGCTGGAATTGGCCAGGCTGCAGGCATTCCCATGCTTTCCCTAAAGGCAAGGAATTTCTTCAGTCCTTCGAGGTAGTCTTGCCAAAGCCTACTATCCCCTGAGTGCTCCAGCAGCGACAAAGTCTTCAGGGGCCGAGGTCCCAAGGAATGCCTCTGATGAGAGCAGATCTCGCTTCCTACAAGAGAAGATCCACATTAGCACATGATGACAAAGAGACATAAGTATACTACTTAAACAACAATAAAGACAGTACTCCTGAGTGCATTACACCTCCAGATAATGCTGTGAGCTTATCTGATACAGTTCACACACAGTGGCACCACAGATATTTTTTAAATGAGAAACAAGCAAGATGTCAGGCTCATTTCAGGCACTAGATGTGGTAACACTCCGTGAATTTACAAGATTGCGGAGTAATAATGGAGAAAATACTGATCAATTTTTAAACCAAGGGACAGCTTACAGAAGTTAGAGCAGCAAAGGTCACACAGCACACTCCCTCTGGTAGGTAACATTATTTCCCAGCCCAGGAGGGAGAAGTCCCTCGACAGATCCCCCCAAACTCTCCAGCCGCACACAAGAACCCGGGCAAAGCCAAGGAGCTGCCCGGTAGGAGGCACGGCCGCCAGCGATGATGCGGAGTCTCCGGGCAGCGGCCCGGCCCCGGCCCGCGCTTACCGGCGCTCGCCGCTCCGCGCTCCCCTCTCCGCGGTGCTGCTCGGCTGCTCGGCGGGCAGGTGGCCGCCTGCCCGGCAAGGCTCAGCGCCAGCCACTCCATACCCGGCTCCCGGGCCAGCAGGGCCAGCATGTCCCAGAAGAGCGCGGCGGCGGGCGCGGCCGGAGCGCGGGCAGCGCAGGCCATGGCAGCAGGACGAGCGGCGGCCGCGCCGAGCGGAGACTGCCGGGGCCGAGCTCTGGGGGCCCTTTTATCGCCGCGGGCCTCCCGCAGAGCTCTCCGCCGAACAGCCCCGGGGCGCCGGAGCGCTGCCCGCGGTGATGCGGCAGGAGGTTGGGAAACCGGGCGCGCCCTGAGAACTGGAAGGTGTGAAACGTCCAGTCGCTAATTACGTCCTCTCCCAGAGTCTGAAATGTGACTGGATTTAGCGATAAGGTTGAAAAGGAAAGAACTTGTGTTACTTCCCAGTTGTTCTACTGGCCTCTGCAAGACGTGGTTTCTAGGTTTGGTAGAGAATAGCTCAGGGCAGCCGGCTCCGTTCTGAATTACTCATCAGCCTTTCTTCCCTGTGAAGTATAGGCAATGCACCGAGATACTTTTGCACAGTTTAACCAGACAGTTGCCCTTCCACAGTAGCTATCCCTGAAAAATCCTAAGAAAAAAGCAAAGCTACTTGTCGGATCCTCAGCCGACAATTGGAGCTTTTGGTCTGCCTTTGAAGAAAGCTGTACAGGGACCGCATTCCCTGGGAGCTTCCCTTCCCTCAAGACTTGACCATTACTCCTGGCCGTCACAGAGACCCGTACCTGCCCCTGCTGCCGGCTCTCTCATTTTAGTAACAAAATGGCACAGGTTCGTGGCAGGGGAGAAGAACAGGGCCAGGAACAAAGAGTTTAAGTCTCTCACGGACACACGCTCTGCACAATGGAGGCGATAACGGGCCGCTGAGGCAATTTCCAGGCCTTGGAAGCCCCACCTTCCAGGTAACTCCCCCGTGGTCAGAGAGCGGAGGAGGCAGGATAGGGGGACCACTCATGGACCCTCGGGCACTCGGACTGGGTCACAGAAGGACACGTAAAGGGGGCGTTCCAATTTCGATAGGAGGGCCAGGGTATAAAAGGGCAGCACGGTGGCACCATCGCGGAGTTGCTGTTTCGTGCTTCTCACTGCGTGGCTGCTGTTTGGTTGGAGATGCAGAGAAGAAGGGTTGAGCCGCCTGCTGCCCCGTCACCCTTCTGGGCGCTGCTGGCTCTGCTGCGGCTGCAGCCCGGTATGGGGTGGCTGCCGTGCGGTCCGGGCGGCTGCACCGGCTCATGTGCTACCAGCGGGCCGGAGGCTGGCAGTGGGCAAGGAGCTGGTGAGTGTGCCCTTGGGGGGACAGGGAGGGACAGGGGCGGCTGAGTGGTGGGGGACAGGGGTACAGTCCTGCCAGGCTCTTCTGTGCGGTCTGACCGCAAGGTTGGAAGACTTCTGGGACCTCTGTGCACTCCTGAATGTTTTTACTTTCTAGTGTCTTTGTCACTCCTAGCCACTTGTGCCCACTGATGGAGGTCTGAGGTCACAGAAACCTTACAACAGGATGTCAGATCTGTCAGCATGACTGAGATGTTGCTTTAAAGACACAAATAGGTGAGGGGTTATGGGTTTTGAGAATGTAACCCACCTCCTGTGTTCTGGCTGTTGGAAACTCTGCAGATGAGGGTCATAAGAATGCATGGGACAGGCTTTTTCCAGGAAAGTTCAAGTAAAGGCTGAAGCATGTTGAAAGGGAGGGAACTTCTATCTGCTTTTGTTTGCCATGTTTGCTATTACTAATATGTTTTTTTTTCTGCAGATAAGCTCAGCCAGGTTCCTGAGAAGCACTCCTTGGGCCCTTTGCCCCTGAAGGCTCTGCTGTTACTGGAGGACTCGAGAGACAGCCACTTATGGCAAGTCTACCTGGAAGGCCTGAAAAACTTTCTTTCCTTTAGAGAAGGCATGGCTCTGTCTGCAGTCTGGCCAATTCCAATTGAACAAATAAGAGAGTTTCTGGTGGCCATGGAGTCCCAGGATCTCCCTCTCACAAAAATAATAACGTATATGGAAGGACTGTCCTTCATCTCCAGGATGGTAGATCATCCAGATCCTCTTTCAGATCCTGTTATCTGTTCCATGATGTCAAGGCTGAAACGCAGGACTCGCCGTTCAAATGACGAATGCTCTCCTGTAACAATTGAAGTGTTGAGATCTCTCCTGGGAACTCTGGAGTCTGTGTGTAGCTCTCCTTATGAGTGCATGTTGTTCCGTGCCATTTTTACTGTAGCTTTTTTTGGAGCACTCCGTATGGAAGAGATGGTGGCAAATCACCAAAATGTAGCACAGCCAGAGCTCCTGTACTTGAGCGACCTCCTGCTGACAGAAGGGAGTGCAAACCTCTTTCTGCGTAGGTATCGCATGCACCAACCGAGGTACTTTATCCAGCTGAGACTGTGCAAAGAGATGTGGGTATGTCCTGTGGAAGCTCTCCATACCTACGTGGCAGCACGGCCACGAGGGGAGGGCCCTCTCTTTGTGCACTTGAACAGTATGGCTGTCACAAAGAGGGACTTTCTCACTGTGTTCCGCTGCGGTCTCAGGCTTGCTGGGCTTCCTCCAAACCAGTATGGTGAGCATTCCTTCTGGCTGGGGAACCGGCACAGCAGTGTCTCAGGGGTATTCCCACAAAACGAGTACTAGAATGGCAAGGTGGTGGTGCAGATTCTGAAGAAGACAGACTTCTGTCTATCTGTTGCACTTTCATAGTAGAGGGTATCTTCTGCAATGCACAAATCTTATACTTTATACAGACTAAGTTTTTAGTACTCTGTAAAGTTAGGGGGAAAGGGGGTGAACAAGTAGAACACTGTGGTGGTTTGGGGAATGAAGTGTGATAGTTTTAAAACTGGGATTTGTGGGGCAGTGCACGTGGTATTCAGCATGTTTGTTCTAATTGCATTTTGTCCTTGTATAATCTTACATTAAATGGTGTTTTCTTTCAAGAACTTCTCTAGGTTGTTGTTTTTCAACACCCTGGTCAAAGGCCATTAAGTAAAGTTAAGTGACAGCTGGTGATAATGTGACACCAGCAGTGAAGTTACTCTGTTGTCCAAATTGCAGTTCCATAGCAGTTGCATCCAACCTCACCTGTTGCTGCTGCAGTATCAGTCCCCTTGCCTGCAGAAGCCTTCCCCTTGACAATTCTTAGGATCCTTCACTGATCCCTCTTGAAAGGATGTATCAAACCCAGACACTGATCATAAGTAGCCTTTAATTGAAGCCTGAACATATCAAAGTAGGCCCTGCTCAGTTCAAAAGTGGCAGAGGATATAAAGAGATAGCTAACAAAAATAACCCTCACTCTACAATTGATGCACTTGTTAGATTTTTAACACAGATTAAATGACTAGTGTCTGAGAAGCATGATCATAACAAGGTTGAGTGTCACTGTTCATACATAAGGGTGTTTGAAGAAATGGCATCCTTGGCATTCTTTGCATCAGTGTGCTCAGGAGCTACCTAGGTGACAACTAGGTATTCAGGAAACAGCCAGAATCATACTGCACTCCTCAGTCCTCCAGCTAGTTTCCAAGAGGATCTTTATTTAGAGGAAGCTCACTCCACAGAAACAGAGCTGTGATAGTAGACAACAATCTGTTAATTCCCTGGCATACATTTGGTAGCTCCTCTTCTACAGCTTTACTACAAGCTGTTGCAGAATTAGCACGCTGTGATGCTGATGCTGAGCCCCAGCCATCTTGCTCATATTCATGAATGTGAATCTGGATCCACCAGCACAGTCATCATTAGCCTTGATCAGGTTCCAGGATGCATTGATGCATTACTTGGGGACCAGCAGCCTTTTGGGCACTTTCAGTCAACTGATCCATAGAAGTTATGGCAATTGGATCACCTGCCTCCAGGGGATTCAACCCCAAAGCCCAATAGGTGGCTCTTTGGGTGAGGGTCCAGGGAGCTCTTACTTCCTGTGGGTTAAGAAAACCCCAGGTCCCCAGTTGCCCTCAGCTTCTGTTTCTTTTAGCATAAATCACTCTCCCCATGTAAGGAAGACTCTCCATAGATATTTAGTTTCAGACTCTTTCTGAGTGCAACTATATTCTTTTTGTAATTTAGCCAATTCAGGAAGAGTAAAAGGTATTTCTTTGGTAATTATGCAAGGGAAAGCATCCTTTATACTGATATTTTGTTTTAATTAACAGCCATAATGTTTCTCATATCCAGTTGGCACAGTGAGATGCTTTGAGCATAAACCAGTGCACTGGGTATCACCTCCTGACCTGTTGCTGTAAGGCTGGAAGTTTCATCTGGGGCTTTTCTTTATACAGCCCAAGTGAACAGAGCCTTTTTGGCAGGTGTTTCCGGCAGAGAAAGAAAACAGCTCCCTGTGGTTAAGCCACAGAGTATACTTGAGTTTATTCACCAATCGGCACCCAACACAAGAAACTCCCCCAGCTTATCTGAGCCCCTGTGAAAAAGCTCCAGAACCAGGAGAGCATTTTAACACCCACCACTAAACCCTGTACTTAATGTCATCCAAAGGAGGTGGCTTAAAAAAGCCCAAACCCACAATTCATGTACTTATTTTTCTGTGACAGTGGCTACAAAAGCTGTGCTAGGCCAGTGGTGCATCGGGGGCTGCCAGCAGCTCTCATTAACCAGGAAAAGCTTCTGAGCCTTCCCCCACCCCTTGAGCACATCCCCATTGCTGGACTTGCTCATCCTAACCTGAGTGGAAGCGTCACTACCTGTCTGCTTTCCATCAGAGAGACAGGAAAAATAAAGACCTCTGAAGACTCCCGGAGGAAAACTAAGCAGCAAAATTAAGCTGAAAATTCTAGTGATGCAACACATGGTAATACTCCCACAGGCAGAGCACAGCCAAGACCAGTGTGAGAGCAGAAAACAAAGAAAGGCTTCCTGGGCCAAAGACTCAGGAGCATGCCTGCCACTACACCTCTAACCATACAGTAAGCAGTGATGCAAGCCTAGATTTTTTCTCTTTTTTTTTCAGCCTTTAAAGTGCACCTTGCCCTGCAGAAGCCAGTAATAATATTTTTTATTGTTGTTTTTTTGTGTCTGCAAACATTGAAGAAGGGATCTGGGTGTCCATGAATTTTAACTGGGATTTTAGCACCCAAACTAAAGATATCACCTTAAACACTCAATCTCCTATTTCTGCCAGCAGTCTCTTCCCTTTGCAGGGCTGACCCCATGTGCTACCTTTGAGTCAGACTGAGATAGCCAAGACCATGGGAAAGCCTGTAGGCACACAATTTGTGACCATAATGTTTCAAAAACACTTGATTTTCCTACTACATGTGCACAGAAGCAGCTTTGTTTTGACATTGCATCTTCCTCACACCTCTCCTCACCCACCATCCAGAAACAGGGTGTTCCTCTGGCTAAAAGCATGGGCACATAAATAAATTTAATTGACAGTGTGACTTTACAGCATGTCATTTATTCCATGGTAACTACCCATGCATACACACTCCTACTCAGCAAAACATATGGCAAAAAGGTGTAAATGACTTCACACTTCATCAAAGAGCAAGAGCATTCACCCAGAGGTTTGTAACCAAGCAGCTTACTCCACAGTAAGCTTTGCCTTGCTACTGGCCTCATCCAGTCTAGATTGTGTCCTTTGATGCAATTAGCTCCCTGGCAAAGCTAAAGTTTTCACACATCCTTTACTCGAATTATCTGTCTCTATTTTGGGATGTCATATTTCTGTTTGTGGTATAGGATAAAAAAGACCTTAACTCCTTCTTAAATGGTCAGGCTCCCACTGAATAGGACCTATTATCTCCTGATAGGTGGTAGATAAAAGGACCCAGTAGCCAAATATTTGTTAATGCAGAACTCAGACTTTCACAGAGCTATCCAGTGGTTTCATTTATATGATTGTGTTCCTTCTCATCCTAGATAAGAACCAGCACTTAAAATTCAAAAGAGGAGTAAGATTACACAGTCAAGAGCTCTTATCTTGAGCCAAGAGTCTTATCTTCAGACTTGGAGATGTACACTTGCAATTGATCAGGCTAAGTCAGAAAATTCCAGGTCACTTTAATTTATGTTAAACAGACAATTTTTTATCACCTTGAACCCAGTGACATCTCACCACCTTCCCAATGGCATTTTCCTGTGAAGGAGGGGTGACAAATGCTGAGAATGCCAGTAACAAACTTTTCAGTGAAACACCTTCTGTTCTGAAATCATCATCCAGGAAATACTCCAGAAGTTTAATGTAAGGACTAGTGAATGTTGAAATGGGAGAATACTATTTGCAGTAGGAGGATATGCTGGAGACCACAGAATGGTTCAGTAGCCAGAGCCCTGTGACTGCTGTTAGTAACTTCTGCTATAGATAGGAAAGACGCCAAAATTAACATAATTTATAAGTGCCTACTAGGCATACTTATAATAAAAACCATTCCCACATCCTAGCAGCAGCTCAGCACAGTGATCTACAGATGCACACAGTAAGGGAGAGGGAAGTTCATCTGCCCACAAAGGAGGGACTCTGCATCTGAGAGCTGCCCCTTCTTCTCCCATTACAGCCTTCCAAAAGAAGCACAGGAGCACACCCTAATCTCGCCAAAGATTTTATATAGCAAACACTGTCTGGCACAGAGACAGCAAAGGCCTCCCTATTTCACTGCAGTTTATGTGTGGGCCTCAGAGGGTAAGGCCCAGTCCTTTCTAGATCTAGGTCTTGTCTGCCTTTTCTCCTCCATGAAGGACACGAGACCTCAGCTCCTCCATGAAGGTACTATGGACTAAATTATTGCTTGAACTGTGGTATGATGCCCACTGCAGCAGTTTCAGCTCTCCTCCCCCAGAACCTCCAGTAAAATTACCAAGTGCTTAGCCAGGTAAAAGGAATAGTATTTCATTTTGATAATTCAGCTGGCATACTCTTCTGTAAGGAGACCACATCAAAAAGTGACACTGCAGTCTCATGCGGTTGTTTGCAGAGTAGATGAGTCACAGCCTCTCTCTTTCCGTGCTGCAGCTCACTAAACCTGTGCTGAGTTTAATAATTTCCATTCCCTTCGGGACAGAGGGACATACTCAAGATGGGTGATTGCCCAAACACTCTGCACCATGTTGTGAAAGATTTTAGAGTCTTAACCTTAATGAGTAATTGATGAACAATTCTTCATTCAAATGGTTAGACTTATAACACATCTGCTGTGGCAGAAAAATATCATGGGTAAAAATCCAAGAGCCAACAAATTTCACACTTAATTCCATGTCAAAATGAACTCTGGATTTCTCTCTGGATATAATTCCAGCTGCAAAGTTAACAGGGACTGTTTTATGAGGGAAGACAGCTAAAGAGGGAGGGCTCTACCCACTGCATTAAAATCAGGCTGTGCCTTCACAGTGCACATCCCTCACACCCCATCTGTGTCCATCCCCATCTCAATAAATTCTAAATCTGACACCAAGTCATCACAACCAATTTTATAGCCCATGCAACAGGAACGCTCTGAAGTGGCTGCTGTGAGATTAAATGCCTCAAATCTACAGGGCAGAATATCCCTGTCTTGATCTTGATGCAGAAGTTGAACTCCTAAGATTTAGGCCCATATACTTATCTTTGTCTCTAATTCCTCTGAATTTTACTTGATTCTACATCAAATATACATGATCGTACCTTTATGCTGCTTTCTTGCACAAAGTCATTCGTGGCAGTTTATAGTTCTGCTTCTGGTGGGAAAAAAAAAAGCCTTTAAAGTGCAATTAACTTCCTAAAGACAAACAATAGCTCTGAGAAGTGCCTCCATCCCTCTTGATGGCATTGAAATATAAAATAAGGTGTAAATGCAAGTAGAAATCTGTTATATGTGTGCTCACAGCAGTGTCTCAATCATGTATTATGTTGTGCAATAAGGTGTTTGAAAAGATTTTTCCCTAGGGATCAGACTAAGCACAAAGATAAGGTGATCACTCTACTCACCTCAATTCCTAAGAAAACAAGGCTGATGTGATTGCCTTCTGCTTGTCTTCTCTGCAATAACCTGTTCATGCGTTGGCAAATTTCAATTAAATTCAATAGAGAAGCAAAAACCTCAGAGATACTCAGGTCTTAAAAATGTCATGGAAATGTGAAAAAGCTGTGATCTGAGTAGGATTCATGCACCTTTGAGACACAGATCCCTGGGAAACACAGCTTCACCCATTCTGCTGCGACATAGAGGCACCACAGCAGCAGTAACTGTCAGGACTCACCAGACCCACATCAGAAGAGAAGGGAGGGTCCCAAAAGCTGTGCTGTGGTCTGTGACAGTGTCTGTAGACAAGGGTGGAATGGATCTTCCCACCTTCAGATGTCACAGTATGGACATCTAAGGTTGAGCAAGTTGTTTAGACTCCTTTTTACATTTGAGACAGAGCAACAAGTCTTTCTGGGGCATGGTTCACCCTACCAATGTCTGGAACAGACCAAAGGAATCTCATGTCAGAAGTACCTATTTATCTCTGCTACACTTCTGGGTTTGCTTTTTGGGGGAGTGGGTGGGAGGCAGAAGCAGATTGCTGCCCACACTGCTGCACATCTGCAAACGGCTGGCGCTGACAGAGCCCATGAGAACACTTCTGCAAGTGAAGGATAGAACACAGCCCACGACCGCGCTGCCGACAGCTGTTGATTGCTAAACTTATGTTTCTTCAATTCTGCAAATGCTTCTTTCCTGACAATACTTCTGCAGTGCTACACAGATGGGCACGTGGGTCTGAAACACGTTGAAATTCCACCTGTTGGGCCAGCAGCTGTGGTCTAAGCTGTGCTCAGAGTGGTGGTGTGTCAAAAGCACACCCTGCAAAAACCCGTTGGTATGTAGAGCTCATATTCCAAGGGCACCCTGTGCCACCAGAAGCCACTTGGTCACTCTAACATCTGCAGGCCTTCATAGGAGAGTACCAGTCCCTCAGCACATTCTCTGAAGTCTTGCTTTCTGTGTCACTTTATCTTAGGCATGAGGTGATTTTTACTCCAATTACTCAACTGGCAAATGAGACCATTGCATGAATTGTCAGGCTGCTCCTCAGCAAACCTGGGCAGCAAATCCATGGCTCCAGCCCCAGAAGAGCAAAAAGCTTCTAAGTAAGATGCAAAACTTGCTTTGTGTGAGGTTTTATCTTGGAAACCTTTTCTTTAGCAACACACAAGGCTCCTAAGCCTTGGGTTTCGCTCCCAGTTCTATAAAGTTTGTATTAAATATGCAGGCTCCAAAGCACCAGGGAAAATATCAGCAATTTCACTGCCACAAACACAACTGCACCCTGGCTGCTACCATTTGGTGCCACTGGATATCATAGTTCTTGTGCCTCCCCACACCCCAGGGCATTCACAGATATTCTTCTGTCCTCTCTCCACAGCCTTCCTTACCCAGCACTGCTGGAACAGCCACCCCACATGCTCCTGAGCTCAGACTTCTTGTGGGCACAGGTCCAAGCTCCTGGCCCTGGGCAGAGCTGCACAGGCCAAGGGGCAGTTTCCCCATCCCCCACACCACAGTCCCCAGAATCAAGGACATGTGCCCTGAGCCCTAAACTCAGTTTGGGAGAGGAGCAGGTGGGAAGGTGAGCATAGGGCCATGCATGAGTGTCTCAGCCTGCTGCAGTGCATGTACAAAGCAAATTTGCTTTTTTAAGGATGCATATTAAACTTTGCCTTTAACTCTGCCTGAGAGTGCTGGGTTGGGGATGGTCTTAGATATCCTTCTGCACTCTCCTGCAGTGGCAGCCTGACCTCATGGAGGTGAAATTGGCCAGTAAATGCAGGTCATTCCTCAATTTTTTTTCCGAAGGAACTCCTAGTTGGATATCACATTGGTCTTCTCCTAGTAGGAACATCAGAATAAATTGTTCAAATACATTCTTGTGTTGCAAACCACACCATGAACAGCTTTTGAAAACAGGAGTGCAGGGCTGATGAAAAGATCCCTTCAGACACATGGTCTCTTCTCTGCTTTCTTCAGTTCTCAGCAAGTTTTTTCACTTCTTACAGCCTCAGCTATTTCCTTTCACTACGCTTTAGCTCCTACTGTTCTGCTTGCAGCAGCCCACCCCTCTCCCCTGCTTCCCCCTCCTACCTTCTTTGAAGACCTTCTTGAGAGCAAACCACATCCTTGCATTCCTCTGATTGTTAGAGCCTCCATCACTGCTGCTGTTATGGCTCTTCACTACTTTTTGATAAAGTGCTCTTGGCACAGCTATGAACCTAAGTGCTCTTCAGATGTTCCCATCTGCAGATGTGCAGACTATCCCAGTAAGCTTATTTTACATATGTTTGAACTAAGTTCCCTTTAACTATGCCATATACACCTCGAAACTATAAATTATTCCTTGCAATAAGTGCAAGCTATCCATGAACTTGAAACTCAGTGCAGGTTTGTGGTCTAGTAAAAACAGTTTGCTAAACAAACTTCTGGACACTTCAATGAAAGAAAAAAATATTATTCCTGTTTGTGCCATTTACTCTGGGCTTAATTTTGTGGCCATTGATGCTAAATCCGTGCATTGTTGGATAATCCAGGGATTACTCCGACTTGAGGTCCCTAAAGCACAGGGACATGACTGAATTCTCTTTACAGCACCAGGAGCATTTGCACTTTCCTACAAAGGGCATGGAGAAGTGATCACAAAATCCAGCTTGTGTCAGCTTTTGCAGACTGCATCATCTCTATCCTTCAGCTTGATGATATTTTTCGTTCTGTGACCCTAACCCGCTTTGCACTGTAGAAATGGCTGAGTTTATGTTTGTCTTAAGGGAGTTGCTTTGCTGTGTCCAAGCAGCACCTCTGACAGAATTAATTTGTTTTGCAATTTGATCAATATTCACTACATCAAGAGGGAGCTTTCTCATTGACCTGGAGCACACTGGAGGCACAAGATGCAGGCCTGCTTCTTAGTAATCTATTTCACACATGCACTCAGCCTGTGAAGGGGAAATGTTTTTGCAGGGGTTGTACTGCACATCTTGGAAGATCAGCAGTGGAGGGATCTGGACTGAAATAGGGAATCTCCTGTGCCAAACTGGCCAGACAGGGAGCAAGAAGAAAGGCATGTTGCTCTTTTGACATCGTGTTGCTAATGGGTTCAAAACCAAGAATGTGGTCACCACATCAGCAGGAGATACTTCAATGCTGTACATTTTGTCCCAAACAACCTTCAGTAGTTGAATGCAGAGAAATTCACGAGGGAGTTTTTCTCTCCAAGCATTTGGCATGGTCAGTGGGAAGCATGGTACTACAGGCTGGCTCCCTAGGCCAAGCTCTGTTCCTCATGGAGAAGCAGAAAATATGACTGCATTGTCCAACACAATGGATGCTTTACACCTCCAGCTGGTGTGATGAGGCACATGACAACTGTACTTTACACATCTCTTGCCTCTTAGTTGAGTATAAATAGGTCTGGCACCAGCCCCATGCCTTGATCCTTAATCCACAGAGAAAAATGGAGTTCCTGCACTATCCTCCATAAGTGACAATCCTATCTATCTAGCTGATGTTTTGAAGCTGTTACCAGCTCCCTTCAGTTACATGGCCAGTAAATAAGAAGTAGTGACAGAAAATCTATTTTTGCAGACTTGAGTCTGATCCTGCTGGTTGCTGATTCTCCTATTTTCCCTCTGTCCTGCACAGTATCTGTGAGGTCAAGGATGAGCAGAATTCAATCCAGCATGCTCACTGACTGATCCAGCAGTGACTCCTTCACTCATCCCAATGGGAGCCCCAAAATCATAAGATGCTTGCAGGGATGCAAAGTTCCTCACAGCTGCTTGCTGTCATGTAAAGCTGTGCACACACTGGAGGCACACAATGAACTTATCATTATTTTACTTCAATTTTTTTTTTTTTGCACCTCTTGTTGTGATTGCTGTATTGCCCTGGCAAGTTTCTCTTGAAAACTTTGGTGCTCCAGCCACACTCAGTGTCTTGCAGCCCAGTCCTGAAGCCCATTACACCTGTTAAAATCAGGTCAAAATGGGACCTGTTAGTGTGGTGAAGACATCTCTTAGTGCCATATCAACAGAGGCACAAGCTTCCTGCTTCAGGGATTAGTGACTTCAGCTCAGATACCTCTGCCCACGTGGGCTACAGAGCCCTCAAAGGCCTGTATTCTACACCCCTCATCCTCAGCCAAGCCAAGCCAAGCCAAGCCAGGGAATGGTAAGTGTTAGACTCAGTCTTGCTGTCAGACATGGTCTGCCCACAGCCCACGGGATGTCCACAGGGCCTTGTGGACCCATTGCTCACACCCTGGATATTGACACAGCTCCTCTATTTTGTTTTGGCTGTAGCTTGGCTTTCTCAGGCTGCTGCTTCTAGGAGACCTTTCCAGCAAAATGGCTGATTCATCACCTCCTTCTCTTTGGGCTTCAGAAAATGGGTGGCTCATTTCTCTGTAACCTGTGTCTGCCAGAGCAACACCAGCAGAGGATCGTGCTTCTGAGTCTCACTGTCCATATTTCCCACCAGAAAATCACAGCATCACCTTCACAGAGCGTTAGCAGCTCTGGGACCCCCTCGTTCAGTCAAAGACTTTTATTTCCCTATCTTCTTATGCACCTGCAAGTCGTCAGAGGCTGTGCATGACTTTTTTTCCACAGCCCAGGGATTTTTTCAGGGGTTACTTTAGCATTACAGTTGCTTACGTACCTTTGCACTGTACAGAAATGAATGTAATTTCCATTCCATTCATGCTGACTTGGCCTCTCTCCTGCTGCAGCTTTGTTCACTGCTCTTGTGAAGAGCACCTCTGAGCTCCCAGGCTTTTGCCTTCTCCTCTTCCTGTGCCAGATGTCTCCTCTCAGTGCTCGCAGACTCCAACAATATGATGTGGTTCCGTGCTGTATCTATATTTCACTCATCATGCCTGACACTCCCATAGCTTCTCATGTTTGTCATGGTACATGCAGCTCAGCAGACTGATTTTGTGAAGTTAAAGGCAGGTGTTTTTCATGCCACCCTTCCCTTAGCTTTCAATTTTCTCATTGTTTCGATTCTTCTGTCATAGGCACCATACCAGAGCACTACCCTGCACACATCTAAGACTCTGTGCTTGGTGAATGCCCTGTTAATTCTGGATTGTTCAATAGCATCCCTGCCAGATCCCAGTCAGGACTTACTCTTTTAACCCAGTTAACCAGCCTCTCTAGGCTTGGATCTTTCCTAAACTCATCTCTTTTGCTATTTTTATAGCAAAGGGTATACCTATGCTATTTGTGCTCTCAGCTCAAAGCCATATCACCCATTTATTTAATAAGAAATGCAGTGATATTCCTCCAGTCTCTTCTGTGCAGTTTCACAAAGACTTAACTCCACCAGCATTGGCTATCACCTATTGCAAAGATCAGCTGCACCAAAGCTAGCTATTCTTCATGGGGTGTGGTTATGAAGTTGCAAATTTTTTGCCAGGAAAGACTCATGGGATTTCTTTAATCTGTAAACTAAAAGTTAAATTGTGACATATCTGTAGTGGGAGTCAAAAGCATGTGTCAGCTATGAAAGAAGGGAATATCTCCAGTAAAGATGCTTCAATTTCTTTAAATGTCTCTGGATATTCAGGGAAAAGCAACAAAGATATATCCCTGCACAACAGAGAGACAAAAACTTGAGAATGCTCCAAGTCAAGGGCAGTGCATTGGTTTTCTTGGCAGCCAGGTGGAAAGTGTGGAAGATGTGGAGCAGAGTCAGATGTTCCTCTCCTTGAGTTAATCTCTTTAAGTTGTGTCTTGTACTGCATTGTGAGCCTGAGATTCTGTATGAGTACCCTTGACTGTTCCCTCTGCAGAAGAAAAATCACAAAGAATGTTCCTGTTGCACACACTGAGATCAATCCAGCCCACAGTCCAGTCACTAGGGAAAGGAATAACCATGGAGGGATGTTCTCTCTACTTTACCTTCCCAGCATTCAGCACAACTCTCTCAGGAAGAATTGGATTTCTAAACATATCACTGATGAATGAGACGTTAGCTCATCCCATACTGATGTTCTGTAAAATTAAAAAGGGCATTATGTTAATTACAAGCTGTTAAAGTAGTAAAGCAATTAATTCTTTGTTATATCTTGTCCCTTATGCTTCCTACCTGCTCCCTGTGGCTTCAGTGAACTGAAATTCTGGAAAGCCCTAGTCCCATTACGTGTGTTACAGACCCATTCAGAGCAAACTCTGCAGGTCAAACCTGTCAGCAGGAACATCTGACAGGCCTGACAAATGCAAAAGTACCCACCAGCACCAAGATCTTTCATGATCAACTGAAGGTACTTTTAAAATAGATCACTGCCATGTGTCCATCTCATGTGGGGGGCCACTAGAGCTGTGGCTTGCCTGGTGTCACTCAGCTGCAGAAGAGGGGCCAGGGACACCCAGAGTCATTTCATGCTGGCAGTTCATCCTCCTGCCATCCACCAGACAGCCACGGGGAGCAGGCTCAGGCAAAGTGAACTCATTTGGGTCAAGCTGATGCTAAACTGGTCACACCACCAGTCAGTTTGGAGTTGTGTATCTAAAAGTTAATTGTGCAGGCTTACACAGGCCTGGCCCAGAGCCTGGTTAAATGTAAAAGCTCCCCACCTGACCTGATTGAGCTTTGGCTGAGCTCTGCACAGTGGGGGAGGGACTGAACAGCAAAGTTCATTGTCAAAGCCAATCCCCTAATTACAAGCCAAGGCTGCAGCTCTGATTTAGTTGATTAATAATTCCACGATGGATCAGATACCAGCACTAATTCCACATACAAGAGAATCATTTAAAATATCTGTATACATTTTAATGCCCAAGATTCATAAGAAGTCCTAAATTAGTCTCTGTGGGATCCTGTGACCTTTAACACTTCCTCAGATACATGCTGTGCTGAACTGCATCACTGGCCTTTAAGCATCAGACCTGGTGTCATAGTGACAGATAAATATAAGTGATAAGGTAATAGCCAGGAAGACACTTAGCATTTTATATAGGAAAAACCCCTGAGTTTTCTAAGAAAGAGAACATTCAGCAGTGCTTATATGTCAGAAGAGGTTTGGCAGATTAGACACATCTCCCTCCAGCTCCTTCTACTTAATTCACCTGCCAAGTTGAGAAGTATCAGCCTTGGGTCTCTCCCCTGACACTGAGAGTGGCTGTGCAGCTTTGGCCACCAGTGCCCTGGCTGTGGCTAGCAGACAGCTAGCAGACACAGCCACATCCTGGGCAGCTGACATTTGCAAGGGATCTTGGTTTTCAAAGCAAGGCCCTCTCTTGTGAAAGTCTCACCCTTCTGTGGTACCTGAAGAGCAATGGAGCATTTTGGGAGTGAAGGGAGACACGCAGGTGCTGGCAGGAGAGCTGTCCCCGATCAGCTTGCGCGCTCCCAGGCGCCCTCCAGAGCTGCTGGGGTGCTGTGGGAGCCGGTGCCCACTGGAGCCTTCTCGGAAACACTGCGGCCGCGGGCGAGCGAGCAGCTCACGGCGAGCACAGACACCAGTCGCCGTTTCCTTCCTCTTTTCCAGAGACAGGAACAGCCACCATCACACAGAGGCCCTGCCCGGCTGCTCCGCCCCGTATGAATCATACCCAGGGTGGGGGGAGCAACCACAGAAAGCCCCCTGCCAGCCTTGTGCAGGGCACTTGTGAGAGACCTGAGACAGAGAGGTCACTCGTTCACTTCATCACCAGAAAGGCGGCAATAGCCATTATTTTGTTTGCTAATAACTGACTCACAGCTCATGCAAGGCTGGAGGCCAGCTCCCCACGCTCAGGAAGCGATGTGCCACGGGATTTAAGCTCAGTGCTTTGAGACATCCCCCTCCTTTCCCCTCCAAAATGCAGCAGCTGGAGCCCAGCTACCAGTACAACAGAGGCTGCAGAAACCAGGCCTCAGCAATGACTTGGACACTTACACTGATTTTAGAAACGGCACACAAAATAAATGTGTTACTGCAAGGCCAGCTGCAAGTGACAGAAGTCTGACTGAGGTAGGGCCAGCTCTCTTTGCAGAGTAGGGCAATTGCCTATGGGGCAGGTAAGAGGAATCCTGAGGAGCATCTCTCCTGTCCTGCTGAAAGCACACGGCGGCTTCGTGGTGATGCTCTTCTGCCTCATGAGTGACACAGAGCCCGCTGACACCCAGCAGCTGCAGAGTCACACTGCAGTGGAGAGAGAGCCCAGGCCAGTGGAAAGGCCACCACAGCTGTAGTTAAGCAGCTATATAATATAAACACCTAGATACACACAGAAGTTTTCTCCCTGAATTTTGTTTTTAATAACTGGCTACTCAGAGCACAAGGTGAAGGGCACACAGGTCATCTATGACAGGTACACACTGATAACTAGTCAGGGTGTTTTGCTCTTACCACTGTGAAGGAAATCTCTGAGACATAAAATATGTTCCCTCACAGCCAGGGACAAAAATTCATTACTGTTGTTTCAGAGCAAGGGAGTTTGGCTAACCCAGTTGTGGTCATATCTGGCTTGTTTAAGAAGCTGAACTGACTTTTAATTAAGTTAAGGTAGTTAACTTGCTCACAAAGGCAAGAGCAGACAAGCGTTCTGATGTTCTGAAATGAAGCTTTTTATTCCTTTTATATTAACCTGAGCTGTGTGCATCCAAACCACTAGGAGAAAATGCTAAAAAGACATGGATTGGCCCATTAATCAGAAATTAATCACTCACATGCCACAGTAATACAGGAAAGGCTGAGATGTCAAGAGTGCTGATATTTTTTTTTCCCTCATGTCTGATCCCTTTGGTGACTTCTTTCATTATGGTGCAATATACAGAGTCCCTTAAACACATTTTCTTTATTAACACAAGCATCAGCTAGTTTGTGTTCACACACTTTAGAGTACCCACAAAAATTTGCACAAAAATTTGCACAAAAATTTGCAAACTGTTAATTGCAAATATCAGGCAAAACAGTATCAATTACATCTAGCAAGCTTGAATAATTTTCCATATGAAAATCAGGGGGGCAAGACTGATGATTTGAAACATATTTTTACTATTTACTTGTAGAAAATATTTATATTGTATGCTGCATATCAAGTAAGTTTAAGAGCCTGGGAAATCTGTGTTTAAAATAATCCTTTTTAAAAAAAAAACTTTGAACCTATTCTAATAGCAAGCAAAATTAAGATTAGCTACCGAATAACAAACTGAAAGGGATCAGTTTGAGAAGATAGAAGGATAATATTTGGGCAAGGTCTCTTCCCTCAGCTGAAAGCTTGACCCAACTGAGGTATGGCTGCACATTTTGTCTGTTTTGCTGTTTTTTCAGAGCAAAAGAAGTTGAAATTTCACACGTGTTATTTTTATTTTAATATATTTTAAATACCAGAGCCAGATTTTAACCTGTAAACAGTACCCAGAGACCCTGTTACCCAAGTAAACACAAGCAAAACCACCCTGGAAGGGTTTCACAGGACATCTCAGCGGTCCATCATTGTTCCCACCACAGACAATAGGGCTGCAGTTGTGCAAGCCACAAACCCCAATATACCACTTGGCCAAATCTTCATCTGAGTTCTGGTGTGTCTAGATTTCAACCTCTGTTTTGGGATTGCCACACTTCTCGAGCACATCAGTTCTATAGCTCAGGGAAAACTGCATAATTAGACACTAAAATATATGTGCTTCACAGTTTGTTCCTAGTGAAAAGTGCCTTTTAGCTTTGGGAGTCTGAAAATAACCAGGCTGTGAAAATTTGAATTGTTTTTTTCACAGAGCACCAAACCAAAATCCCCATGACTTTATACTCTTTCCAAACTGGTTTTAGACATCAGCTGGCTTTCAGTGGCCTTACACCTTGCACTGGCTCTACAATGCACAATCAAGAGTATATCAAGCCATCCCTAAATTTCATGGGTATCCTGTATCGTCAGTTCAGGCATCTTAAAGAAGCTTATCCACTTGGCTTCAGTGAACTGTAGCAGGCATAGATTTCTTAATTTTGTAACACACCGTAACAAGCTTTGTGAAGCTAACACAGGTGAGATGAGATTTTCAGTTACAGGGTGATTCTGGAGCCCATCTTTATCTGACTTTGTCTGTGATAACAATTCTGTGGAGCCTTTTGGTGCCCGAATGTGGCACTTTGTGGCAGATACCACAACACAGAGTTCTTACCTGGTGATAACTGTTCTTCAGCACATAAAAACGTCAGCATGAACTGTTGTAAACAAACTTTAACCCACTGAGGGAAAAAAAAAGACAATTGAATAGAGCATTCTGGAAAAAACACGACTTAAAAATAGTTGAAACCAGGTATTAAATCGATTAGTGGAGTGGGGAACATAATAAAAATGTCCCCTATTGTAACAGATTTGAAAATTCATAACGACATTTTGCACACAATCTTTAATGTTCAGACAGTAACAATGGCTACTTTTAAATTAGGGTTACAAAACCTAAGACTTCCAGTGGAGAGGCATTGCAAGAGTTGACATGTAGAGCATATTTCTCCCAAAAGCCAAAAGATTTTTAACTGAGGATCGCAAATATCTGGCCACTTGCATAACTCTACACAAGTACAATGCCATTCAGATTCTTTTACAAATATGTCAGTTTTAGTGTTCCAGGAACAAATCAACACTTGAGGAGAAAGAGAAGTAGGAAAGAGAAGAATTCAGGAAAGATGGGTGGTGACAGAAGTCTTTGTCTTGTGTGCACAGGTGCAAAAGTTTGTAAAGATTTAAAGCTGACACAAAAACCTCATATGAGACCAGGATATTTTTATGATAACAATCCTCCCTTACAATCAGGTTGATGAGTGATAAATATTTGACAGTCTAGAAGCTCGTGGGACAATCACAACACCAGGTGTTCCCTGCCCCACTGGTATTCAAGGGGCCCACAATGTAAATACTTGCTCGCCTACATCACAGGTGAGATAATCCTACTGTGCTATGTGCCATCTTTTATGGCAACATGCTATAAGCCCCTCAAAGGTTAGTTTCAACCTAGCTGAAGGACAGGGAAAGGGACAAAGAAAATCTTGCTGCACTAAGAAATTCTCTTGGGATGAGACAGATCTTCAAGACCCGAGAGAGGGTGCAGGACAGAGGGGACAGATAATATGAGGAGGAGGGGACCACTGGAATGTACAGCATTGTGTCTTGAGCCCATTTCATCTTCTAGTAGAGTTCTCTTAACACACCTGAAGTTTCCATTTCCTTAGCCTGCCTTTCTGTACAGGAGGATGACTTGGCCCCAGTACATACATCAGGATTTGGCTCCTAGACTTGACAGGCTCCCCAGGATGTAAAGCCTATTTCAGTCTTACTTGGATACAACCTAGGCAGTTATACTTAGCATGCAAACTCAAAAAAAAAGTCACTTAGCCATTCTAAAGACACCCATTCAAGCTTGCTCTGTACTCAGTCTTTCACTAGTGTAGGTGACTGGTTTCACTAAAATCACTGCTTTGGAAAAAAGTGTACTAAAAATATGTGAGAATTTAAGTGCTCATGAGAAAATATCTTCCATCTCTGAAGACTGAAATCTTTTGCCTCCAGAATTACAGCAGGGACAACAGAGGTGATGGTAGCACAGATTCATCCCTACCAGCCCAACTGTATGTCGAAACCAACCCTGTCTGCAAGCCAAGGTTGTAATGCACTGAAGTCTAGGAAGAATCAGATCAATTTCCCATCTTTGACCATGTTCCTGAGGAACAATATGAAGGTAACAAATCTCACAAAACTTCAGGACAGCTGTTAATGTCACAGTTTTGATCACTCCTATGCTGGACATACTGATGACTGTTAGGCAATGACTCAGGCATGTCTAAGAAGTGCTAGGCTTGCCTGCAGGCCACTTATTACATGTATAGGACAATTTCTTTCTGTAAAGGGAGAACCTCCAAAATATTAAAACAAACTTTTGGGATTTTACAACAATATATACAGGAGTCCTCGAAATAAAATACACATTGGTCAGGTTTTATATACCACGTTCTTAAGTAAAAAAAATCCACAGGGACAGAGGTGGGGGCTGATCCAGGCAGAAGTTTGTCATTAAATAAATGAAGATGCAGACAAAGCAACAGCTAAGGAACACTGACAGAAACAAAACCAAAATCAGTACTGCTGTTATCTGCAGATCTGCAGGCTAGGCCTCTTCCAGTCCAGGCTAGCAAAGTCCAAACACAGGCTAGTGAATAAGGGTATGCACCTTTCGCTTTTCAAGATGTTTTGGAGGGGAGTGGATGAGATAAAGTGCACATCTGTCCTCACAAGAGGCAGCTGCGCTGTGGTCCTGCCAGGAGCCCTCCTTTGATTCACCTCCCATTTTCTCTGCTGCAGTATCTTTGTGAGAAAACAGAAAGAACAAAAGTGATCAAAACCACTGCTGACAGCCCTCAGAAGATCTTGCACTCATTAATAGAGAACAGCTTCCGCCTGCTCTGCCTTTTGGCTTGGTTGACTGCGGTCCGCACGGCGTACTCGAACACCTGCTGCACCCCCCTGTTGCTGAGGGCAGAGCACTCCAAGTAGCCTTTGGCTCGCACGTCCTGGGCGAGCCGCTTGCCATCCATGGGGCTGATGCAGGAGGAGCGGTAGGGGCCCGTGTCACGCTGGTCAGTCTGCGTGGCCACCACCAGAACGGGGATGCGGGGCAGGTGGCTGCGGATCTCGCTGATCCATTTGTTCCTCAGGTTCAGGAAGGAACTGTGGTTTGCCACCGAGTAGCACATTAACACCACATCTGCCTGTTGGTAGGAGAGGGGGCGAATGCCTTTAAAGGCATCGCTGCCAGATGTGTCCCAAAGACCCAAGCTAATCTGTACACCATCCATGAAGACATCCACTCCGGTATTTTCATATACGGTAGGTCTGTAGTCATCTGGAAAAGTCTCAGAGGTGAAACGTACCAAGAGAGATGTTTTCCCGACTGCAGAGTCTCCCACCAGAACACACTTGACTGAATCCAGCATTTTATTAACGTCCAAGGCCAAGAGTGTGGTCTCTGTGCAGCAGGAGTGGGATGGAGCGATGCAGTGGTCTTAGAGGCCTTCTATAGAACTTCCATTTAGTGAGAAAGCATCCAAATCTCCGTACTTCTTATGACTTGATTCTGTCACTTGAGACTAAAATTTCGTTTTCTCCCACATGACTCTGTCAGTTTGAAATCTTCGGTGAATCAAATGATGTTTCTGGAAGAGTAAAAATAAAATGTAAAGTTTATAACCCACAGAGAACAAACCATTCCTCATCAAGATAAAGATGCTTGGATACACCTTTGGACAGGCATGGCAAGTATCCCTTATTGAGGATGATGAACTTTTCCATTTCCTCCCAGCCAGCTCTGTGTGCAACAGCCATTCACATAAATAACCTTCTTGCAGCTCCACAGGTGCTAACAGTCTTGTCACCATTGCCATTTTCCACTGATACAAGCTATTTTTTCCCTCCAATTGTCTCAAAACTAATACAATTAATTTAACTTTGGTATAACTGCTACTAATATGCTGTGAGATATTCCCTGCCTCTGACTTTTGCCAAGACTGACAGAATCCTGAATCCTTAAATGATCAGTTCAGGTTCCCTTGAAAATGTGCCCACCCTCTCTAGAGGTAGTCAGGAGAAAAAAAGCTCTTTGGTAGCCAGTTTGACTATTTAAACAATCCTATATGGAAAAGTAACACAGAACCACTTGTGACAATGAGGAAGCAAAGACTTCAGGTGTGAATCTCAAGTCACATGAACCTGAACAATTTTCAAAAGCAATGAAGGATTCACAGCAAAAATATCCAAAAAGAGTTTCAATTTTTTCTTACAAATTGCTTTCAACAATCAAGAAGCACAAGCCAAAGAAAACCCCACTACTGATGCTTGCCCCAGTCAAAATTTCATTTGAAGGGGATATAACAGTCCTGGCATTTACTCTCTTGTAAAACTGAACTAAGAGTACTCTTCAGAGTATGTAATTACTTTTGAGCTCCTGCCAGCATTCAGTCAAATTTTCCTATTTTGAAAGCATTTATTTCTTCCCCACTAGCTGTGTGCAAGATTCACTGCTCACACAGGGCGACACACAAGATGCTCCGAAAATCACTAACGGCAAAACTGAAGACAAATTAGTTCTGATGAACAAGAGTAATTAAAAAGAAAGTATCACTGCATAATTTCAAAATGTCATGTGTTTGTTACATAAATAATATATTTCTCTTTCCTTCATATATGTAGAGAGACATCACAGTTATTTGCATAGAAATGAATGAAGGCCACAAAGAGCATATATTGTTTTACTGTAATGCTCTCCACTTTCAGTACCCTAACACACCAACCCCTCTCTCTTTATTTCTAGGACAGTCCAAGCTTTGGCTTAGTCCACAAAGGGGGAAAAACTAGCGAAAAGTGCTAGATGAGCTTAGAACCTTTTACAGGCACTGACAATGCTGTTGGCCTTGCTTTCATTTTGTACTGAGGCCGTGCCCTACCTCCTCCGGTGCTGCTGGCACACCTGCAGCCACCTCTGTGACCAGATGCCCGGCTGCAGGAGGGTGTGTGGCCAGAGCACGTTGCTTTATAGAGGTGTCCCAGAGCCGGGGGCCGTCGCTGAGAGTTACGGTACGCGCGGAGTCGTTGCGCCAGACGGCGCTTCCTGGCCTGCCAGCGAGACCGAGACCGTGCGCTCGCCATCGCCACGCGCTTCTAGGAAGTGGGATGGGGGCTGAGGCTGCTTCACGGCATTCCTGGCTGCCGGGAAACAAGCTGCTCTGCCAATTTAAGCTTCAGTGGCAGCAGTTGGAAATCTGCTTTTAAAGAATCATTAGGTCTAACTCCGCTCTCTCGCTTTTTCTGTTCTCCAAACAAGCTCTCGAGGGAATTAAACGAGATCTTTATAAAACACATCTATGAAAAATTCAAAAAGCATATGTAGGATAAACATTCAAATTACTTTATGAATCATAATCTATCTTTCAGAGTATTCTACTTCAAAATTGGGTCAGCAATACGGATTGAAACACCTCAATTCACCACAAGATAGTAGGGTCCTTTTCAGACAAAGCTGCATATTCTCCATGTACCAAGTATCCTTTTCAGAATAAACATTTCTTTGGTGTGAGTAGTCCTTAGTGCCTTCTTAGTGCCTTAATTTGTGCACATTGGTATGTGGGGGAAAATAAGGATGTCCAAAGCATGACTTTTTCAATTTCATAAATGCCAAAACAGAGAAAGACTGATTTTCTGGCACTCAACTCGCTGATTATCAGGTCCAATTATACTGGCTATTTTGAAAAAAGTATAAAAATTATGAAAGACTGAAAGAGATATTAAGGATCAGTGAATTTGGCTAGGTGACAGACAATAACAAAAGCTGAAATATTCCATTGTGACAGTGCAGAATTATTTTCAAAGCAAATGATATTGTTCTACGTTCCATCAATGAATAATAAAATTCTCTGGTATATAACAAGGTCTATATTGTGATTCTGTGGACAAATTGCCCTCAGTGCCCGGATCTTGCATTTGTTCACAACCATTCATGTGCCTCCATATATAATTGGGACTAAATATGTGCATATTGAGGGATTATCATTAATTAGGCACATAGCTGGTACTTGTTGCAGTCTCAGAGTAAGAGCAGGATTAGTGTTTTAAAATAATTATGCAAGTTCACCTCAATGCATGGAAAATGCTTGAATAAGCATAGACAAAAAGCAATGTCCTTTAAAGAACAGTACTTTAAAGTATCCTTTAAAGACAGTAGTGGGCACTTCTGTGCCTCAGTATACAACCAGTTTTATAAATATTTGCAAAGTTTTGGTCCCTTTCTGTCATATTCTGTCTTGATCCAACAGTACAGTGTGCTACACCCATTACAAGACTGCAGAAAACCTTTTTGGCACAGACCAGAGATGGAGTCTAAGCTGCTGAGGGATTTTTTTTCTTCCAATGATTTGATTTTCAAAAATTTATTGACTTTATTAAGTTCATTTTGTGTTTGGAATTCAAGATATAAACCTGTATCTTATTTTATGCTTTTTTTGGTTCATGCTTTCATCACTCATAAGAGTAGAAGATATTATATGAATAATAAGACCTTTTATAAAATCATTAGGTATAAGAATGCATGTCTTATTCTTGTGTGGTCATGCTGAGCAGTGATCTTTAGTAAACTTCAGGTTTTGTTCCCTCTGTCTTTGGAATACAGGCACTGGCGTGTGGCTACAGAGACCTCAGACATCACTGATGATGTGAGCACCAGAAGCCCTCTGGCAGTGTCTGACCTGCCCCTCAGCAATCTCATGCAGGTAAAATGTCTCACACTTGATCATGGCTGAATAAAATACGGAGAAGGTGAGGGGGGGTTCCAGCTTCCAATGTGACGGGATGAGAAGTAGAGCACAGCGGCACCGAGCCCTTTGCAGGAAAAGGATTCAAGTGAATATATATCCCATGAAAAACTAATCTGGTATTTGTTGAAAGAGCTCTACCAACAAAGGAAAGCAGGACTACTGTATCAAAAGGGGTAAGTTTATCAACTGAACCAAATGGGACCTGCATTTATGCCAAGAATATCTCTGGCATCTACCATAAGATCATTGTGAGCATGACTTGCTATGGCTAAACATCTCCAGTGTCTTATTATAGGGGAAAATAAAAACAGACAGGAACCTCTAATTTCAAAACCTATCTTAGCTAGTGCACACTCAGGTAGGCTGGAATTTCAACGGAATTAGCTCATACATAAACAAATAGTGCAGGCAAACAACCAGATTTTTAGATCAGACAGTCAAAGTGCTTCAGAGAGTTAAAGCAGTTAACATGCTAACTATTCTTGAAAATGTGCAGCTTTACACCTTCACCTCCATGGGTAGAGTGGGCACTGCAGGGCATGGGCAGGCCCTGACAACAACCCCTGCAAGCAGAAGGAGAGGGAGAAGGAGGAAGGCTGGCAGGAATCAAGAGAAGGCAGAGACACTGTTGCCTGGTTAGTGACAGCACCAGAAGATGCAGCCCCCATGACACAGAAACCATGGCTGTTGTGACTCCAGTCTGGATGCTCTGCCAGATCACCAGGTTGTCAAGTTCACACTACCTTGTTTTCAGCTCTGTGGATGAGGTGTACTTGCTCCATTCAGATACAAGCCTCCAGACTGCTTCCACAGCACAGGTCTCCTGGAAATTAATCCATCAGCTGCAGCCCGTCTGGAGACTGCAGCTGGTCTGCAAGCAAATGGGCCCTTGCTGCACCCATCATGCATTCATTAAGAGGATTCTCTGACATTTGCATTAGCTGCCTTCTGGTTTTTTAACTCCTTTTAAGACAATTTTGATCCATAGCCCTGTCTTGCCAATCAGCCTCCCACCACCTCAGAGAGTGTCAGCGTTTCAGTCCATAGTGGCATTCAGCGGTGGCACCACTGCCAGGAAGAACTGGCTCACAGCCTGTACCTTTGTAAGGTGCTGCATCTTTTCCCCAAACTACTCCACCAAGAAATTTCCATTCAACTCATTCACCTCCCAAGCTGGCTGCCACAGGGGCCATCTCTATTCTTTGGCCCAAGAGCAAGATGGCAGGTTACTCATTGGCAGAATATTTCAGCTGTCTGATATAGTCATAATACTGAAGGATTAATTGCCAGATTATCTTTCAATGTGCTTGTATATTTCAAAGAATTGAGAGGATGCTTAGAAGCTTGAATGAGAACTTGTATACAGATATTTTATCCTTAAGTACAATCATTTCTGCAATGCCTTTCTAAAGTTAGAAAAGCAAGCAATATGCAATGAACCTCTATTTTCAAAGCCAGAATGTCTTGTCACAAATCAGGTGATCTCAAAATCAATCTCCTTTCAGAATTTAAAAAAAAAAAATTGCAGACATAAAAACTTGGAAAATTTTCTTTCACTCGCTTATTCATAAAACAGAAATCCTGTTCCTGTTTTCAAATGTCATACAAAACTAAATTTTTGGGTTTAATTTCTAATTTATAAAATTTTGAGAAACTAGAGAACTACCTTCTTAGAAGCCTTTGCAAAAGATCACTTCTGGATAAAGACACCTGAAAATGCCTCAGTTTCTTTCTCTGGTGGTTTTAACCACTGTAAATGAAGAGAAAGATTTATGATCAAATATTCAGTAATCTGGTCAACTTTATTATTAGCAAGGGAACTCAAGTTGTCAGAGTTAAAGGAAATTCCCTCATATTGAGAATGTGAAATCTTGATATAAAACAACAACAAACAAAGACCAATGTTATTTACAATATTAAATGAGATGTGAAGTCCTAGTAAAGGGATGAAAGCTTTTTGTGTAACATACATATGTATGTTACAAATGTACATATTTACATACATGCTCACACACTGCACATACATATAAAACTGCTTAATGAGCTATCTTAATTTTTTTTAATTCTATTTAATTTCTTTAGTAATAGTACCTATAATAATATATGTAAACAATGGATAATGACACATCTAAAGATCTATTTGATTTACTATAATCATTGAGAAAAATTATTTAACTTTCATTCTAATTATTGAATTAGACAAAAGAAATATTTATCTTCAAGAACCCTCTTTCTGTGGCTAATCACACCTTGATTCAGCACTTCACAAATTACACATGAGCACAGATTATTAGAACCACTCCAAAAATTAACAAAAAGGCTATAAGACTCTCATGTACTGATCTGAGATCCTAAATCTCTGTATAGAACTCAGTGAGATCTGGCAATGCTAAGTATCCACTTAAAGATTCAAGCCATTAGTCTGAAGTAATTTTTCTCCACGTTTATGGTGTGACACAGTAAATTATGGACTATGTGGCATTTATGGTATTATGGGTAATTTTCAAAAGGGATCCATTTTCAGTATCAATGTTCTCCCTAAATTAAAACTGGGGCAAATCAAGTGTAGGAAAGTAATCCCTTCGCAAAGAACCAGCTCATAAATCATTCTTAGTCTGATCCAATATCCACCAGCCATCAGAAATGGAGCACATGCCATGTCTGAAGTTAGGTAAGCCTAGCGTTTTTCTTGTGCAAGATGCTGGGTATGTCACCTCTCTTTCCCACCCTCCTCTGTGCTAATTTTCCTCCTCTGTGCTTCAACAGAGAAAAAATCTTTGAGTTTCACTACAGATACAGCCGTACACGGAGCAGCTGGTGTGCAAATGCCACACGTGTGTACGTTCGAGCACGGGAGTTCATCAGCCATCTGTCCGTCTGCCTTCCCTCCGAGTCGCTGTTTCTGCACACACACACACAGACACACATATATATTTATATGTACATATATATCCACACTGACACAGAACTGCTTGGGTCCAGATGGGGATACAGATACACTTGCAGATGAACATGGATAAAGTGCTGCATGCTGACTGCAGTGCTATCACACGTACCTATGAATAGTTTTTCCAGCAGAATGACTTACAGGTCAAAAGCAAATTTTCAGCAAGTCTAAGAGCATTGTAGCCGAACTGGAGCCTTGATAGTATAAAATACATTATATTTAAGTAATTGATTTCAATCAGACTACCCCGTGTGTAGAATTATTGGCATGGGGAAATGTTTGCAACTTTGGGCCTCAAACCACTTCAAATTTTTCATGCCACATCCTCTTAACACAGTTCAATTTTTTGAAGTTTGAGACAAATCAAAAAGGCATTTACAACATATTTTTGTAGGATTTTTTTTACAGATTTAACTCTTCAAAATCTCCCCAAATTTTTTTGGCTGTTGAAACATTCTTTGGCTGTTGAAGTACTCTTTTATTTCCAACCTTCAACAATGAGTGTGTTTTCTTTCCAGTGAGCTTAACTCTACCCCTATTTCTGCTTCTTTATTTTACCATCTGCAGACACTAGCATAATTATCATGAAGTATCCATTTTTCTTTCATACATAACTAACATTTCTTAGTGTTAAATAATCATATATAATTTCTCAGCAAATGATGCATTATTTGCAAGACTGGATGCATAGTGATGTATATGCACATATACAGATACACGCAAAAATACTGAAAATAAATCAAAACTATTATATAAAATCTAACTATTTCAGAAATGAATCAATACATCCAAGTACAAAAGATTTTACATCCATATGTACATGCATGTGTGTATGTCCATGTACATATATATGGACCCATTGATATTAATTCATTGCAAAAGACATCGCTACAAATTGCTGTAGGAAACAACATATTGTGGGCAAGATATCTTACTATCATTTGAAAACCTACATAGATATTTTGCATCAAATTGATGCATTATTGAAATGACCATGGTCTACATACAGGTACATGACTATTTGTATGCACATGAGCAGAAATTACTGCTGTGCTAAATGAGGATTCAATAACCTAGCTATCTAATTGATAGAGTTTAACATGCAAAATTACATTACACTCATTATAAACTCTTACATTTCTGCTGTGTATGCAACCATTACATTATTAGACACATCTTTACGAAATGTGATAATCACTCGTTGTTAAGGAGATGCCTGGATTTATATTAAATCCTCAGATGTGTAACATGATAACTTGTTACAACAAACTGGCAACTCCATATACACACTTGCATTTGCAGACAACAGGGCTTCCCGCCTTTGGGAGCCTGTGCCAAGCCCACTGCAGTGGAGAAGGCTGACTTCTGTGTGTTTGGGCTCTGACCTGAGGTGGGACTGCACTCCTCCCTTGTTTGCACACAGCCTGATCTTCTTGACTGGCTCCCTTAAACACTACGAAATAATCAACAGTCACAGTATAGCTAAAAGCTAATTCATTAATTACACAGGTAATACAATATCCTCCTCGATGTTAAAAAGTCTAAAGAAATTGCCCTACCCTTTCTCTGTTCTCCTCAATGGATCCCCTGCTCTTCAGCTTTAACTTTGCTCTGGTTTTATACAGCGCCTATCACAAAACAAGGAGATTCTCAAGTCTGGATCTTCTGCCCCTAATATCAGCAGGAGAAGAAGGTCCTCCATGTTCATGAAGTTATGTATTGGCACAGGTTTGATTTCAGTGGGAGGTAAAGGTGGAACAGGAAAATGTTAGAACAGAATTAGCCAGTGTTCCGTGGAAGATTATTTTTGCATATTTTGTGGTAAGAATAAAATGTCAGATGTACAGGTGGTTTTAGTAGTAATAATGATATTGCAGTTGATCAAACAATTCATAATCATGACCTCTTTTAAAACATACTGATTTGTTTTTAATTTAGGAGAACTCATATTTACTGCATGTCACTGTTCATTTTGCTGTGATGAATATTAAACTTCTGAAGTTAATGAGCAAAGCTAGCAAAGGAAGCAACAAAAATTTGGTTGGTTATTATTTATTTCATAACACAGAAACTCCCTGATAATTTTAGATTTTCCCCCTTAGGATTGCCAGCAACAAAAACCCTTTTCTTGCCTCTATATCAGAGTGTTTAAAATCATAGTCTAGATTTCACACAGCGGGAAACTGCCATCTTTAATATTATTCTTAAATGTTGCGTGCACACATGTCCATGAAAATGTTAAAATTTTGAAGAGCTCACTTAGAAATAATTTCAGTTACTTTCCACATAGAAGGTGTGATATAAAGCATACAATTATCATAACTGGTCCTGCATTTGTTCATTTATGATTTTTATCTTTTTGATTTGTTTTATAAATTTTTAAAAAGGAGTTGTCTTCCACGATCTCTGCCATGACTCAGTATTCATGCACTATATCCAGCACACGGATAAAATAAGAGATAATACATATCTACAGTACAAGCAGGAATTTTTTTCCTTGCCATGTAGCCTCTCTAGAATTCCTTAAGTGAAGCAGATAAAATTAGATAAAATAAATGGGCATGCATACTTGCCTTCATCAAACTGCCTACGTTCCATGCATAGTTATGATTAAAGCCCAATTTCAAAGGAACATGCTTTCTTTTCTTTTCTTTTCTTTTTTCTTCTGAAATTAGCACAAGTTATACCTCAGATTTTATAGTGATTTATATCTTACACCAACCATATGCCAAAGTAGAATATATATTTTAGTGCCTGTTTTCCTTTACTTTTCTCTGATTCCATTACAACCTCGATCTCTTGCCACCTTTATATAAAACATATAATACTGCAGACAGCAGCGGGTCATATGGAATAGGTTAAAAGGAGAAAAGGCTCTACAACCCAAAGTAATACATAAAACCTTCTCACTCATTCTTCAGCTGAGTATTTTGAGAAGCCATTTCATATATTTATAGCTGACATCTACTTGGCTTTCAGTTAGTTTAGAAATCATGCAAATCCCCATGCTACGGTAAATCTTAATGCAGAGTTCTTCAGTGGGAAGCATAGAAAATTTGCCTTGATTTTCCTGATTTTTACATATTTTGAATGAAAATGATCACACATGTGAAAAGAGAGATATTTTAGGAGAGACATGTTTGAACATTATGAGAACATTTTCCATGCTTTATTTTTGAATCCTGGTGGACTTGATTCAAACTCATATTTTACCCAATGGCTTTTCATCCACAATTAAAACTCCACCAAAAGAGACGGGAATAAAAAAACTTACATTTAAAATTGATGGAAACTAAAGAAATTACATGAAAGGTTTTTAGACAGCTGTTTCATAATATATTTTTATAGTGAGAAAAACAAAAGCTCACATATAATTAGATAGATAATTAATAGATAGATTAATTAATAGATATTTGAGTATATCAGTAGCTCAGTAACTTCGAACTCCAAAGTCTTGACCAGTTTTTAAGCACAGTCATTTGATGGAAAAAAAAAGAGGCAAGCTGAAGAGTGTGTGTCCACTGGCATGCCTATCAATGAAAGGAAAGAACAGTTTTCTTGCAAGTTTAAGAGGTTTCATATTCTTTCAATGACCATGGCACAGGAGACGACCAAAAGAGACCCTCAGCTACATAGGGGTCTTGGTCTCACGCTTTTGTATTAGGAGAGCCAGTTATATCTGTATTTTGACATAAATCAGTCTAACCTTCAAAAGCAACACACTGTCATTCATGAGGAGAAGTGATATCACCAGATGGTGCAACAGCCTCAAGCTGGCAAGTGTCACTTACTGGTACTCCACACTCACACTTGTGTGTGAGAAGCAGCCTCATATCCAGTATGTAACCACAGCCCACTGTGCCAGCTTCTGCCAGGAGAGGTGCTTGCTCCTTTTCCAGCACGTGCTGGATCTATCCTACACGACAGGTCACCATGGCTCCCCACAGGGAAATCCCCAAACCATAGCAAAATCCTCATGTGGTCTCCAGCAGGTTCATACATTTTGCCAGGTAAAGAGAAGCATGCCAAGTTCAGCGCCACTCTCACCCCTTAGCAATTTAAACTTCTCCTTGGGTTCTGTAACCAAAGACCAAATTCAGTTGCTCACACAGAGCAACTCAGTGCAGAGGCAGCAGCAGCCAGCTGTGCAGGGGGAACCATAAAGGGTCTGTGATAAACACAGGGCAGGGCCACAAGCAAGGCTGGGCACGGCCCGCTCCCGTAGCCGCTCTGGGAGGAGGAACACATGCACCAGTAAGTGCTCAGACCATGCTCCCCACTGTCCTCCAGCCACCCTGTCAGCAGTGACAGACTGTGACTGCTGAGACTACTGCTCCCTGCCACTTGGCCAGCTGCTCATACTAGACCTGATACACCAAGGTTTATAGCCACGACTTCCAGCACTCAAACTCACTGCTGCCTTAAGGAGGTTTCGTAGGCTCCAAAAGTCTCCCCTTCCACTGTACACTGATCCTTCTGGTGGATTGGAAAGGTTTTCCAGTCCTTCACTGATATAAAAATTGAAGGACAACTAAATCCTGCTAAGCAAATATGAAACTCTGCTTGGTTTTGTGGAGAAGAGCTAATGGTAGGCTACAGCCCACAAATTTGTTGTTACATTGTTTTGTTGTATTTGTGTGATCCTGCCCAGTATTTTAAGGTCATAATGCTTTAATAGTGGGCTTGAGACAGCTGCAGCCAACTTCCTTTCTTAATTGCTATGCTGTGGTTATCTCAAAGTATTTTTCAGCTATAAGTTGTGTCATAGCATGGAAACATTTGAAAACTGTGGATTTAATAAAACTACACACCACTAGATGAAAATGTGAGAACCTAATTTGGGAATGATGTTAAGCTGTGTGGTGTGATGTCTGAAATGTTACAACAAGACTTTGAGAAAGGCAAGTTTTACAGTTACTTATTTTATCTCTTTTTAAACAATAATCAAAAGCACTATAGAAAAATCTGCAATTTTTCATTTTATGATCAATGTCAGTCAAATTAATCACTTGAATGGTGCATTCAGTAACATTCTACTGTTTCTTAGGGAAAGCTATAGAATCACAACACCAACATTTCACAAAGAAAATGGGGGTTTAAGAGGTAATTTTCACAGAAAATCTTTCACATGAAAGTGCCTAACCCACCTTCTGCTGTACATCTAAAACTGCACAGCAAAAGCAAGAGGAGAAATTTCATCTCCCAGGGTGTCCTCCTGGCTGATTATCAGAAAGTGTCACTGAGAAAAGCTCCTCGGGAGCTTCTGCTGGTACAGAGCCACTGCTCTACCAGACAGGCACAGCCCGTGAGACCACTGCACACTGGCTGCTCATTTCCACTGTGCCCTGGGTATGCTGAGATCACCCCCTTACATCTTTGAGGATTTATATGGCTTGTCCATCACTGTACAAGAGATCACTTCCCTAACATCACTGGCACTAGCAGCTCTTACCAGCAACGCGACTTTAGCATCAGTCTCAATTTTGAGGCCTGATGCTCTTTTGCTTTGAGATGATTTCACACGGCTTTGGCACAGTAAAATTACTTTAAAATGGGATCAAATGACAGAAATTTAAAGCCATGTTGCCCTGCTGATGGTCTATGAATTTGTGTCTTGCTATACATGAAAATCAAGGCCGTTTTTAAATTTAATTCTTTGCTCTGGAACTTAGTAAGTACAGATTACTTATAAAAACTATAAGTTATATGTCTATAACTACAAACCTACACTTTTTCCTGGTTTCCCTAATCTAGGGAATGTAAAACTTGGTCTCATCCTTCACTAAGGCCTACTCTCTAAACTTAGCAGGAAGTAAGTGCACATGTGGCTTTTCGACCCTGTAGTTATCGCCCAAATCTTAAACACGGTATCCACATGAAGTCTGTACCCACTTTCTCTGGTCGATTTGACTTCATTGTATGATAGATCTTCAGACTCTGAAAAACTGGTCTCTGAAAGACTACATCAACCCCCACTCTAAATGCAAGTACGTACATATGGTCCTTCCTACCGGAAAATCGCAAACTCACCTCACACTGATCGAAATGGTGGGGTTGAAAATGTGAAATATGAAGGAGCACAATATAAAGCGCAATCCCACCTTATTCTAACAGCAACAGACACCAAAATTTGCTGGCAGAGGTGCCTGTTAATGACTAACTATTCTCATTTACCCTACCTTTTTCTTCTGCAAGTATTTTATTCAGGACAAATCCCTCATTAAAGCTGGCCTCCGCCAGATGCCACAGCTCAACTCCTGCCCCATCCTCAGGTGAAAACACAGCTGAAAGGAGTAGTTAGAAAATCTTAAATCCACATTCAGGTATGGAAATCTTCCATCTCAGAAGGTGGCATAGGCATTTGTTAGGTCCAGCAGGGCCAGGCAGCCTCTGGAGCCAGAGCCAGCCACAGATATGTTAGCAAATAAAAATACTTTGAATCTCACTCCAGTCCTAAAATCGCATTTCTCAAATTCCCACAATAAAATCTTCACCTCAATTTGCTTGGCAGTATTGAAGATGAAGCACAACAGTTTTCTCATAAGCATGATGTACTTCACAAATGGGAAAGAGGACCATCCCTTGAAGTGCTGCAGATCCACACATCTATCACTTCTGGGTTCATAGTTCATATAACAAAAGGAGCATCAGAATCAGATCCACCATCCTGAGAGTAATTCCTGTTTTTTCTTTTTTCTCATACCAGTTAACACCAAAGAAACTGGCATGGCACAGCCCATCACACCCCTCTTTCTACTTTATATAAGGCCTTTTTATGCTGAAGTGAAAAAAACCCAAAACATTGGAACAAATGAAAATCCAGAAAATTCAAGATCTAGACCAGCGTTTAATTGTTTATCTCAATACTGAGCATTTAACAGATGGTATTTAACAGAAAAGTAAAACTGATTACATAAACCAATTTCACAAACTTATTAATAAAAGTAATTAACAAAAGTAAAACAAAATATATTGAATTTGATTCAGAATATCAATTCACATTAAGACTCCTAGAAAGAAAAAGAAAAATGCAATGAACTCACCTGAGGCAGGAAGCTGAAAGAGGCTGTTGAAAATAAACGTTACAGAAGTCAACTCTCCTAGTTGAGACAAGAGAAGAAAAGAAGAGTGGCGTTCTGTGTCCTTGGCTTTTTCGGATAGACTTCTTTTTTAGCAGATTAGAACAATTACATTATTGAGAGGACAAAAAACCCAAAAGGTCTGAAGGCAACAAGAGACCCCTGCACACACAGGCCAAAGTAGTCCTGGCAACTGGGTCTAGTTCATCTGGAGGCAGCAGTGAGCAGACCCAGAGGCAGTGTGACGAGAAGGAGGGGAGAGGTTTAGCCTAAGTCAGCTTCCTGGTGAGAGCTTCACAGCTCTGCCTGTGTGGGTTTGTTGTGGGTTGGTGTATGAGTGGGTTTATCTTTCTCTCTTTGGTGACTATGGGAGCAGATGTAAAAGCCTTGAAGATGGGGGAGGGAGGCAAACTCTCCATGCTGCAGAAAGCTTTCTCTTTGAACTCTGCTGCTCCTACAGCTTCCTCCTCCCTGCTACAGGGGATAATGGCACGGCACAGCCCAGCAGCTCCACACATGGAGGAGAAAAGGAGCAGATCAATAACTGCCCCACATGGCTACGTGCAATTCACTCTCCAGTAGCAGGAACGACACCTGGGATATTCCTCTGCAACCTGGAATATGGCCCTGCCTTTACAGAGGAGAATATGCATCTTTAACTGACTTTGTGCAAAAACCCAAGGCAGGCACTTTGGGCTGATTCAACACTGGTGTACACGGTTTTGTTGTAATTCAGTGAGGATCCCCCTGAAGCACTGAAGGTCAGGATTATCACTAGTCTCCTTTTATCAGCATAGGTGTTCTCTCTTCTACCAGGATAAGGAGGCTGAGCAGGTGGAGGGACCACACACATTGAGACTCCCACCCTTCCCAGCATAGACAAATTGAGCTGGCCAGATCCTCATCCACAACACTGAAAGCAAAGCTGTGAGGGTAGTTTCAGGATTTCGAGTGTCTATAGTCTATACTTTAGGAGCCATCAGCACAAGATGATGTCCACTTTGTATGATCAGGCAACCAGGCTGCAGGGAGGGCCACTCCTGTCCCATTCTCCTGAGGCAGCCCAAGTGCACCTGCACAGCAGGAGAGCTGCCCCCAAACTGAAGGCAAGGGGCCAGATGACCAGGGCAGTGGAATGTCTGCTCCTCAGGCAGAGGCATGAGCACTGGCTTCCCAAGCAGCCTTGAAACCCAGAGGCACAGCAGTGGAAACCAAGTCCTTTTCAGCAAGAATTTTGGGCTCAGTGAAGTTATCTCAGACCATCTCTAGCCATGAGACAGTAGGAGTGGACTGCCTGATCCAGATCTAAAGGCATGCATTTTATGTTCCTTGCAGGATGGAAACTTTCTGAAGACAGCTAATGAATTGGCCCACATTAATATTATGACAGTACAATGCATTCCAAGATAAATTCATATTACTTCCAAGAAAGATTAAAAATCAACAGAATAATTCACAAGATAAAGCAAAAAGGAAACGAAAAGATAATTTATGTGTAGATGAAAGGCATTTTGTGCCAAAAATATAAAAATAATATAGACTATGTAAACATGCTGTAAACCTGCTGATGCAAATCTTGCAGAGAAGTGCTGCACAGTTAGGCTGCGGAATCAATTAGTTTCTTTTCCCTATGAAATGAAATTAATTCAGTTAATTATCAACAATGATGAAGGTAAAGAAGGCTCACAGAAGGCATTTTGGGAATTCTGTCTTCTTAAAATTTTCATTCTTCCTTTTAGTTTGAGACAAGATTTTGAATAGGGGGCTTCAGCACATCACCAGTTTATGTGAGAACTTGTATTTCCTCATTTTCACATCGAACATCTATTCTTCTGTTTTTAACTGGGTTTGGGTTTCCCAATACCAGCCTAAGCAATCAGGCAGTAAGTTTCCGTTGCAATTGTGATAAAGCAAATCAGACACCCAAACATTTTGAAATGTTTCCATCAGAAACATTCAGAACTGTCAGAAGTAGAGAAATAAATACTATTTGCAAATTACACTGATATAAATGTCTTTGGTGATCATCACCAATTTTAGAGCTACAGAGAGCAAATATTTAAAAATGCAACTACTCTTCTCTGTTTTGTGCTGAGATTAATCCAGATGTGAAGCCATCTGACTAAGTAATTTGCATTTTGGAAAAAGAGTGCATCCATCTGTAAAATACTTAATAAACAACTTTTGAACTGAGTGAACTCAGCAAAGAAGCAAAACTGACATGTTCTAACATATCTTGATTTCCACCCATTTTCCTCCACTATGTTTCCTGAATGATCTTGACCCAATAACTTCCAAAAAAGTAGTTGAATTTTATTTATTTGAGACCTTTCTTAGTAATACACATGCTCCATGCATTTGATCCATTATTTCACTTCCAAGAGACCTGGAACTCCAACAAATGACCCTCAGCTCCATGCACTCTGCACATGTAGGTAATTCCAAAGTTAAATGTAAAATTGACACCTGACCTGTTTCTCTCCATCCTTGCTTGTTTGTTGGGTTGGCTTTTGGGGGACTTTCATCTTTCTTACTGCAGTTTTCCTGCTCCTTCTCACCTCTTCATGCTGTGCAATGAAGGGGAACATCTGGCTGTGAGAAAATAGTTAACACATTAAAAAATACATTGCTTCTCCTTTTTTAAAAACTCATTATGAGTCATTATCTGGGACTTTCAGAAACAAACACCTTGTTGTGGAAAATATTTATGGGGGCAGAGTGAAGACTTGCAATTTATTTTTCAATTAAGAAGTAGCTGACAGCAAAAAATAAAGTCTTAAACCACAGATAACTAAGGGTTTATAAGAAATTATGTAAAAATAACATTACCCAGGGTGTTGACATGGGTCAATCTACAATGAAAAGTCAGATTTCTTCTTAATCCACTGCTTTCTGTCCCTCTTGGAGAAAAAAAGAAAGCTGCCGATGTTAGGAAGGGGGGTGAAATAAAGGAAGGAAGCTGTTCCTGTACCTCCTGCCTGGTTTCCTTTTTGTTCTTAGATTCACTCAGCTCTGATTTTGGTCTGCCTCAGATAGTGTGGTATGTGCAATGCTCAGGAAATAAACCAAGTAAGCATTCTTGATACCCACTGTATTTAACGCTACAAGCCTTTCTCCTATCCTAGATGATCATTAAATTACACAAAATAAAGCAAATTGTTGCCTATGTCTAGCCACTGCACCAGATATATAAACAACACACAAGAAGAAGTATGCTTATTTCATGAAAAAAAGAGCCTAATTCTTTTTTAGTCTCATTTTCAAAGGAAGGCAGGAAAAATGTATGTGGTCAAGATGCCAGCTGTGTGTTGAGAAAATTGGGATGTGCCTATTTGCTTTCCCCTGAGTTCCTGGGCAGTATAGGGGAAATCCAGTAGGTCACCCAGACACATTTCAGCCTGGGGGTGAAGTCATTCCCTTCCTAGGAACAGACACCTCAGCAAAAGGGAGGCTTCCTCACAGCATGGCAGAGAGCATTGCTAAGGGCGTCTCTAAAGCAGAGCAGACACAGCAACTTCTGCAGCCTTACTCATAGCAAGAGCACTCACTCTAAAAGAGGAAATGAAAACGCAGTCTCACAAGCACTTCCTAGATGGATTTGGTAGAACCCTCACACATTATTTACTATGCCTTGATGAGTTTAGGCTTTGGTTCCTCAGCAACCCAATGCTGTGGGTTAGATACCTCAGATTTGGTAGTGAAATGGCACAAACTGAAGCCTGTGGTGATAAAACAGATCCCAAGATCTAGCATGAGGCAGGTTCCTGACACATTGTGTGGGCAGGACTAGAGGCCATCAGAGGGTGAGTCAAAGCCCCCCAGAATACTCAGACTGGAGCACGCCTGACAGAGAAGCCTGAATGAAGAAACATGCCTGAAATGCCACCCTCTCCCTGTGGACTCTTCTGCTTCCCTCCTGAGGTAAAAAGTTCAACTTTCAATTCAGCTCAGCTCTTGAGCCCCCTCCCATGCCATTGCCTCTTCCCCTTCAGTGACAGCCTTGCTCTGTGCTTCAGATGGCCACAGAGCAGCCCTCCAGCTACTCCTGCTCTGCAAGATTTGGCCCTGAGCTGACCAGTTTCTGGGTGCACTGCTCATATGGGTGCAAGGCACAGAGCAACTCAGACCTGGGCATGCCTGAGCAGCACAGATCTCTCAGGCCCAAAACAGAAAACTCTGAGTTGTGCAAACAATGATCAAACCTGTGCTTGGTGCCAAGATTTGGATGCAGTCATCTCCATTCATCCAGCCTCTTTTCCAGACTGATGCAGCTCCATACATTAAACCAGACATTTCTGAGGGAAGGCAGGCAGAGATTTCCCCACTTTCTGAGATCACAGCTTTCTGCTATCTCAACTACAGAACTACCCTCTATTACTTTTATGTTTCCCCAGTGTGTAGAGGTTACTAATTAGCTATTTCTCTGGGATATTTCTCTTGAGATCAGTGCTATGTGACAAAACTAACATTTACCTACTTTATGTTTTCTTGGAATCTGATACACAGAATCCAGTGTCCTAACTTCCCAGCACATTCCTCCTGTGATGTCAGCGCAGAACTTGTGGACAACGTACAGGAAGTGCTTTGCTCCAGAGCGACATGAAAATTTACATCCCCTTTCTTCAAAGTGAAGCCTGCTTAGGAGCTGCTGGTAACTGAGGGTTACTTAACTCCCCTGTCTCTCATTCTGGGACAGCCTAGCATAAAAGCAGTCACATCATATAATCATAGAATGTTTATGGGTTGGAATGGACCTTAAAAATCATCCAGTCCCAACCCCCAGGCCATGGGCAGGGACACCTCCCACTAGACCAGCTTGCTCCAGGCCTTATCCAACCCTGCTTCGAACAATGCCACTGTTGGGGTGTCCAACAGCCTCCCTGGCAACCTGTTCCAGTGTCTAAAAATTAATTCCATCTTCTCCCCCCACATCAGGTACTATTTCCAAAATACCCATCTGCCCTATTGAAGGAACAGGATTCTCTCTGTGTTTGCCTGGTTGTGGGTTTATTTGCTGGCTCTCTGGGAAGACATTTGCCACCTCAGAGGCAGACCTGGGGCTGAGGGCAGGCCTCTCTGATGGGCAGAAGGTGCTCCTGTCTCCTCTGCCTGATTTCCTTTTTGTTCCCAGATTTGCTCAGCTCTGATTTTGGTCTGCCTCAAATAGTATGGTGTGTGCAATGCTCAGGAAGTAAACCATGACACTCTTGATACCCACTGTATTTAACCCTGCAAGCCTTTCTCCTGTCCTAGATGATCATTATAAAATAAAGCTAATTGCTGCTTATGTCTAGCACCAGAGATATAAACAACACGTAAGATGTGTGCTTAGTTTCTTTTTAAAGTGCCTAGTTTTAGAAATTTTTTTTAAATTTTCAAAGGGAGAACATCCAGAACGTGCAAGCCCACATCTGTTCCTCTAAACTGTCTGCCTTTTGCAATTTTCTCTCACCCGGGGGACATTCTCACTTCCTTCCCCCACCTGGATCCAATGCAAAACTCCCGCCAGTGGCTCTGGTGTAACCGTGGAGGAGGCTCCAGCTGTTTTCTCTGGGAAACCCCCCCCGCCGCAGGGCGAGCCCGCGGCCTGGCCCGGGGCCCGGAGCCGCCGAGGTGCTCCCGGCGCGGCTGTCCCGGCCCGCAGACGCTGGGGCCGGGGACCAGCGCCGAGGGAAACGCTGGGCCCTCCTTTGGCTCTGCCAGGAGACGCCGGGCTGCGCTGTATCACACACAGCAGGCAGGTGGCGGAGGGAGCCTCTTCTCTCCGCAGCCGCCCCGGGCTCCCCCTTCCCTGCTCCCGCAGGCCCCGGGCAGAGCCGGTGGCTCCGCGCCCCGGCAAGCGGCGGCTCCGCGCAGCTCCCGACTCCGGGCCCGCGGGATCGCCAAGCACACACGGCCCCTGCAGCCACGGAGGGAGCAGACACCCTGCTCCCTGTTCCCCAGCGCCTGCTCCAGCCCCAGCCCCGCGCCCGCGGCCTTGCCCTGCCCCGTTGGTGCTGCTGGCTGTGCATTCGTCGTGTCAGGAGAGAGAACAAACCGGGCCTCCTGCCCCAGCTATGGCAGAGGCCATTGGTGTTCCCCTTGGGGAACTCAGCTCTCTGAAGGCAGCAGCTGGTTTTATTTTAAATGTGCTTTCCCCACTTGCTCCTGCTTCAAAGGAGATTGGTATAGTTATATGGCTCAGACTCAGGCTCTCTGCTTCACCAGCTAGTTTCTCCTTTCTAGTCCATAAACATAGAGATGTTACCCCAAAATAAGACTCAGAACAGGAGCCTGACATAGGTGCCCTGACCTGCTCCCAAAGGACTGTCTTGGGGAAGCCCCCCTGCCAGCCAGAGTGCATCATCCCTCCGAGCATGTTCTGCTCTCTACAGCGTATCAAAGTAGCTACTTCACATGGCTATCTTGATAACTGCCCAAACCTGTCTATATGGCAAGAGAGTAAAAGGAGATAATCTGGAAACACAAGAAGGGCACACAGGTGAAGGAGTATACTTTTGCCCTGATTTAGAGACAGGAGTCCAAGGCAATGCCTTGTGAGTTAGCTGACATGGATTATTATGTAGAGCTCCCACAGACCAACTTGACAGGGCTACCATTTCTCCATTTACAGACCAAACTGGTTAATCTGTGGCACGGCTTGCTCTCTTGGCCAGTGTGTCTGACTAGCCACAGATGTCTGTGAAGGAGTCCTGTTTCTCAAGATAACACAAAAATAACACTGATCCATACAGCTGCTTACTAAGCTTGTAGAAAGAAAAATTGTCAGCTCAGCGCTGCCATGTTCTACTGCCCAAAAGAAGTTAGAGGTACCACATCCTGATCACATCAAGGCAATGCATCAGCATTTAATATTTTGCTACTATTTTAGCATTCCTCAAGTCTGTAGGCTCCTTCACTATCACTCCCTGATGAAGTTTCAGTTGAGGTATGGGAGAGGAAGGCTCTCCAGCAGTCCTGGACACAGGGCAGGCTGGCCCAGGGGGTGATAAAGACTCTTGGATCCTCTGAGTTTCCTAACTGTCCTTCAGGACAAACACAGGTGCTGTTCATCAGAAAGGTTCTCTGAGCTTATCCTCAAAGACAGTGCTTCCCTGCTCCTTGACATGTAGAAGCAACTTAGGCTAGAGGAAAAAGGAAACTTTTAATGATGGCAACTAATGAGAAGCCACTGCTAGCCCAGCCAGGCCCCATGATGCAGAAAGTCAAGGAACATCAAGGAGGTTCTTCCCCATCAAGGGTTTTAAGAAGCCTATATCACCAGCAATATCTACAGAGGCACAGATCCTCACCAAAAGCACAATGCCTTCATGTCAGTCTCCAAATAGACTGATCTGTCCAAGCATCCAACCTACAAAAACTAACCATGGAGAAACCTCAATATTACCATCTTCAAACCTGCGTGCAAAAGTGAACTTGTCTGGCCCATCTCTAGCACAGAGCAGCAAGAGTATTTTGAAAACCAACTCCACCCCACTCATCTGTAAAGAAGAAAAGAATTCACCAAAGTAATGCTCCAAATACAGTATTCTCCCTCTGAGGAAGAAATGAACAGCATGTGATGTGTAATAACATCCTTTAGCACCTGTCACACAGAGAAACAACTCTGCTCTGGTAGTGGCACAGTAAGAACTGCTGCCACCATCACTCTATGCCATTGGCAAGGGCACCACCTATTGTCAAGCTACCTGACACGTTCCACCAGCAGACACATTTAATTATGCTTTAATAATTTGAGACAAAAACTCTCTGTCTCGAGCAATATTTTTATTTTACCACGCTACAGTTTTCAGTTCTAAAGCTCAAATAATTTTCCTAAGTAAGGACAGATTACAGTATCCTGCTACTCTTATTTAAATAGGAAGACAGACTCTCAGAAATCCCCAGGGTGCTTTTGAAGAGCAAACTCCCAGCTGGAAGCAGAGAGGTGCTGAACACTAATCCAGCACTCAGGAAAAAAGGGCATGAACTGAAACAGAAGCTGGTGAGTCAGGATGGACTGTTTTAGCAAGGGTAGGAGTTAAGCTGCCTCAAGATACAAGGCAAGTCCAGCAGCAGTACCTCCACTTTAAAACATCTCAGTTTGAGAGACTAATGCCCAAGCTGGACCTTCAGCTGCACTGCCAGAGCAGGGACTCCCTGTAAGTAGGGAGCACACAACCAACGAGACATTTACCAGTGCTGTGGTCTAATAACTGTGGCTCAGGATCAGCCACATCACATCTAAACCAGCATCTGCCAAGCTTTCATGTGTTCCCAAAACCTGTTTTCCCTGCTCTCTTGGGCTACTTATGAGTTAGGGCTTTGCTGTGGAAATGCACAAGCCTGACTGGTTTCTGCACTCAGCCCAAGCTGCAAGGTGATGAAGCCATAGGAATGATTCTGCAGGAGTCATCTTGGGTCACAGCGAGTTGTCCTCAAACAGAACTAATAAAATGGGTTAGACTCCAGCCAGCACGTCGGTCTCGGGTGCCGTTCCACACCTCCAGGACAACACACAGGACAATACCCGCACCTGACCCGAGCGGGGCAGGCTGGGAGAAGCCAGGCTTACCGGATCCACCAGGGTACAGCGCTGTGTGTGCCGCCTCACTGCCCCTGACCTAAGGGCTCTCGCTAAAATGAGGTCTATGCAGAACACTCCCCTGCCCTAAACTCCCACTGCTCCAGCGGCGAGAGCGGCCCCGCCCTTGACATGCACCGCTCTCCCTCCCGCGAGTACGCGAGCCGGGAACAGCACCTCTTCAGCTACTTCAGGCCAAAAAACCTGAAACCGCGACCCTCGTTTTCAGTAATTTGAGCATTCAGCTCGCACTTGCACCACTGAAATTCAGGCCACAAATCTGTTCCTTTTTATGCCTGCAGATGGTTGCTTCATCTCCCTACAGATGGTATCCTGAAGCCAAGCAAGTTGCTTTCATGCAGAACTCCAAGACTACTATTTAAAAAAAAAATTGATACAAGCTAAAACATAGTTTTTCCAAAGAAAGACAGAAGGCTATACTTGTGACAAAAATCCTTTATTAAACTAGATTTTGTAAATTCCTTTTCACATTAAAAATTCTAAATGCAAATTACAAAACTATTTCAGTAAAAAACAAAATTATAGTTAACAGCAAAAGTACAACTTTATACAAATAAAAAAATCATTTTTTATTTTAATTTAAAAATAGAAATTTGTATCTTCCAATGTACTGGTCCTAACAGCTTTTACAATTGGTAGCTGCAATACTAGGTGTTTTCACATGCCTATTCACATATAGTCATTTAATGCTCTGCAGAGTTTATTTAGCTGAAATAGCATGAACAGTTGGGCATTGGCTGGGTTTTGAGGGGGGATGTACCACATGATATTAAAAGCAAAAGCCAAAGTCATTAAGTATTGTCAAGGTATCCTGAAATATTTTTTTTAAATAAATTTTTGTCCTACTACTTTCACAATCAACAGAAATGCTTTTCAACAGTCACGTTACTTCAGACAACTTTCTTCATTGCACTTTTTTTTTTACTCTAAGATCACTCATCAATGTTAGCACGAGCATTAATTTTGTATAAGGAAAATTATAATTTTCCTAAATTAAAACTTGGGATAACTATGAAAATGTTTTGTAAAAGAAGACACAAAAAGTCACATATTAAAAGCTACCATTCATCACAATCACATGCTGTTGAAGAATAGAATAGAAAGTGGTACACAAAATAGGTATTTTAATAGTTGCACATTATTTCAAAGTGCTGGTGGCAATACTGCTATTTTAAGTATAAGATGATACAGAATTTACAGGACACCTCAAGATTCTCACCAATGTAACAGTTACATCAGAAGGGCTGGAAGTTCTAAAATGTAACCTACTCTGAAATACCATTTTGAAATAATTATATTTCAAATAATTCATCCCAGAATACATTATGAAACCAGTCAAGAGAAGTACAAGAAGTCCAGTGTTGTTTTTCTGGAATACTGGCAAGTAGCTGGAGGCATGGAGATGTCTACTGATAAAACTCTACTTATTTTTACTCTGTGCACTGATCTTCTGATCTATTCTGTATCCAGCTCAGCACAACTTTTAAGCACATGCTTGAGATCCTTCAGAGGATCATCATATTTCTCTGAGTCAGAACTGCATGTCTCATTTTGAGTTGCTGAAGCTGACAGAGGCTCTGTCAGTATCTTCAAAAGAGGCAAGACTGGTTCTGCCAGTGTTATGATTTTAAGCCATCATCTCCATCAAAGTTCAGCTGGTAGTCAAACAACACCTGCTAGGTGAATGATCAATCTACACCAGGCAGGGCATTCAGAGTATGTTCATGAACCTCAACCTGTACCCCAAAGGTCAACGAAGAGAGGAAGAGAGAAGTGTTCCAAACTGCTCTTGAGCTGTGCATTTCTCTGCTGACTTTGACAGACTGGAGAAAACAAATTCTCCTAGCACTGGCTAGAGCTGATTTTACCCTGAACATTTTAATGTATTTATCCAAGTAGAACTAAGAGATGAAAAAAATAATACGGAGGGACACTGAAGTTCACCAGGAACAGCTCCTTTCTCAAAACTCCTAGCCCACTTCCAGAGACTGTTTATGCACTTTTAATTCTTTAATCTCTTTGTCCCCTTCAAGCTTGCACTTTTAGCTTGTGGTCGTAATTTTGAAAGAGGCTCAGGAAGTGGCAACTTCAAAAATACTCCTGAGCACATTGGTCAGAGCATTTTCTGGGGAAGTGAGCGTCAAGTGCAATCATCATCATCCACTTGCTAAGCCAGAAGAAGGCAAAAAGCTGTGTTTCTCATCTCCAGGGTAAAGTTGTCGACTAGATTATGATGAACAGATGGGCAAGACGACAACTTTTTCTGCTTGTCTTTTGAACTAAAATCTAAGCTGTCTTTGTCCATGTTGGGAATGGTGTGAATATGCTGAGTGACTCAGGCTGCCTCCCAAAACAAGCAGAAGCGTTGGCACTTCCTTGTTTACAGGCACATCTCTGTAGGGTTTGGGCACCCAAGCAGCTCAACACACAACAGCCATCCAGGCCAACCAACAGGGACTCTACTGCAAAGAGCTGTCCCACAGAGCTGCAGCTCCATTTGTTATAAACAGCAGCACTAAGGAAAACCTGTTCAGGAACAGAAGGAAGTTCCTTGGTCCAAAACAAAGATTTTGGGTCTGCTGAGACAATTCTAGCATTTGCAACCCTGTACAGCTGATAGTCTGAACTGTTGTCTTGAGGCCAAGTGCCTAAATGGCATCTCAATCCATTTTAGGCACTGTCACAGAGGATGGAGTGTAGGCTTCACACTGGACATCATGTAGTGGCAGAAACAGCTCCGTTAGTGCTGTTTGGAGACCACAGATCTTTTGTATTTCACCCACTGGTTCTCAGAGCAGCACAGAGAGAAGGAAACAGAGAAAGGACACAATTCAGGTGAACTAACTACCCACAAAAAATATAAAAATTATTATGGCAGACTATTATTATAGAAAGAGTCCCTTTGATTAAATATTATTCAAACTGTTCTTCCACTTGAAATCACCAGGAAAAGATTACTGTATCTGTTGAAGCATGACAAACTCATTTTTAAGTCTACCATGGATCATATTCACTGTGTATGTATTAAAAACAGATATATTCAGGAAACATGTCTTTCAGCTTGTCAGCAACTTATACAGACACATTTTCAAGTGAAACCTATTTCTGTGGACAGCTTTTCTCACAGAAGTTCTTTGTTTATTAGTATTCATGCATATAAATGTGCAGAACTTGCACACACATATGGATTCATATACAAACTCTATGTGCGTGTAGTTCCTGGATAAAATTTACTGCAAAGTGGTTAAAAATTAAAAAAACTCCTCACATTAATCCTTAATTTATTAATATTATTCCTAATACACAACTCACACCTGTTCTGAAAAAGCCTTACAGCAAAAATTCATATGCCTTGCAGGAGGCAAGGATGTAAATAAAAATAGCAATGCATTCTAGAAGATATTTCTATGAAAAAAAGTGTTCTAATTGTTTACTGGAAACACTTGCTTAAGTACAGATGTTTATATTTAATTTTTGAAGGGTTTTGTTTGGGTTTTTTAATGTTGGTTTTTTACATAGATATTTCTAGATGTTGATGCAACACCATCAAAATCAGAGTAACTTTTGTACTCCCAGATTTTTCAGTTAGGCAAATACTACCGCAATATTAGCATTCACTTTGATGTTAAAAATACGTTTAAAATGTCTCATGATAATACTTTCTACAAGGAAATCTCTGAACAACACACAGAGAATGGAGACAACATTATTAGACACTTGTAAAGTGAAACAGTACTGCATTTGCTGCATTTAAAAAGCCACAAAGCAAGAAAGAAAATTTAAATCCAGTAGGTGGATCTCCAAAAGAGACTGAACTACAGCATTGTGTTTTTCCCTTTAAGAGATCACACTAAATCTGTCAAATTACCAAACACACAGCTGGCCTTAATGCACAGGCCCTATATGCAATTTCCTTCAGTATCTGGAGAAGTTTAGAATGAAGTAAGAATAACAGAACTGGTCAACCCATCATAACATAACCACTAAAAAGACATCAGATTTTTGAAGAAACCTGAAAATATTCAGTATTCAGATGTAACTGGATTTGAAATACCAGTAGTTCTCCAGTTTCAACCTCTCCTTTGTTCTTCTGAAGGGTTTAGCACAAAGTTCTGAATTACAAAATAACTTTGTACAAGATAATATGTTTTAGAAGTACAGAAGCCACAGCAATCAAAATGTGCAAGGGTCAAAAGGCAGATTAGGCATGCTAAGAAGACAGTTATATTAAAAATTGTACCTTAACTTCCCTTAAAAACATCATATATTTCTCAGCAAAATTTTTAATCTGCATTTCCGAGACATCAAATCCTTTTAATTGTCTTCCTTTTGCAGGTTCAAAAAAGGATCTATTCCACACAAAAAATTATTGGAAACATACTGACAAATCCACTTGCTGTAAATTGAGTCCAGGTCTAATAAAATATCATCCCTTAAAACAGACTACAAAATACCAGTGCAGTTGTTCAAAACACGGGGGTTTTTTTCTGTTACCCGGCAGTCATCTGACAACTCAAGTTTCTATATTCCTCTTTCCACAACTCCTCAATTCAGCATGACTTTCAGGCAGCCTGGTTTTATTTCTGTGAACCTATGAAACAAGAGAAAAAGAAGCTTCACCATGTAAACTATCAACATTGCCATTGCCTTCAATTCTCATCAAACATATGGAAAGTGGCAAGGTTCTCAGTCAAATATATGTGCATGTGGAAGTCAGGAAATCAGTATTATGTCCTCGGACGTGGCACTGAAAGAAGATTTTTCAGTGTCTGGAGATATGAAGACCTGGACACAGCAGAAACTAAGATGAAGATCTGAGGGAAAAAAAAGCTGCACAATATTCTTGGTTATATTAATTCTGTTCCACTATTCCTGCTCCCCTTTTATTCCCTCTTCTTTCAAAATGGATTTTATGTCCTTGTGTTCTGCAGAAGCCAAGTAGAAAATGAGAAGTCATTGTTGTTCCTGAGTCTCACCTTCATGCTCACCTTCCTACATTGCTCTATATAAAAAGCATCAAACCCACTGGTGCCAGCCCAGACTTACTAAATTGCTATCCCTCATAAACTGAGCACAAATGCAAATATTGGGAGTCAATAAAAAGCTGGATTAACAACTTTTCACAGTAAAGCTAGCAATCTTGAATGGAAATATGGAATGAAACTATCTTAGAGGAAAGGATCTAACATTTAATAGGTGCTACACAACTGCATCAGATTTGTGAAACAAGAGACTTAATTTAATCTGAAACAGCAGACCTGCCCTAACCTGTGTAGTAGTTTAACAGCATTCTAAACTTCAATTTTCAGTTAGTTAAACGTGGGTTAAGAAAAAAAAGCTTATCAGTAACAAAGATCTGAACTCACCTGAAGTTGTGGCTTGTGAGGTATCTGATAGCTGCTGGCCTGATGCGAGCGACTCCTCCCTGACTATGGCTTCCTCTTCCCGTGATGACGCTGAGATAGGGTTTGCCACCGGCCTGCTGGTACTCTGCAACAGCAGGAATGGCAACGGTCACACTTCCCCTCAGCACAGCCTTGGCATCCAGCATAACCCTCCGAGCATTCCTCTGGAAACCCTCACTAGTCACTTTGAGCTTCGCTTTCCCATGCTGATATGCGTATTTTAGATACAAATGGCAATTGTTCCCTGTTCTGAAAAAGTCAAACTTTTAAAATCTAGATTGCTTGCAATATGCATATTGTGATCATCACAAAATCCTTCCAATTTCATAGAAGCTTTACTGTTTCTGTCATCTAATATTCAATTGGAAACTACATCCTGTGATATGAATTTAAATTGCAAAATTAAAAGAGGTGGGTGTCACTTACTGAATTTTTAAGTGGTGCTTCTGTATCGTTTCATGTTTTATCTTAAATTAATGTAAATAAAGAAAAAAACATTTTATTGAATAAAGAAATTAAGAAGAAAGAAATTATAAATCCAGTTTTTGACACTTATGTCACATTATTTGGACTATCTTCTGCTATGTTGGAGCACGGAAATCAACAGATCACATTCCACGAGTTTTATTAGGGCAAGTTTGAAATAGAGGAAAAAAATAAACTAAACTGGATTCTCACAACAAGTCAAGATTTGACAGTTTGGAATTATCAGTTTCACATGACATGTTTCTTCAACTGCTCTCCCCCACACCATAACTTTATTTAGGCTTTATATTTATTTACTGTTAATTCTACTAGCAAAGAAGTTCCCAGTACTGATCCTTTTCCCATGTAGGTACAGTGAAATTAAAGTCTTTTGTTTTCCAATTGAAGTGAATAGAGAGTGATTTAAGTGAATAGAATAGAGAGCCCCCACCATCAATTTCAGGATTCCTGATTAAGTACAGTTCTGGAAATTTAGTTCTAAAAAGCATTAGGTTACAGTTTAAATTACACAAATATCATTGTAGGAATAGCACAAGATAATGGAATTTAATTATCTCTGATACATATTGAAAGACAAGGGTTATCTAAAGCCCCACTGAACACTTTTATTTATACTCTGTGGAGTAGTTGATTCAAGAAATCAGGTTTGTGCAGCAGTACCTTGTGTAAGAAATATTTGTTATAGAAGCATTCCCAGTGTGCTTAAATTTAGAGGGTAAACCAGCAATGCAGAAAATGTATCTTTTTACAGCATGAACACTCATGAAGTACTTGAACACTCCATTATGAGAAAAAATGAGCCCTAAAGCAAAACTGCATTAAATGGTATTTCTGGAAGCAGCAGTATTCTGATCTCAAGAGATGTTGCCAACAAACTGATACAGAAGTTTCTGAAAGGTATCTCAAGTCACACACTATCATGTAGAAAATGAAGACAATATCATCATTGTGGCTAGGATTCCAACACAGTAATTTTTCTTTTAAGATTATAAAAGCAACATAGTTGTGACAAAGCAATGCAATGGTGACACATATGTTTGCATCATCACCTCAGTTAAAAATGTCAGGAAGGACAGACCAAGTATTCAATAATAGTAATAAAAAAAGGGTAAAACAGAAGGAAGAAGAAGATTCAAAAAAAAGGAGGGGGAGGGGGACAAGACGGAAAGCAACAAGAATCATTGTCATGTCAAAGAAAAACAATTCCATTGGGGTACTTTGAAAATAAGACAACACAAAGACTAGCTGGTTTTGATGTACATGTTATTAAAGTACATTCATTCCCTCTAATATTGCCATGTATCATGGTTTCTTAACAGAAAATGAGAACAATTTTTAGGGGGCAAGAATTATTACCTAAACCCTACCTTCACTTTTTTCCTGCAGCACTCTGGACAACTGATTCACAGCTTCATCCACATGGAGACCATGCAAATCCAACACATTCATAGGCAGCAAGGAAGTATTCACTCTCTCAAAAATTTGCACAGCAGCAGCATGGTTAGCTTCTTTCATCTTCTGCTCATGAAGGCGACCCTTTATTCATAAGCACAGTGACTATTACACACCAAGAAATAATCTAAGATCCACACTGGTCACTGTTTCAAAATGACAGCATTGGCAGGGTGCTTTTAATTCAAGTTTGAAGCAGCAAAATTTATAATTCTAGCAGAACTTCTGCAAGAGGCTCAGTGAGACCTACTTACAAGATTTCATTAAATCTTTTTGTGAGAAACTACTCAGAGTTGGCACAAAGAAGACATTATAACAAAAGCCTTACAATGAGAATAAAAAAGGCAGAAAAGGCATAAAATCATAAGGACTTTACATAAGCTAAAAAGTTACTCTCCACACTGAGTTGCAGATTTATTTTCCTAACAATAGATTTTTATTTTCTGCAACTATTTTGCTAAAACTATAATGAAACAGTGTCAGAGAAACTGCCCATTAGATAAGGAAAAATCTGCTGACTGTTGTATTTGAGATTAATTCTTCCAACTGTATTCCTGAAATTTCAGACAAGCCAAGGGTAAACACTTTTAATAGTTGCCTATTATCTCTCCTAATACTTTTGACATCTTTTATGACTGACAGTCCCTTCTGGAATGAGGGCAAGGAGCAGTACAGTTAGTCACCTTACAGAGTGAACAAGTACCAACTCCTTCCCATGAACCTTGCAATGGTAATATCTGAGAAATCAAAGCAACAAATTGTGTCCTTGAAGATCTGTAGGCACAGTCTGAAAAGGAATGGAAGATTTAACTCCAGGTACTGGAGTGACAAAGGCTCAAGAGAACAAAAGTGAAAGTCTGTCTTACACTTTCTTAAAATGGATCATCTGAAGTGTATCAGTGTCAGACCCAAGACAGCACCTCTGCAACTCACTTGCAAAGGACTCCCAAGACAAAGACCACCATGCATAAAGCATTTTTTATGAATAAAGATAGCTTAGTTTGCCTTTTTATTATCTAAAAGAAAGTATATAATAAATAAATTTCAATAGATTTACGATAGATTGCATTTGTCCTTATGGATAAGAAAAAAAGTAAGACAGGACTTGAAATTACATTTCTATATAAAATCCTACATGCCTTTGTCTCAAAACTTCAAGAATATATGAATAAAGAACATAAGATGTTCATTATAAAGATTGATAATCAGTACTTCCTACATGCACAGCAACAATCTAAACATTTAGAGTTATACCACTTGCATGAAAGCTTTTTTTTAAACAGCAAATTCAAGTGATTTATTATTATTATTTTTGTTCTGTCATAATACAATTACAATTAAAAGTTTAGAATTAAATGCTTCTATAATGTGAATCTTTACCAAATTTTTATATGCTATTAGATGAGGGAAAAACTACAGCCCTTGAAGATATTTGTAACAGAATTTTTAAGTGTGGTGTCAATGGAGGGGTCTCCTGTGAAGGCACCAAGAAACCAATGCAGGGTAACTTTGATTACAAGAACAGCTGAGACTTAAAACCAAGAGTATGATCAACAGTACTGATCAGCAGTACTCAAACAGGTACATACTAAGAAATGTGCCTGAATCAAGACCAAAGAGCCTGTGCTCCAAGGCCAGAGCATGCAAGACTGATCAGCAGCAGATCTACACTCCATAACCAGATGTATTGTGAAAAGCATGACATACACACCTCATTTATCCCAACCCAAGAGAGACTGTAGCCATAAAGATAGTCAGAATGAAGAAGCGAAGACAGCAGGCAGCAATCTTGCCCAAGATTTATGGAGGATGAAGCAAGCAAGATTCTGTGGCAAAAGATGACATCTTAACACCTGTCTGACTCCTATAAAGTACAGAAGATGCGTCTAAAAACAGTTCAGCACCAACATATACAGAGGATTCAAAAAATGATGTTTGCTGCACTCCATGTCATACTCCAGTGGACCTGGCCAGACCACTTGGACACAAATCTTGGCATTTACAAGTATGTGATGTGATGTGAGAGAGATCTAAGACAAAGGAGCCTGTGTGACTAAGCACTAGGTATCACCTTTCATGAGGGCTCACACCAAATTTGGTTATGTTAGCTTCCTGTGCCCACTCTCAGCACTAGTGGAAGTGAAGTTACTTGTGACTGTCAGTATAACACACAGGGGACAGTGACCAAACTCATCAGCTCTAAGAGGCATGATGTTTTCCTTATCACTTCCAATGCAGTGTTTAAGGACCTCCCTAAGTGCAGATAAAAAGGACAATATTATTATTTTTACCTGATGTGCATAAAATGCTGCCACAGGCTTCATACCCATGCGATAGGCCTCCCCAGCCTTTTTCAAACATTCCTGTCTCTTCTGCTGGTGACAAAAGGCTTCTGCTCTTAAATCATCATATTGTGGATACTCAAAGTCTTGAAACATTTCACACAACGGATCGTCCTCTTCCTTACTTTTTTTTGCCTGTAGGAATTTGCACTGTTGAAGTTACAGATGCATTGTAGGGTATTTTCATTAGCACAGTTTTGGCTATGTTTGTAACTATGATTAAAAAAAAAATATAAATACCTTCTTCTCACGGTTCTTTGAAGCACTGTAGGAAGAAATAATTTCATTTTGCTGAACACTTTCTTGAGCTATAACTGTTTTTACAGGATCTGCCTCCAGGACACAGTTCAGAAACTGTTCAGTTTGTTCTAAAGAGTAGCTGTAAAGGATAAATAAAATCTGTGACTTTACAGATATATTAATAGCTGCTATATTTATCTAAATTCATTATTACAAACCTTGATATTGCTACAGAAATAGATTACAATGAAGAAAACCACTGGAATGGACTATTTCATCTTACTACAGAAAGGATTGCAGACTCCTTGTAGGGTATTACTGGCATCAACACACACCCAGTCTTGGTTGACTGAAACATAACTGAGGGGCACTTGAACATTAAAAGGAAAATGACACACTGAAATAAATTGCATCCTACCTTAATCAAAGAGCTATTAATAAATGCTGCTCTTTGGGCTGGGTATGATAGCTCATCTTAAATCTTCTTTGGTCAGGGTTAGGAAGTTCAAACTAATTTAAAACTAGCTCAGTTTTCTGAAACCGTAATGAGGGAAAATCCTTGTATTTTTAGTCAAACTTTGTTATCAAATTCAATTAAGTAAGGCATCAGTTGCCATCAGCTTTCTAATGAGCCCTTTTTCTTCTTTATTCTTGCTGTTTAGTAAGCTAATAAGAGCAGACTGATCAAAAGTAAAGACAGATTTTGGGAAAGGCAACACTGTGAAGACAGTTTTGAATGTGAAAAATGAGATAGTAAAATGTTTGAGCTATAGAAATAGATGAAGGATATATTTTAAACAGGAAAGATTTTTATAACAACCTGGACAAGCAGCATGACTGACAAGTAGGTATGAGAATCCATATGTAGAGACAGACATTCAAATGGCCGAGGATGAAAGATGATGTTTCACTTGAAAAAAAAAAGTTCACTTCTCAGAAACTTGGATTTAAGAAGAGAGACATGTAACCCAGAAATGTAATGCAGAAGAGAGAGAAAGAATGTCAGCAGGAAGAGATGGAGAGGTGGCTCATTCCTTCAGAGCTGCTGCAGTAACCAGGAAAGCACTCACAGGTAACATCAGGTGATGTAGTGTTTTCCTCTTGGGCAGCTGCCATTTCCTGTGAACCTCTATTACCACACACACTAATTTCTCCCACTCGATGTAAACCTCAGCTCTAGAGAAAATATGCAGTTCCACTGACAGTCAGGCAGTGGTCAATAGCCAGAGACATTCTTTTCCCAGTGAAAGAAACTGTCTTTTCACCCTAAAAAGAAATGTGTCTAAACTGGGAGTTTTTAGATCCTTTTTGCCTTTAAGACCACCTAGTTTTGCCTTTATTTAGATTAACATAAAGTGCTACTTTGGAAAAAGCCATTCTTTAGCAGTATCTTAACTCTCAATATTTACAACTGTAACTGAGTACCATTTTTACAAAGAATTAAAATGATTTCTTACTTGTTGTCCCTGAAGACATCCATTAAGAAATTTTGATTAATAGTTGGAAACATCTCAAAAAGTTGCTTTTCCTTTAATTTAGCAGCACAGTCTTTTCTAGCTGTAGAAGGAACACGATTCTACCCAGAAGACAAAAGAAATATATTGCAAGTTCTTGATTAGAACAAACTACAGTAAAGGTGGAGCCAATCCAACTTTCCCATTATTTGTTATGATTTAATCAGTATCTACCCAGTTGGTATGCACTCACAGCAATGACATTGTGCCATATGAGCCTGCCACACTGATCAGCATAAAGTAAGGACAGGTGAGTTGTATTATACACCACTGCAGTACTCTGCAGTCTTTTGAAGTAATGCAGTTGAAGCTCCCTCAATTTGGACAAAGTAAAAGGAGGATTTTTTAGGAAGGATTTAAATTTTGGAATTTATTCTCTGCTAGTCCATCCAGTCCAGTGCTAAGCTTGTGTAAAGTCCACCTCTTTTCTCTATACTGAGAGCCTGGGGCTGAAACATTTTATTATTAAGCAGCATAAATAATTTTGGTTTGGTGTATCTGAAGCTGTGTCTATAATAAACATTCTTATTTGTGAAGTCATCTGAGAAGATGACATAATTATAGCCTCAAATCATTTCCAATCATTCCAATATTCAGATTTTTTTTAAAAAAGGAAAAAGTGGTCAAAATAAAGCCAAGCTCCATGAATACAAACTGAAAACAAAGCTATGGACATGACAGTAGTTGTTATCAGTAGGGGACATACATGCACTTCAATGAAAGAATCTACAAGTCATTTTCAAAGTATAGGCCAATTTATCCAACCTTCTACACCAGTTTAGAGCTCCTCTACTTTAGGACAGCCGTGTATCAGAGACTTTTACAAAAAAGAACGCCTGTTCTGAACACCAGTGGGGCAGTAGAGGGCAGTATCAGGCACAAGCCAAACAGGGAACAGAACTCTTGTGTGGAAAACAAAGAACTAGTAAAAATCCATTACAGATTTACTGTTTTCTGAGAAGTGGGTAAAGAAACTTGTTTGAGATTAACCTCAAGTACTTATTTTAATGTCTCATCTGTCAGGAATGTTGTGGGTTCTCCTTACAAAAAAAAAAAAAAAATTAAAACCAATTCAGTACACTTCTAAACAAACAAGGCACGGAGCCAACTAAGAACTTTTTTTGGTATCACTGTCACAATAAAAAGCATGGAAGATCACACTGATCTTTGGTTTTAGCTTAGCAATCAAAAAACAATTCAATCAAACACAAATGCTAACCTGAACAGTGACATGCAGCATGACCTGTTTATGAAACAATCAAAAGAGTACATTCTAAATGAGACTGTATTTTTCAAACAGAACCATCTACCACAAGCAAACTCCTGTATCACAGTAATCAACAATACTAATAGGCATGCATTTGTCTCACAAGTTCAAACTGTAATCAGCAGCACAAGGATGAGTCACCAAATAAAAAATATTTTAATTTCACTAACAGTAATGAATCTAAATCACATTAAAAAACAGGTGCTATCCATACCAGGTCCTGTCTCTCCTGCATTGCCATTTCTTCAGAAATTATTTGCCTGAGAGAAACTTTCTGAATCTGAGCATTCCAGTGATCCATAAATGGAAAAACGTCTGATGTTGCTGGGGTTCTTGTCTGTATGTCATTAGATGTGTCTGCAGCCCAGCTCGATTTTTTCTTCTGGATTTTACTGTCTGCATTCTGAGATAACAGCACTTCTGAGTCATCTGTATCAACCCGCTGAATCACTGTAGGACATTAAAAAGCAATAAAAGTAGGGTGACAAAACACTTATTAGCTTATATATACATGCAATGCCAAAATAATTGAGACAAGTTTTTCAACCTACAGTTTGAGTTTTGTTAAAACAACATTATTAATGCTAAAACAGAAACCAACACATTGCTTTCACCTTCTTCACTTCCATTTTCCAAAGACTGTCTGATCATCTTTATCTATTTTGTGAAACAAAAGAAAACCATCAGACTTCCTCACCAAATTTTCAAGTGCTAAGACACATCCTACAACTGTAAACCACCTTGCACATACATTAAGTGGGGAGTTGTTTGCTTTTATAAAAGAGATGTTAACACTTTTTGAGCAAGGTTTCCATCTTCCTGCTAAAATCATCTCTGATAAACAACATGTGAATATTGTATTCCTGACCTCCCTTCCCCACCTGCAGAAATCTTTCTCTGCCAGTAATTCTCTGGCTGCTCCTTTTCTTGCCACAGAGAATTCCTACCAAACAGCTGTCTCCTTCAACCAGAGCTTCTCTAAGTTTTCTGAACGACATGAAATTATAGGCTTTATCTGGAACTAGTGATTCTGCTTATAATTAACTTCTCTCCCCTTCCCCACACCTCCATAAGAGATTGGTAAATGGATCCAAAGGCAATGAAATTTAGCTTAATAAATCAAGTCATCATTTTTCAATGGATGGAGTATTTGCAACCTTAACTTGCAAATAATTAAATATTTTTATGATCAACAATAAGTATTTTTACAATTAGGAGAAATACACAACATACCTTCTGCAGACAACTTATATGATTCATCTCTCCTCTGACGCTTCTAAATAAAAATAGTAAAATCATGAATATTATAAGTTATGAATTTTGCAGAAAAGCTTCTAGTTAAAGTAGTTTTAAAATAAGGTCTCACAGTATTTCTCAAAGATTAACTATTTTAATATAAATATATTTAGGAAAAAGAATTATGAAGTGAAATTTATAAGCTAGAATTATCTTTCTAAAAACACATCAAACCAGAGAAACATGCCCCACTGCTAAGATTGCATAGATTTAATTATATAAACCGAACAAAAGTTTTGCCAAAAGGCACTCCAAATTTCACAAAGCTGTGAACACAGGTTAGAGGACTCATCTCAATTACTGCACACAGAGTTGTTTTGTATAGAGCATAATTCACAAAAGAATTCTTTTTACAGGTCAAAAAAACAATAAGGACTTTTGGCCAGTGGAATTTTTCATCAATCTTGTAGTGAAATTGTGCACTATGAACCTTCTTTTTTAGGAATCTTGTTTTCATGATGAGGCACTCATGACATCCCTTAAAACATCTTTCAACAGCTCCAATGATTATGACATCCTGATACACTCCACACATTTTACAAACTACTATTATATTTTACCATTGTTCTCACAAAGATAACACCTTTAGACCAAGACAATGGATACAAATGGTCTGACAAAATACAGGCATGCCACACTGTATCAGAAGCAAGAAATCTACTGACCAGAATAGATTCTTTCCATTTTTCATGAATCACTTTTGCCAAATTCAGATCAATATGAACCACACAGTCCTCAACTGTTAATGATCCTTATGGAACAAAGAGAATATATTCATTAAAAACATTCTATAAAAACTTATGTAAGCAATTAAAGTATTGCAGCCTAGACTTCCTAATTTTAACTTTGGAGATTCTACATAAACTGATCATGCCTGAAAAAAAACTTCTAAACAAAAAAAAGCATTCCACAGAAATTGTTTTTGGGTGTTTAAAAACTCTGAAAGGGTAGGAAAGAAAAAAGTTAACATTAACTGTACATTGTTGAAATATGACTACCTGGACAACTGTATTTTTCCTCCTGTTTTCCATTTTTCTAGCAGACCCTTCTTTTACAAAGCATTTGTTAATTGAAAACAACGGTTTCATTCATGAAACTGTGATTCCCTCTATTCCACTGCAATCCACATGGCAACTGCTTTTCTGTACAACATATTCACCACAGCTCAACAGCAGTCACATCCCTCCTTTACAATACACATACTCAGAGAAATAAACTCCAAGCATTCCTCCTAGCTCTAAAGGAAATGGCAGAAATTACCATGGTATCATAATAAAAGCTCTTTTTCCTATAAAGGGTGTTTCTCACCCTTTCAAAAATAAAAAAGAAGCAAAAAGTATGTATGTGTCAAATAAAAATTTTGGACATATTTCAGACACAATAAAACACTTTTTTGCTAAAAAAACCCAACTTTTTTTATGGAGGTAGGCATGTCTGCCAGCAATCAAACCCACCAATGAATCAGGTATCCAGGGTTTCATATCAAGTGATCTTCAAGATCAAAGACAGAAACAAGAAAAAGAAGAAGTATGGGGAAAAAGAGAGAAAAACAACAAGCTGTATATTCCTTCTATTTTCTTTGTTCCTTTTTCTATCACTCTTTAACTTTTGAGATGCATGTTCAAGCTGCTTATGGCTTCCTTAACCACAATCTGCCAGTGGACTGGTCTGTTGTTATCTTTTAAGTATACAGCCACACTTCACCTCCCTTAACCATTCATCTTGTTCCTCAACTTAAATGATGCTGAAAGGTTTTTTCCCTTCCTTCTTTCCTAATCAGCCACAATTTGCATATTCCTTATCATCTAAATAGCTCTTCAGAGTTTAATTATAGACTCAAAGGCCTGTTGCTTAGAATGCAAATAAGCCAATATATTTTCTTTTTATTTTGAAGTATGTCCAGGCACAAAAAGGCAAAGGCAGAAAGTAGCACTACTTCACTTATATTTTATACCATGCTTAGTTTAGTTTCATTTCTGCATTAACAACATCAACCAACAGTATCATGAGGAATTATGGGAATCTATTCCCTAAAAATCAAGAATGAAGGAAAAAAAGCAGAGGCAAAGAAAGCTTTCCTCCCCAAGCAAGTTTTTTTTTCATAAAAACATGTATATAATTACATCATACCTGCATCAATGCCAACAGGTCCAAATATCTCTTTCAGCTGGAGTGCCAGTTCAGGAGGTAATGCTAGTTCTAGGCAATCTATACTCAAGGCTGTATGTGATGCTGGTATAGGGCTTTGTCTCTTGGCTGTAGTTGCAGCCCAGCTTGGAGTTTCAATTTCTTCTTTACCACGAATCTCCCTGGAACTCTCCTGAGTTTCTTTATCCATCTCCAGTTCTTTATTACTCCTAGGACCAACCAGAGGTGCACAATCCATTTCCAAACCAGTCCCTTTGAAACTTTCTGCATTGCTTTCTGAAGGGTTACCGTCACTTTCATTATTTAATTCAAGTTTCAAATTGGTAGAAGTTGTGTTAGGATCACGAATCAAATCTCCATCAAGTTGTGAAAGTGATGGCTTATATACAGTTTCTTCAAGAGGACTCTCACTCTCTCCCTTCTGTTTTCCTGAAACAGACAGCTCAATGACATCTGTTCCTACACCGCTCGTGTCAGTTTTAGGGGTGGAATCCACAGAATTTTTCAGTTCCACTGAATTACCCAATGAGGTAGCAGTGAATGAGTCAGACACATCAGCACTTGTCACAGCTGTCTTGGTAGCCCTGCTTTCTGCAATGCTGAGTGATGAGTTCTCGCCTCCTGAAGCCTCACAGATATCACCAGCCTCAAGTATTTGTGGGGTTGGTTTGCAGTCCTTGAGATTCTCATCACAGTTTGTACTTGCCTTGAAATGCAGGTCTGTGACCACTGGCTCAGCTTCACTTAGCTGAAAGCATTCAGTATCAACAGCTTTACGTAACTTTTCATCAGAGTCTAACAGCAGACCTGTGGCCCAGTCTATGTCTTTGTTACATCTTTCATACAGATCTTTCAGAGCTTCAAATGAAACAGACTCAAAGAGCTTGCAGAGTGTATCTAGTTTTTCAGACTCATCAATATTAATAAGCTCACTTTCCTCCACAAATGTACTTTTATCATATGTAACTCGATAGGGTATTTTTTCCTGACAATCTGAGGCATTATCTATGTCTTTGGGTTTGAAGCCATCTAGTCTGCCATGCAATATTTTTGCTGTCTCAGGAAAAAGCATTTTCTTTTCTAATCTCCACAGGAGAGCAAAGTCCTGTGATTCAGTCTGTGAATAACTACTTTTTTGTCTACGTAAGTTTGTGTCCTGTTTCTCTTCTGCCACATTAAGTTTAGACAAGTGGTCCTCTTCTCTGGGATGTGGCAAGCTGCTGTTTGTAAAAGTGAGCGCTAATTTGTGATGTTTCCTTGTTCTCTTACTTTGCTGGGTTTTTTCCTCACTTACTGTTTCACTATCTACTATTTCCTCTTGGTGCACTGACAAATTCCTTGTATCCTGTTGCTCTTCAGTGTTCACAGGTGACCCGTGAATCACATGTACAGTTTCAAGAGCATTCATATTAGTGTCACCTTCAGCACTTCTGTCTTCATCACACTGATTTAAATTTGTCTTTCTCATTCTCCTTGACCTTTGTTGTCTCTGCTCTAACGAGGCTGAGACAGGCCAATATTCTAACATTTGCAATTCTGGTGTAACTTTATCTGAACTAACAGAGTAACAGCTCAGCAGATTCTCTTCCTCATGTTCTTTCTCAACAGTACCTGTCTCAGGCAGGCTCACTTGCTCTTTACCTATCTCAGAATGCTGCTGACTGGGAGTTTCACCTTCCTTATCACACTTCAGAGGAGATTTTTCTAGTCTTCTAGATCTTTTGACTCTCTGTCCCATTGTTTGTTCCACAGGCCAGTCACCCAGAAAGCTTAGTAGTTCTGGTTTTCCTGATGCATCAAAAGCCAAACTGCTTGGTTCCACCGTGTTACTCGTTTGTGTTGATTTTGGTTCCATACACATTTTGCCCGATTGTTCAGCTGCAGTTTGAACTTTGAGAATGTTGTTATCACTGTGTTCCTCAGATCCACCTGTGTTTAAGTTCACAGTCTCTTCAGTTGGGATCACATCAACCTCATTCATTTCTGCTTCAGTATTTTTTTCTATTTTTATTTCCTTTTCTTCTTTCTTCTCCAAGGGCAGCTCTTTTTTGATGCAATCTGATAAATCAATTTCCAAACCATCTTGAACAGTGCTGTTCTCAGAATTGTGTTCCACTGAGTTATTTTCCATTTCTTTTTCCTCTTTCTGAAAATGCTCAGGATCACAACTACTTTCTAATGTTAGAGAAGTACTGGGAATAGTTTTATCAACTTCAGCTAATTCAAGAGGCTCCACCTCAGAAGCAAAACACTCTTCCTCCTTTACATCACAATGTGCCTCTCTCTTTCTGAAAGACAAATCGGAGTGAAATATAAACCCATTTCAAACCTTCTTAAAACATTTATCCATGTTTTTAACTCCAATTAGAACTAGAGAGTTTAATCTAGTTAGATTTCTAGTGAGAGGAAAACAAATTTATGACTTAGCTGTAACTCCAACACTCCTCAATAAAAAAGGAGCTAAACAGAGATGGACTTCCTTTAGTAAGTATCCCCTTCTTACTAGAGCACAGGGCTAAGAACACTTTCTCAGAAGTCAATCTGCCCCCCATCCCATTTCCAGCATTCAGTTTTGTATCAAAGCACTCTGCTGCCAGACTTTCCTCATTCAGATCAGCAAGTCTGGTAAATATACTTTCACCTAAGGACTGTTGCTCTCTCCTGTTGGTCTAATGCTAAAGACAGTCTAGACATTAACTAGGAGAGAATGTACCTTTTCTGGTCAAACCATTTTTCACAATCAACTATATACCATTAATTATCATTTCAAATACATCACACATGCAGAACCCAAGTGAAATAATAACTGAAATAGAATCTGATTTCCTATGTGTCCTAGTTTTGGTCAGAACACGGAGGTTATTCTATACCACCTCAGTCATTGTTGGAGCAGGAATGGGAAGAGGAAGGGGGAGTGAATGAGCAGTGTGTGGTTTGGGAGTGTCTCAGTGGGGGCACTGAACTGGGGAGTGCCATTCCTGAGCCACAACACTGTGCATTACAATACACAGCAGGACCCAGACTGGCAACTACAGAACAGTCGTGGATACAACCAACAGAGACCTAGACAAGTTTAAATCGACTATACTGAAGAGCAATTAGGTACCTTGTTGCTACTGCACCAAGAATCCACCTTCCACCACAAAGATACAATCTAATATCAACATACAAACTTGGAAATAGTAATTTGCTCTTATTTGGGACTAATTTCTTCTAAAAAGCAATTTATAGATTTTAAGTGCTTTGTATCTACAGCATGTATCCAACAACACATTTCTAAGATAACAGAAAGTCAGTCAAGATTGGCTTCTTGAAAAGTAGCACAGCCATAATGGGAGGCTTTCAAAAGCATTGGAAAGTTGACTAAATCCCTTGATTGCTCATTTCTGAAAATCCTGAAATTCTTAAAAATTAAGAAAACTACATAGGGATTTTTTTCTTACTTAACTGTTTTTTAATGCATTCACCATTTGACACTATTACCCTGGTTTTGTTGCTAAGAAGTCAAAGGGCTACATTTTTAGCATTTTATTTGATGCTACAAAGCTAGTGAAAGAATCTAACCTCTGGCTTTCATCCTGACAAGGATCTTCATTCCAACCAGCAGCTTCTGATTTGTCTGGAACTGAAGAATCCAATATTGATCTAACAGTAAGGCAGTGTTCATATCGTTCCAACATTCTTTTGATCTTTTCTTTAGATACACCATGAATGTTTCTCCTATGAAAACAAAAAGAAATAAAAAAGAAAGAGACATTTCAGATTTCTCTATTACAATGACAGAAAAGAATAACTTAATAATAATTTAATAAATATACGGCAAAACTAACCAAAGGATTCAGGGAGCCAGATGAAAAGCTGTGAAACAGCAATTCTTTCTGTATCAGTGCACTAAGGCACTGCAAACAGGATACATCAGACAAATTGCTGCTCCACTTCTCCACCCCATCTGGTCTCCCTGTTCTGTGGTTGGATGTTTTGCATAATACTAAAATCTAAAACTGTACTAATAATGTATCTTCCTCAAATAAGTTTCAGAAAACACACTATATCCTGATGGCGATGCAGGATTCAAACTGGCTACAGAAGACTTCTGAATTCAGTCTTCTTTCTTTGGTTTTGCTAAACTAAGAACTTGCTGAGCCTTGAAGAGCCTATTATTGGGCCTATTATTCTGGACACCCTTTGGCCAGGAATTTTCACTAACGATTAAGCACCACGTAGCACTGTGTTCTGCTGCAATTTCACCAAGACCAAATGAATCCTGCCAAGGATAGTGAAAGAGAAATTGAAAATCCAGAAGAAAAGGTTTAACTTTTATTTTAAGAAGGAAGACAATCTACCTTACCTCACTTAAAAAGCAGCCAACCTTAAGCTAAACATGCAAATTCAGATGACAACAGATACTATAAAATCACAAAATAACTTCTGTTGAAAGGGACCTCTGTAAGTCCCATATTTCAATCTCCTACTCAGAGGAAGTACAGCTAGATCAGGTTGCCCAGAGCCTTGTCATGTCCAATTCTGAATATCTGAAATGACTGAAAGTCTACAAACTCCCTTGGAAAACTCTTTCAGTACCTAATCACCTTCAAAGTAAATGCTAGTTTTTTTTCTTTCATGTAATCCAAGGTTCCAACTTGACGATGTTTGTTTTGTCCTATCCCTCTATAACCTTTCAAAAGGTAGCTGAAAACAACAATATGATTCTTCTTCAATGATCTCTTCTTAAGGCTGAATAAACCACTCTCGCTCAGTTCCGTATCACCTGCAAATATGCTAAGAGTGCACTCTGTCCCAGCATCCAAGTCATAAAAAGGACATTAAACAGCTGCAGTCCCTCCCCAGAGGGACATAAGCCTTCACTTTGGACAGTGATCATAACATTTGAACCTGGCATCTAGCCAATTTTCTCATTATGTTTTCTTATATTTTCCCATTCACTCACATCGGGTTTATGTCTTGCCTATTTCAGCCCTAAGTAATAGAAGGTCCTGCTAAAGAAGGGTGAGCAACAATGATGATGCACAGAGGTTTGTCCCTTTCAGACCATGAAGTACTGATTGGCCTAAATTCAAGGAGAGCAGAAACACTTCATCTAAAGCAATAGACCAGGATGCAAAAACAGCCCCAACCTGACATAATTTTTGCAACCTCAGGACCGCAAAGGAACAGTCACTATACCTTAAATGCAAAGATCTCTAATAATGGAAACATGACAATGTCTATTGCTAACACTACCTTTTGCATGTAACTGAAGTGAAAAAAGATCTTAAAATACATACAAAAGTCCACCAAATATAATTTAAAAAAACAAACGAAAAATCTACTTATTATCACAAAAATTTTGACAGATACCTTGCTACTTCAATAGCCATTGTACTAAGTGATACCTTTTTAAAAATCATAGTTTATACTGCCTAGTATGTTATTTTCTTTTACATTCTTACCTTTCAAGTTCTTTAGGTTTAAACTTCCACCAAGTGTCTGGTTCTCGGAACATTACTTTGTATTTGAACTGCTGAGCCTGAATAAAAGAGATATAAAACAGAACAAGCCACATCACCCATTTCTTATTTCTCTGCCAAAGCACACAATATGTATAGCTTGCTTCTTCAAAGCTGTTTTTTATACTTTTTGATACCTATTAAACATTTGGAATAACACTGTTGTTCAGTGTTGCACTTTGGTGCAACAATTTATATAAATAGAAATTTTTTAAAACATGCATATGAATCTCTTAGAGCAAAATTAAATGCATGCCATGATGTGTCTTCTCTGAGACAAGACTGCAAAACATCTCCTCTTTCCAGACACAGCATGCACATGTCTACGCAGCCTCTCCAAGACAGAGGAAAGCTCACAGCTTACATTCAGAGCTGACCAGATGTGAACCAGCTCCAAAACAAGCAATTCAGTACCATTAACACAGCTACTGTGGACAGCCTTCCCACCACATGGGAAATCTGACCAAGCTGCAGCTAAATGGTTCCTATACAGCCCAGTCTCATAATGGAAAAGGAGCCTGAAGTCCAATCAGGAGAAACACTGCAAGTACTGTTCTTTCTCTCCACTCCTGTTTTCAGAAAAAATTCTTATCACCGTACCAAACACTGCACTTCTGGAGGAACTCTTGTTGCATCTTTATTTCAGTAGACAGCAAAATGAAAGATACAACTTATAAAAGAACCGCCAATCTGACAATTGTTAACAAATGCAAGGATAATAAAATAAACATTTTATTATTACTGTGTTGAAGTCTCACTGTTCATTAATCCATTAGCACATGCAACATATATAGGTTATCTGCTCAAAAGCTGTCAATTTTTTGTCAGCTTTACACTCTGCTGTGTTTCTGTAAAAAGTAAGGAAAAATCCCAGATCTACATTATAATACTTTTCCCAATAAATTATTTCAGTTAATCAGAACCAATTTCATAAAATGATGCTCTTCTAACTACCAACCAGCATGGTCAATGATTAATAGCAAAATACGCTGTAGACTCTGAAGGTGCTGAGGCACATTTAGAAACTGTCAAGTGAAAAGGTGGAATCGCTTCAACAAAAAGTATTAAGTAAATCTGCATAACTTCAAGCAAGCTAGCAATATTTGGTAACTCCAGCCTCCAACTGGTATCTGCCTCTATGCTGCATTTAGGATAAACTGAGTTTTCAGGTTTCCCAGAGCACCACACATCATTCAATCATTAGTGTTGATTACATTTTTAGAGTAGCTTCTAATTTTAGTGATCATATAAAAGAGGAGCAAAATTTAGTTTCCTCAACAATATTCACTTTTGGCCCCAAGAACAAAGCACTTGGCCTTGGCTTTTGGTAACTTGGCCAGGTTAATGCTCAGACACCCACACAACATGACACAGGGTAATATGATTCCATGCAACTTTCTTTTTACTCCAGACTTCCTTGTGGAATAGCAGCTAGACTGAGAAAGACACTCCCATTTTCAAACATCTGTTGGTGCCATGACAGACAATCTCTTTTCACATTGGTCAGCTGTCATACTAACCAAAGTAACATACGGCTTCATCTCCCATGCTTGTATGTTTGTGTTGTCAATTATTATAGGAGAGATTCTCATTTCAAATGCTTCTTTGGCTGAAAAATACACATGTACAAAATGTGATACAGTTAATTTCAATACAATACAACAATAATAATACTCATTCTCTAAATTTGTTACATTTTTGTGTAGATAATCCATAATGATTAACCATTGTTTGAAGAATTCTTGACATAGCTTGATCTGTTTCAAGGCCCTCTATTTCAGAAATCCCCCCCTCACATGAAAAGCAACTGAGATATGGCATTAGCTTTGGAATTAACGTATGTATGATAATCAAGGAATGAAAATGCAGATGTAAAATGCACCAAGATGACTAATCAGTAAATTAAACTAAAAAAACTACATGATCACCTTAAAGTGGACTTCTTTGTTGCATACAAAATTCTTGGCTTTATAACAGTCTTAAGATTAGTCCACTCTGTAAACTGTATAAAATATGAAAAACCAAAAGAATTATTGTAATTTAAATACACAGTAATGAAATGTATAGAATCACTAGCTTTGAGACACAGAACCATGTTTCTGTAGCCATGTGTCTGAACAGCAATGTGTCTGAACAATCACAGTTCTTGTGGAATCCCACATTTATTAATTCATTTCTCCACTGGTAGAAATTTGACAGCAGAAAAGGGATCATGGTTCAAATTTAGCAAGTAAAAGCTTAAAAGGTATTGTTCTATGGTGAGTTTAGCACGAGTCACTGTCAAAAAAACCCCACCCGATTATGAAAAGAGGAAAAAAAAATCATTTATTCTGTCTTGCTCTTGTAATTTTGCTTAAATCTGACAACAATTTCGTGTACAAGAGAAAAAAAGACAACGAAGAGCTGAAAGATATTTGTGTATTATTTGTATCCTCATTACTTAGTGCATATGCATATTATGGATCATCTCAGAAGAAATATTTCTGGGAGATGGTGTAGATAACCACTCCAAAAATGGGACACTACCCAAAATACATACCATGATAAAATCTGAGGACAAAACATATTCTTGACAAAGACACTGGCATTTTTAATTGCAAAACATACAAGGAACAGATGACTTCTGTGTTTGTGCTCCTATTGTTTTTCCACACATACTAAAAATATTTCTGTGATGGGATAAATGCTTGTCACGTAACACAGGCATTACAAGACAGGCAAATTTTTAAACAGCACACAAGCACTGAACTGTAAATGAGCAAACTAATCCCTTATTTATATCTCACCTCGTTTCCTGTTCCAGTCATGTGCTTCCCCTAAGCAATCAGGATCATAATGGTATTGTCCATCTTTGTAAAAGTAATCATCAGTACTAAGAATGATTCCACCTGGGTTATCCTCAAGCAAATTCCTGTGAAAGATCAAGAAATAAACAGCTTTTTCCCTTTCTCCTCTCAGGCTCCAGTATCTACTACCATACATACTTTTTTTTTAGTCTCTTGCACAAAACCAAAATTATTTGGAATGGAAGTAGCAAATTTAGGTAAGAGGAGAAAACCTCCAAGCAAATACAATTTACAATAATTTCCCTCCTTTTTCTTCCCAAAGGCTGAGGATTGTCTAGGGGACAGAGCTGATATAATTTCCCTACAAGTCTCTCATTTCAAAACAACAAGGGAGGTATTTTTCCATCTACACATAGTGACATACTTTCACACTGACAAATATCCTGTCTTATTTGTATTAAATGTTTCAAGTGTCAGTTAAAGGTGTCTAAGTTCAGTTTAGGTTTTTAGAGAGTAGGAAAAGAAATCAAACATTCCCCCCAAGAAGCTTCATATATACTACTTATACAAAAAAAGTTGCACAGTGAAAGGGGAATTTCTGCCTGTAAACAGCTAGCATATTTCCATCAACGTTACTAGAAGAAAATACTCAAAATAAACTGGGACTGAAAGAACACAGCAGATCTAACACTACAGCAATGATACTCTGCTGACAAACTCACATGTTCAGAGATAGAAGTTAAAGCTCACCATTTCTATTTCAATTTCCACTAGGAGAGGACCTGCAAGCAACTTGGCTCTCAGCAATTATTATTATTCATCACACTGTATATGTACTGTGTAGCTGGCAATTAGGGTTTACATATAACTATTTACAAGTGTTAGAAAATTGGCTCTGCCTGTGCTAAATCCTGTACATGATTAAGCATTTTTCTTTAGAAGCTCACAATATAAATGTTCTACCTTGCCAAATATGATTTTCCTGATCCTGGAACACCTCTGAGAAGGACAAGTACTTGACCTATAAGATGCATCTTTTTTCTCATCATGTGACAAACACGTGGTTGCTGTGCTTGCGAGAGGTTCAATTTTGAGTTTCTATCTTGATTTCCCCATACCTTCAGAGAAGGGTTGCCATCCCAGGCATTTGAAACCACTGGGGAGGAAACAAAAAGTCCATTTTCCGAAGTTCTACAGTCAGAAATAGGTCTCCAAAGCCCTGGACTGGCAGCCACAGGAATTACAAAGCTGTGACTTCCACTGGAGGGATAAAACACAGGAGCCATGAGATTCCAGTGTTGTTGAGATTGACCTGATGATGTAGAAAAATTTAGGTTATAATTCTGCTGAGTTGGCTGAGTATCTGCAGGTTTTTCTGGTTTGAAACTGGATGTTTCAGAAGAGATACACGCCTCTGGAAGAGAAGCACTCTGGTAGCTGCTAAAGGCAGACACTGCATCTTCGTGTTGTTCCAGGCACCTTGAGTTAGGATCTCCAGTAATGGCTACTCCAAGTTCCATAGGTCTTTGGAAGGACCCACAAGAAGCAGCAGTCACACTGCTTTGATCCAAAAGAGTATCTTCTGTCTGATCAGCATTTTCACATGGCATTTCTCTGTTTGATTGTTTACATACTTCTGAAGCTACATCGTGTTGAACAGGGATTTGCAACAAATCAGAATCTTCCAGTGTCTGTGCAAAAGTGTCTGATACAGATGGTGAGCTTGTCTGGATGCTCAGCTGACTCACTGGTGGCTGGGAATAGCAGAAGTTTTCTAAAACCTCATTATTTGTCTCTGCTTGCTGTGGAAAAAGTAGGGCAGTGCAAGCCGAATCAGATTTTTCCCACTCCGGAAATTCAGTAAAACCATCGTGTTCCACAGCGTGCTCAGGTACTATTTGGTCACTTGCAGAATTAGGCAATTCCTCACTCAAGCTGTAACTCTGAAAGGCAGTTTCTAGTAAGGAATCCAGTTCCCCAGTCAGCTGCACATCAGGTGATAAGACCTCTTCTATTGCTGCTCCAGAATTACTGTGTGCTGCAGTACCTTCCCCCACTCTTTCAGTTGCAATAGATCTTTGCTGATTAACAAGAGGTAATGATGATGCTGCTAAATCAAAACCCAAGGTTTTTGAAGATGCTACTCCTTTGGCATGGGTGGACAGCTCTAGAAGATGATCCATAGCATTTTCTACTGTTGGGTAAGATAAACAGAATAAAGCATGGTCAACTAAACAAATCCAAGTTGATGTGCATGCAATTTTTTTACTTGAAGAAGTAAAATTATTACAACTAAAGAAAAAAACCAAAAGAAAGTTCACTAATTCATCTTTAAACACAGCTTCTGAAACTCCATTTCTCATTAGAAGTAAAGGTAGACCTCAATACAGTCATATTGAAAAATAACAACCTAATAAAAAATACTAAGGAAATATTGTCTAAAAATTACCAATTTTGACTGAAAAAAATATCAGAACTGGATGTTTAAATGGATACTTATTTCTAATCTATCTCATCTAGGTGAAAGAGTGTATAATGAACTAAAAGCTACGAAGGATGAAAGAGATAGAAGTAAGCTAAGTATGTTCACTATGGCCCAGTTTAAAATGTTCTGTCTAATGTAGCCTGAAAAATTCAGTATCTGCATTAATTCTTTGTAAAGCCACTAAAGGGACCATAGGGTGCCAGTGATCAACATGAACAAAATTAGAAGCTGGCACATCATCTGGGCCCTAAAGCGAAGCTTCTGTTTGCCTGAAAGACAGACTAGCAAAAACTTTAAGTATGACTCTGTCTGCACTCATTAAACAAAATCTTTGTCATCCTTCCAGCTTCTCTACTGTATGAAAACAACTTATTAGTACTCAAATATGCTAACCTTTCCCTTTTTAAACTACTGTTCACAGTGTAACACCATGAACGTGTTTACTGCATGCTCCAATAAGCTTTAGATAAAACCGTTATTATGATAAAGGTGAATCTCATTAAGAGTTTGAAGCATGAATCAGCAATTCCATCAAGTTCAATTTTAAAATGAACAACAATCATAACAGTACTCTCACATTTGATATTAAGTTAAAAACTCTGTACAATTTAGGCAATAAAAACAGTCCTTTTAATGGTTGCCTAGCTTTCATACATATAAAAAAAGCCAAAATCTGCCTTCTTCGCACATATTCTTACAATAATCTCAGTTAATCACATCTGATCATATGAACAGATATTAAAATGCTCCATATATGGCTTATTCCTCTGACAAGTAACTCCTCAGACATTGCTATCCAGCACCTCATGTGGTACTTTTATCATAAGCAAATGACCTTGCATATAGAAGAATTTCAAAACCACAAGAGAATGAGAGGGACTGGGCATAAATATGAAAATAGTCTGCCAGAAGAGTTGGGTATGTAGGTCAGCAGAATGCAGGGAAAGAAAAGAAACACAGTTCCAGCAAGGCAGCAGAGAACTAAACACAGCAAACAAAATTCATCCTGCAGAAACTAACCCTCAGTGGACATGACAAGATGACAATGCAAAATATATGTAAAACAAAAGCTCAGTTCAGGTATTTAAGGAAAAGCGAATGCTGCCAGGACCACATATGGCCTACCATAAAAAAATTGTGATCTGGAACATAAAATATCCCTCCTGCGGGAACAGCTTAGGCATCTTGCAGATATGGCACAGAAACTAATTGGAAAAAAACAGAATCTCCTCACAACTCCACCACTCTGTGCCACAGAACAATCCACTCTAAACAGCACCTCCATTTATGTAGCACACTGCTCCATTTACCAGCCTCACAGAAACACTGTTAAGCTTGGAGAATCTTATATGGTTGTAAAATTTCAAAATATTATTACTCACCTACTTATTAAAAGTTAAACTCACAAATATGCTTGCAACACCCACACTAACTTTCCTGGAGTTGCACTAATTAAGAATTATCTGCACATGAAACAGAATTTTAATGTCAGCTGTACATTATTTACCTTTAAAATCACATTCAGACAGAACCATATAAACCACACTAGGATCTAGGTCAGAAAACATCTCTGACATGCTGTTGAAGAGCTCTTCCTTATTGACATAATGCACTGCTTGTGCCACTAAGTGGCTTGGGTCCCCCTGGGATACAGCAACAGCAGCTCTGTCAGAATTGCCATTCTTCTGAGAAGGACTCCCACCAGTTTTCCTTTTCCGTGGCATTTTGTTTTCTGATACCCAGTGTGCTTTTTGTTCTGGTTTGTTCACATGGGGCTGACAGCACCAAGCTTAAAAATCACCAAAAAAGCTCTCCTAACTGGGATAGACAGAACAGAAATAGCAGACCTGGAATAAAAAAAAAAAGAAAAATTTAAATAAAACGTACAATCACATTTCTGTGTCTTCTATTTAAATAGCTAAAAGATAAAAAAAAATACATAAGCATATAGGAAAGCATTTTCTAGATGTCTGCCTTTCTTCATTTCAAATGGCTGACAGCTAGAGTAGCCTTATTTTCCAGTTAACTAGACACTGAATCTGCATCTGGAAGGGAAAACAAATAAAATGTAGCTTAAAAGAGAAATCCAGAAAAGTAAAGTTTGCAATGCCAGGCAGCCAGTTCACAAATATTCCTCTCCTACTGATGACCAGTTAACATTATGGAACATCTACATTCTGTTAATATTCAGAAATTACTCCTCTTATGGAAGTACTGGAAGACATAACAGATGTTACCAAATATTCCAAAAGTCTTTCATGACTTCCCCACACCCATGATATTTTAAGAAAAATCAGGAGTTCCTCAGTGTTCAAACACTGGCAGAGAGGTTGTGGAGTCTGCAACCCCACATTCTCAAAAGCCAACCTAACAGCCCTGGGCTGTTTCAGGGCTCAGGTAATGTGCTTCAGGCACTCCTGCTTGACTTGATTGCTGCGTTGAACCAAGTGACATCCAGAGGTGCCTCAGCCTGTGTGGAGGGTTTTTTTTAATTGTTAAAAACATTTTACAAGACAAGAAGAGGCTTCTGTCCACCTCCCACACTTCTGCCTTGAAGCCTTTGAATACATCTAGTTAAAACATTGTGGCATCTATGATAACTGCAATTACTGCATTAATCTTGTATAGAAAAGGAAAGCAATTATTAATTGAAATGCAAGCATGGAGTATGGCATGGTCTCCCTGTTTTCTTTATATCAGTATCAAAACTCTACTGAGTTCTTGTGATAATCACAATAAACTAATTTATATATTTTTAACTAATTATTCAGAAGACTAGCAAACCTTAGTAAGGCTCTAAGAAATCAGAAGTTAGAAATCAGAAAACAGAAATCTGAAGTTAATTACAGCAGAGAGTCAGTATTTACCAATAACAATCACTGAGTAGGCCATAAAATACCTGTTTTGATATAAAACAGGTATTTTGCCACTGATGATCAATTCAACATGTGCAGATAAATCAATGGCAGCACTTCCATTTTCACTGTCCCTCTGTCCCTGGATCACTGGCACACAAACAACAATGCCAGATTAGTGCCAGATTCAAACAGCACTTCTCCATTATCCTCTATCAATCTCTTCCAAGAACCAAGAGATGGAACATTGACTAGAATGTTGACTGTTATGTTCTCAAGTAATAGAAATTTATGAAAGCAAAACAGACAACTCTAGGAACTCAGGAGTTTCTATCACGTGTACGTGGACTTTAGACAGACAAACGAGACGGATGTCTGAAACAATGACAAGGTCAAGGAAGACTGAAATGCATGACAAGTAAAACAATACACAGGAAAAGGAAGAAGCAGACTTCCAAAAATAAAGGAGAAAGCATAGTGGAAAATGCTAGTTAGCCAGACTGAGCTGGGACAATTGCAGCTGTTTTTTTCATCACACTTTTTTTGGTTTACCTCTCTGATTAGCCATCCTTACACCATTCTTTACTGTCATGAAGAAGTACTCAACAATCAGAAGAAAAAAAAATTACAGCAGGTCTTGTTTCTCAAACTTCTGTATTTAATTGATTCAAGCCAGCAGAAAAGCTTGTCCTAACTTAAACAATGGTCACAGTGCTAAAAACTGTGATTGTTCCTCAGTAAAAGAGGTTCAATGACAAAGGAAAGATCCTGCAAGGGAGAAAGGTATTCATGCACTGTGCATTACAAGCTTTAAGCAGAACAATCCAACTCCCTTATACTGATCAATCCTGTAAGGACATGCTGCTGAAAAACATGCTCTGGCTGCAAGTCTTACTACACATAACATCTCAAGTATAGGAAGAGAAGCAAACAGATAGTATTCAAGAGGAGGCAGAACACACAGAAGAGAGGAAGAAAAATACTAATCTACTTTCTAATTGAGTTATAGTTGATACCAAAAGTATTCACAAAACTCTTTAAATCACAGAGATTGCATTAGGAAACCATCAGCAGTAAATACAGTTCTTCAGAGTCATTACAAGGCCTTGTTTTCTAAGCAAACAGACCAGAGAAGTATTCTAACCACTACTGAATGTTACTAAAAGCATTAAGCAGCATAAGACACTTCTGGTTTAACTCTGACCAAGTTCAAATGGCAAATAACTCATCAGTATTACTTCTCTTCATTTTTTAAGGCCAGAGGAAGTCTCCAGCCTCGACACAACACAAGACTCAAACAATATGAACAAAGCTGCCTGATTTGTATATATTTTAAAATTTCTCTGAATACTTTAAGGTAGTTAACTCCATACATATAAAAGAGGTTGGTTTGGTTTTGGTGTGGTGGTGACAGCTTTTTAGTATGGTTTGCTTTTGGGGTTTTTGAACAATTTCTTAATTTAAAACTATATAAAATACTCATCATGTAGTGTCCAAGTGAATCTTCTGGCTTTAAAAAAAACAAACAAGTAAACACATGCACATATATACTTACATGCTGGCACGGGAAAAAAATCTCTATTTGTAAGACATAAAATAGCAATGGCACAGAACTTACATTTTTAGCTTCACTGAGTTGCCCCACAGTGGGTCCTTTCTCATCTTTCCAAAACCACCACTTATAGCACATTTAACAAAGATCTGCTGTCAAAAACTACAATACACTCTTCTGTCAGGAAACCATACTTTCTAACATATAAATCAGATGTCAGCAGAAGTGGATGCTTCCTCCTAACAAAGGAACAATCAGAACACAAATTAGAATTTGTATTTTGCTCACTTTATGCAAAGTTTTAACACTGAGCAATACACTTAATTGGTTTGAGTAGATTAAGCACAGCTAACATCTTAAATAAATACCCACCATGTCAAACTGACCTCAACTGTAAGATTTCCTAAGGATAAGAACACTATCTGATTTCAGTTTTTAGAGTATTTCTTATCTAAAAAAGCTGACTTACATCAGGTAAAGAAGTAACATAGCAGAAGAATTAGTTAGAAATAAACCTAAGTTTTCTCACCTGTTATTCCCCTTGGTTCTTCACCACAGTTCTTAACCATCTTGAAAAGGTCTACATATCCATGCTGGTGAAGACTAGATTAATTCCATCATGTGGGAAATTAGGCAAATAAAACCTGGTACATCAAAATAAGATTATGTTACTTACACCACTTATTTGCAATGTCCTACTGACGCTAAAGAACGACACTTCCCTCGTCTGCCAACTCCTAATCCACTGTGTACATACCAAAGATGTTAGGTCACTCAAAGTCTGACTTCATTCCAGTGTACATATTAGCCTAGTGCTCACTCCCTACAAGTCTTGTGCTTCCAAACAAACTTAACCACCCCCTCCCCCAAAACAGCAATAACACCACTAAACAAAATAATAATTAAAAAACAACAACAACAACCCAAACATAAGAAAATAACTACCAAAAGCAAACTGAACATGTACACCTAAATTAGGTAAAGAATTTGGAGAAACTATTCTGTCACACTCCTAACATGACAAGCTGATGGCTCAAATACTCTTCATAAGAAATGGAGATAATTATTTCACATTTTACGTCTAACCTCATTCCACTGCTCCAAAGCATTAAAAACTGCCATCAAAACATACAAAGCACTTCACTTAAGCAAGAACTTGATAATGAGAATCCAAATTTACAAAACAAAGGGCATGTTGCAGACAAAGAAAGTTATTCACCTCAACAAAGTGGCTTCAGAAGTGCCATACTAGGAAAAGCTGAAAAGCCATTCAATGATTTTGCAGAACAACCTTTTAACAAAGGTTATTTCCACATTTGTTCATTTGCACTTTGAAGTTTCCTGATTGGAGAAAAACAACTAAGTATTTAAATACAAGCATGAAAGGAAAAGAAGCCAATGAAATCAAACTGAGACCAATTCATTTTACTTTCTAGCTCTATTTATAAAACAAGAAGCTTTTCTTTTTGGACAATGTTTGAGTCTCTCCTCTAAAAACTGGAAGGTAAAAAAGGAAAGAAAAAAAAAAGGAAATGCTTTCCAACAGATTTTTCTCAGTAAGGGTAGGAGTAGCAAAGGGGATGGTTTAGGAACCTTATGCCTTCTTCCATTTCTGCCAGCAGTCAGAAAGGGAACAGTCCGCTTGGTTATTGAATATGAAAATCCTTACCCAGCTAAAGACAGTGCTTCTGGAAACATTTCAAGGATCTTTTCTACTCTTTCCTTCTTCTACTCTGTGTTATTCCCACTAGCTGTTCCAAGGTCTTGTGCTAGTTCAACAGTTTTAACAAAGGTCCTCCTTTATTGTATCAAATTCTGTTGAAGTGTAAGACACTGACAAACAGGTCTCTAACTAACTTGCATACATTTGCTTTATGCAATCTGTTCTGCTAGGATTTTTTTCCACTTTTGTGATTTTTAAGTCTGGCCCAGGTCATACAGATTCTTTAGAAGGTGCTGCAAAAAATAAGTATTCCTTTGAGTACAAAACAAAAACTTCATCCAATTACACACACAGTTCAAGAGCACAAAACCAGCACAAACTCATCTGAAGTGGATGCATTTGAAGCAAACACAACTTGCAGGAAGAACAGAAAACAGTCCTTCCTGTTTGCTAGGAAGGACTCAAAAGTTCTTCCCCACATGCCATGTCATGAGAAGTCAACCTGCAGTGGCACTTGGCTGCTGTTTGACAGGTGACAGAAGCTGTCAAACACCACATCATGCACTTTCCTTTCAAGCCACAAAGCCACTCTTGTTCATCCCTCCATAGAGCTCCCAGAAAGGCACAGGCAAATCTGCTGGATGTACATGATAAAAGCAGTGATGTGGGAGGAAGAAAGCCACCAGTGAGTGCATCCTCCAACACCAGGTCTGCCTGAAAGTAACTACTTTTGTAGTCACCTTCCTTTTGCTGTGTGCTGAAGGACAAAGATTGGATTTTGGCAAAAAAACCCAAGTGGCCTTAGTATTAAGAAGAGTGCAGATATCGAGCATGACAAATTAGGAAAAAATATAAACAACCAGTTGTTCTCCTTGTTTAGGTGGAGAAGGCTGTTGCTTAGGGGTTTGGGGAGTTTTTTTTGAGTTTGTGGGGTTTTTTCAAAAACAGTACCTGCAAAATGTCTTTCCACCTCTAGGGGAGTTTAGAGATATTTCATCCTTTTATAGCTTCCCTCCTATGTCCTTCTCCCATACAGCTCACAGCCCTCTAAAGCATGCTGAAGAAAGGGTTTCCCATGGCAAATTCAGCTTTGAGGGGAGACCTTCCAGGATGCAGAGCTCTTGGGCTACTGGGCTGTCCCCAGTGCAGACTCCACACAGCCCAGCTGTGTTACTGTGACCTGTGCCCAGCCTCCAGAGCGATGCTGCAGCCTGAAACAAAGATGAAGCTTCTGGTAATGTTGGTGCTTCTGCAGTTCCACACCTGGTATCTGTACTACTGCTTAAGATTTTATTCCTACTCCACACTATAAATCACAGAGAGGTATTTGGAAAGAACTCCAGCAGTTCTGGAGCTGCAACTTGCCCACACCCTGCTTCCAGAGACTATTCCAAACTCAGCCTTACTCAGTTGTGTCAGGCAGTATAACTGACAGCTAATTAATGCCCTACTGGCATTTTTATAGTAGCAGAGCCTCTGTGAGAAAAACTAAGGCAATAACTTCTTAAAATTCAGGGACTATTATTTTTAATGAAGTTCTTCTGCATGTGAATTTAGCTCTATAAACATTTCTGAAATAATAATTCAACTATGCCAGCCACTTAGCATATACTACAGAGCAGTACACAGGGAGGAGTGAAACACAAGAGACTGCACAACACCTCAGACCTACAACCCCCCGAAGCCCCTAGTGACACATTTTTATATTCCCTTTATATCAGTGGCTTCCCCAGATGAAATGCATTAATGTTAATGCAACAGAGGAAGAGTTTCTTTTTTAAAAAAGTGTAAACAAAGCAACAAGAAATAGAGTGCAACTCCACAGCCAAAACAAAACAAAACCCAAGAGACAGTAAGAAAAAGCCTATTGAAAAATAAAACACAGGATTTTAAGATGTGCTTTGATGCTGCCCAATTTCCCTCACCAGTTCTTCAGACAGTCTACAGGAACCAAAACTGCAAACACGTGCTGCAAGCATGTGACACAAGCAGGCCCGCCCTAGTCAGGGTGACTGTGCCAGAAAGAACGGAGAGTTAAAACTTTCAGCTTTACAAACGTATACCATACTTAACTTTTCCTGCCTCTGTTGTTTTCTCCCTTTATATTTCAGCCTTTGGCTCTCAAATCTCAACTAAAGACAGGTTATCTAAAACTTTTACTCCTTTTGGAGTTCTTTTACTTAAATTCTATATGAGTTACTCTCAACTTTCCACTGTAAGGTTCTACCGCAAGACTAAGATGCAGACTAAACTTGTCAAGGCACTGTATAAAATAGCATTTAAGTATCTCTTAACAGTCACACTGTCCTTAGTCTTTCAGTGCAGGAGTTAAGAAAAGTACTGGTAAATATGTACTTTTTTTCTTGCTTTTGAAGTCAGGCTCCACCAAAGCTCCAGTGACCTTATGGTACTTGATCAACAAAACTGCAAACCCCGTCCGAAGCACAGAGGGATACTGTGCTACGGAGGTCACAAACAACCTCACGATAAACACGTTCCAGTGGTTCTCGACTGTCAAGAACAAACAAGCCCTTAGAGTATTTAAAATCTTCTCATTTTGAACGGGGTGAATTTATCTGGCGGGTCTCTATTCTTCGCGAGATGAAGTTCACGAGCACTCCGCACAGTCTGCTGCGGGGCAGGCGGCCGAAGCCTTTCCACCGACTCGCTAGCCCTGACCCCCCCTTCAGCGGCCACGGCCCCGGCAGGACAGGAGCTGGCATTTCTGCGCAAGGCCGGGCAACTCGGTGACGGGCGAGGAGGCGCCGCGGGCGGAGCGGGCGAGCGGGCGGAGGGGGCAGGCCGCCGGCACCGCGGCGCTCACCACAGCGGCGGCGA
>VZRX01014577.1:156280-174212 GCA_013398075.1 Notiomystis cincta
CCCCGGCCGCCCGGGGAAGCGCAGCCCGGGAGGAGGCGCCGCCCCGCCCCTGCCCCTGCCCCTGCCCGCCCGCGGCCCCGCCCCGCCCGGCTGAGGCTGAGGGCAGCTCCGCCCTGGAAGCCGGCTGGGAAACCGGCGTGGGCGGGAGGGCAGAGCCGCGGTGCTGCGTACGGAACGGGGGGGAGGGCGGGAACGGCGGGGGGGGGNNTGACAGCTAGCGCGGTGACATCTCTCAGCCGTGTAGTGACAAGTTTCACGCTTGTAACAAAAAGCCCGAGTGTTTAGTTTCTGCTGCTGCTGCCCAGTTTTCCTAAGCAGTTCTTAACGTTGAGGAGAGATCGGTCCCACAGTCTGGAATTGCGCCGTGGGCCTGCAGGCTGATCCTGAAGGGGAAATGGCATGTAAACGGCGGACAATGCTGAGAGTTTGTAAGGCAGCTGAGGAGTGTCTGGTGGGATCTAGCATCAGTGATTGCTGTGGAAGTTAAGAGCCGCAAGATGTTAAGGAGCAGCTGATTAGGAGGAGAGGGCTTCCTTATCTGCAACAAGCAATGGACACTTGATGGACAGTGGAAGGTTATGGAAAGATGAAAGAAAAGGGATGTGCTCTTGATGGATTGAGATGGTGATTAGTAGCCTTAAATTAGAACTGCTGTAAATCCATCATGAAAGAAACTTAAGTGAACAAGAGTTTTGAATTTATTGACACGTATTGATACACAAGGTACAAAAGGGGTTTAGGGGAAGAGCTCTTAAAATAAAATTATTTTAAAAACAAACAAGCAAACAAAAACAACCAACTAACCAAAAACAACCAAAAAAACCACCAAATAACACTTAAGATGAGAAGGTTCTACTGGGAGAATTTTTCTGTAGTTTTTATTGAAGTTCATTAGTCTGAAAAATTTCGCAGTCACCAAATGGGCTTTAAAATACAGTTGGAAAATTACATATAAAGTTTACCTATTACTGGTATCTGAGAATAGGACTTCATTACCTCGCCATAGACATCCTTGACAGCTCCGTCTCTCTGCCTGTCCCAGCAAGATATAGGCAGGGTCTCCACCACTTCATGCTTGTACATCCAGTTCTCAGGAGATGGATTCCTGTGCCCCATTGTCCTGAGATAGCTCCCTGTCATCTGCATGCAGCCACCTCCCATCAGGGCACAGTGCCTCAGGGGGGCATTTGCTGAAGGTGTCCCGCTGCGATCTTCCCGGGGAACAGAAACAGGACACTCCAGTGAAAGAGGAGAAGCATTTTCCCTCCCGACAAGGTGTCACGACCCACTTGTTAGGGTGCTCGATGTTGTTTATAACTTCTCATCACGCTGAACAAATATACCAATCCACGTGTCAGAGAACTCTTATGTCTTACTGCATAATCATCTTAACTCCAGCAAATAGCCCACTATTTAGTCTCAAAAGTGTTGGCTATCAAGCCCTTAACTTTGACAACAAACTTCAAAAAGCTGCCAACTCCCACAACAAACTTCAGGTCTCAGAAGTGTTGGCTAACAAGCTTACAATTTAACATGCTCCCAATCCTAACAACATTTCAGGTATATAGTGGTCAGGGGTAAGAGTGGAAGGAGAGACAGAACAATCCGCTTTCTTTTATAGTTTATCTGGTGCACGTCTTATATAAGAGAGGTTTTTGCACTGGTTCGTTCATGCATGCAATACTTAGCCCTTCAGAGCCCTCAAGCAAATGAGGTCTGTGGGGATCCTGGAGCCCTTTGTAGTAAGGTGCCCTATAGTTGAGAACTCAACCCTTGTCTTGATTCAGGTGCACTGAGCATGAGTCTCAAGGCAGAAAAGCAAGTTGTCTCTGTACAGCACTGCCCCACCTCCACAGGACCCTCTTTTACAGTCACAGCTTTCCTGTCACAACAGTCAGAATGTTAGAGACAAAACATGCTTAAGTGATTATGCCCGGTCCTCCACAAGGGGAGCAGGGTTGTCTCCCACCCCGAAGATCCCTCATGGTGTGATTCATCCCATTCAAAGGAGGTGGCATCCCTCAGCCTCATTTTTGTCCTTCCTTTTCCTTCAAGGAGGGAAAGGTGCAAGATGTGGCCTTCAGCAGACTACTAAAGATCTGCTTGTTTAGCACCTAATCTTAGATGCTTCACAAGAAAGACTAGGAAGTCACAGCCAGCTTTGTGTCTCAATCACAGATACTCCACTTCGGGTTCCTTAATGGCTTAGAGAGCCTCCTTCTGCCACCAGGACCCAATTGTTTCCATTATAGATGTAACTTTTAATTTTAATGCCAATAATGAATAAACAACTGCAAAAATAATAGCTGTTTTTAGGGTGAACTATGTACACATGGGTAGCTCACCATAGCTGTCCTGTGAAAACTGCAGAAGGCTGTTTGGGGTAATTTATCTAGAGCTTGTAGGGATCACAATCCCAAAGTGCTGGCTATTTGGTAGCACAGCAACAGAAAGGCAAATTAGGTCTTTTATGTAGAATTTCTCAATGCATATATTCCTCAATAAAAGTAATGAAACACAATTTGAAATTTGTATTCAAAACATTTAATGTTTTAGGAAATAAATTGGTTTAGGCATTGCTAGTTTGCCTGTGATTTTGCCATTTCAGTACTTATCTTGTAGCTATATAGTGTGCAATATTTAAATAATCAAGGACAAACATTTACACTTCTAATACAATACATAAAGCCTATACATAATCATCCAGAGGATGTGTTCATAAGCCTCAAAAAAGCTGTCTCTTTCCATGATTCACAAAAGCAAAATAAATAATTATTCAATACACTGCTATTGTATATGTCAAAAAAATCTGGAGGGAAATTTGCCTTGATTGGAATTCGTGTGTGCGTGTGGTGTCAAGTGACAGTTCTGTGCATGTACCAGGAACTGTTTCCTTACTTCATGTGTTCAGTGTCTGGACAAGTATCAGGAAAAAAAATCATTTCTCTTTAAGGGTGTGATGCTGGTAATGTGTTAATCATACGTTTGGAAAAATAGGTCATGTAAATTCCAGTGTAATGACTGTGTCTTTATACTTTTAAGGTTGCCAAAAAAAGAGGAAGAGAGGTTTTCAGTATGCTCTAGTCTGATAGCCTCCATTAAACTGCACTGCTAGAGGAGTGTTGCTGCTGGCACTTGATGCATGAAACTATGTTGTTCTTTGCCAGTTGTACATATTACAGTATTTGACACCATGAAAATACCAGACTAATTTGGGCACTGGCAGATTTCTCACTACTGCAGTTAACACTGTAAGTAGGAGGGATTTGATTTAAATAGGAGGGATTTTTGATTGGAAAATTATAATCACTGTACTAGAGGCTCTTTCAAGTATTTGTGTCCTTTTTTTCATATTTTCACACAAATTTTTTCAAACAACAGCATAATCACCTATTATATATGCTGTTGGTTTGGGTTGGGTTTTTTTTCCATTTCTTTGCCTCTCCTTATGTCTACACTTGGCTGGTTTTTACTTTGAGTGGCTTGAACATACAGCATGTAATCTGTGCTGTTTGCCTAAAGTGGTTAATCTGGTCTTCACTGAATACTTTAACAACAGATTTTCCATTTTAGTTTCTTCAGTGCTGCCTTCTTAAAGTAAAAATACTTTTGTATGTTTTTGCTTTTGTTATAAATCACATTAAAATAGTAATATTACCAGAGTGGAGCCATAGAAGAAGGAAATGTCAGTCCCTTACAATGTTTCTGATGATATACAGCCTACATCTACTCAGCAAATTGTGATTTCCTTTCTTCTACATTCAAAATGTCTTTATAGTTAAAAAAAAAAAAAGGTTTTGATTTGCAAGAACAATTTGCAGCTAAACTTTTGGCTTGAAGAATGTAATGGTGTGGCAAGAAAGACATGTTTAACTTTGCCAGTTTTAAAGACTTGTTATTACTTACAGTAACATGTTGAATATACAATAATAAATACTGTAGAAAAAGGCCTGAGGAATAAGTGTGTATTAAAAATTAATGTCTGCTCCAGTAAATCTGAAGTAAGTTACCTTTCCAGAAGCTTAAGGTATAGTTTTTATCATTATTCAGAACTTTACTTTGGACCTATAATATATGTAATCAAAGCCCCAAACTATCATAGGTTTTTCTTTCCTTTAGAAAGGAGAGATGAAAATAGCCCTCATCTAGTTCCTGTAGAAACTGTTTTAAGAAAAGTTGATTCAGTCCCTCCATGCTGTAACCCTCTTCCAAAGGAGCCTTCCACAGTCCATTGCCAGCTTTAGGTTTCATTTACCATTGCAGAAACTAAAGAGTGTTAGCTATCCCTCCCTGATTTTTTAAATCGATTTTAATGCTGATTTAGGATTTTTTAAGTTGGTTTCTTAGAATGTCTCTGTCTCCTGTTAATATTACTTTGTTCATGATCTTAGACTTTGTGTTCCTACAAAAGATAACTCTTCCTCTCTGCCGGAATGTAATTTCTGAAATAGAAATTTAATTCCTTAAGAAAAAAAGAAAAAAGAGAGGGAGAAGTTTTATAAAAAGAAATGTGTGCAGAGTAACTCACATACCTGTCTCTTTTCCTCCACCCATCTCTAGATTTAAGTCAAATGCATAGTGAATATTGGGGTTTTATCTCCATTAAGAAACTTCATATCTGGCTTCTATACTTGCAGGATATTGATCTTCTGTTCCATATTGCTATCAATTCCATAGTTAGCTGAAGAAACAGGTTGGTATCACTGCAGTAATGGTGGTTATTTCACACATTCATTTTTTAAATCCAAATAGTGCAGATTCATTACATGTATATTAAAATAAAGCCTTAATTCCCTCTAGACAGGGTTCTATTTCAGCATTATTTTAAACAGAAAAAAAAATTTGAAGCAGCAGAAATCTAGATCATTACGGTGCTTTTTGCCCCACTGAAGACAATAGCAAAAATTCTGCTGATATCAATAGGATTGCATTTTTAAGTAAACAGGTCATGCTTATTCCAGCATTACCACTAATGAATACTAAAGAAGTCACTTAACAAATCAGTACTTTGGTTCACCTATCCATCAGTAAACTATCAGAGGAGTTTATAACATTACCACTGAAGGTTAATAGTTGCAAATTTTCAAATTCTTGTTTAAACACATTCTAAAGCATCATATTACTAGTCTTCTCTTAAAGTACCTGTACTTTAATGAGGTACTCCAGATATATTGCAGAACAGAAATAAAATTTGCTCATTATACCTGCTATGCTAAACATCTCTGGAATATGTGAACTATAAAGATGCTTGGGTTTTAGGAAAGGAGGTTCAGAGAGATAATGACAATAAATGTTATTATCCACTAGCTGAAGAATTATACTTAATTGTATTTTCTCTGCAGGCATAGAATGAGGTCATGCTTATATAGCTGACAGAATCCTCACTGCTACAAGGACCTTCTGAATTTGGAATAAGCTCACACTTCAGATTTGATTTGTGTTGAATCTGATTCTTGTATTGGATGTTCTCTGCTCTGCTGTTTTTATCAATCTGTCAAATGCAATAGATACCAAAAATCTACCCTAATCTGTTTAAACTGCAGAAATGGAGAACAAACAATCCTTAATATGCCACCTCAGCATATGATAAAAAGTAATAAGCTGATTTTCATTGTAACTGTCATGTTTTTATCTGTTGAATATCACTTCCTTTATTTTTAAAAACTGCATTGATCCTATCCTATGGTAAATTTAATATCAGATATCTTAGAGGTCCACGTATTTAAGTGGCATAAGAACAAGGTTAGGAGTAAAATTGCATTCCTGTATTATTTTAAAAACAGATTTCATGTATATCACTGCAGGAATTAGACTTAACAGGAAAAAAATGAATAATGGTAGACACTTCTCCAACTTCTACCATTCCCAACATGTCTTGTTAAAAAAACCAGAACAACAAAACCGTGGAGGGTTCACTTAATACATCTTCATCAAACAAACTGCAACAGCAGCTTAACCATGCCATGCAATACCACAGAGTAGGTTAATAGGCAGTTACTATCATCTGAAATTGTAGGAACTTTGTAAGCAGGGTTCTGTTATCTAAACTGGAATTTGACCAGGATGTGACAGTTTACTTATTGTTTTTGACATGACAATTATTGTATGCTGATTAAGATAGAGGACATTTCCATGGAACAGTATCATTAATGGCCTCCATTCATTCAAAAAGCCAGAGTTGTAAGAACAAAACTGCCCCAGGACAGAAAATCTCCAGGTTTCCAATCTGCAAGGTATCTGCCTTCAGGCAGTTGTTAACAGCACAGGCAGAGTTGTAGAAGAAATGTCACTGACTTTGAACTCAACTAAAATATTCTATATTAAGACAGAACTAACATAATTCAAGAATTTGCAGTGATACTTCAGCATTTTATGTTCTTGGGCAACTGAGCTTCTCCTGGGATATTGTACTAAGAACCAAATCCCTAGTATAAGTGATAGCAACTGAATCCAAACAATTCCATGTTGGACTTTCTCTTCACTAAGGAAGAATTAGGGCAGGGGCAGAATGGAAAAGAAGTTTGTTTCATTTAGTAAGAACAATATGTCATTATATGTGTTAGATGGTTAAAATAATCTTATGCTGCTGTTTACCTTCATCAAGATAACCTGTAATAACTACAAACTACCCCGCTCATACTGGGATTTTATCACATGGAGACACTTTATACCTCCTAAAGTAAATGTTTTCCTTAGAGCAAAAGAGATGCATTTCCTCAAATACATTAATTCTCAAGTTTATTTAATGTGATCACATCATACTGAGATGCAGAAATAAACACTTGGAATCAAACCATTTAAAATGTCAATTTCAAAGAAAAGGGGAAAAAAACCCTATCAGTTATTATTTTCTTTCAACTATGTAATAGCTTCAAAATTCTACAATATATAATATATAATAATCTGGCAGGTATCCTACGTAGTTTTCCTTACTTATCATTTGTTACACAAAAGCTGCTAGTTACAGCAATTCTTGTGCTTGACACCTGTCATGAACATCTGTGGATTACCCCAATTGCTTGTAAAAATAAATTAGGGAACTTGTTATGGTCTAAACCCACTAGCACTCATTTATTAATTAGATTTCAGTAACTAGTTTCTGAACTTGAATAACTTGTATGCCAGATCTCTTATGCTGAAACTAGAAGCCAAGGAGATGGGGGAAGGGAGCAGCGAGTGATGTGCATTTAAAAACAGCTGTGTAGACACCATTTCTTAAGAAAATCCTTTGTTTATTATGTGCTTCTTTGTAATTGTAATTGTCACATGATAGAATCTAATGATTTAGATAGGAAATGAACAGATAGCTATTTGGCTGTTGCTGAATGGGGAAGAAGGCCTTCTTTTGCTTTCCTACAAATTCTGACCTCTTTGGGTCTTTTTTAGTCTCTTTAAAATCCACCTATCACTTCTATTTTTTAACATTTCATACTCTCTCTCACTGGAAACGGGGCCACATTCTTTCCCAGTGAATAACACCAGCAACAAAAGCAATTCAAATTTAGAAAGCCACAGGCAGCTAAGGACCATCTTACAACAGTTCCAGTGACATAAAAGGACAATCACTCCTTCTAACAGGACGGTCTACAGTTTCCAATTTATTTAAGGACTAGGCAAAAAATAAGTTAGCTTGTACCTGTCAAATTCATGAGAATTCCAAGTTCAAAGAATGGGAGAATCTTATCTTGAAACAAGCTCCACTCCACCCTGAGCTAGCTCCTGACATTCAGATTGGTATCTGCAACCTGATACACACAATTCAGGATGGAGCAGAGGTGGTGTCATTTGGATCTGGGCCCATCTGTAATACACAACTTATTAAAAACCCAGACAAACAAACAAACAAACCCTAAACCAAAACAGTTGATACAACCAGCATGAAAACATGTTTAAGCTTTTTTCAAACAGATGACCAAACAGTGAACTCTTTCAACTGCTTTATTCCTCTGATTACACTCCCCAAAAACTGGAAGAAAGAACACACTAACTTAAAAGAACATTGAAATGGGAGTAGTTCATATTTTCTGTCTAGTTTTAATTTCTGAGTTAGTATTTCTTCTGTGCAGTGGTGATGGTATGAGACTAAAATGTGTACTTCAATACTTAAGTAAGAGTTTTAGCTTTGTCTCAGTTTTTATTATGAACTTGCCTATTTTCCATGTACAAAAAATAAACTAAGTATACTACACAGAAGAGTAGAAAGGGAAAAGGTTACATATTCAGCAGAACAAATTGCCAATTTCCCCCTTATCCATTGTGCTGGGTTTGGGTGGGGTAGAGTTAATTCTCTTTACAGAGGCTGGCATGGGACTGTGTTTTGGATTTGTGCTGAAAGCAGGGTTGAAAATACAACAGAGATGTTTTTGTTATTGCTGAGCAGCTCTTACACAGAGTCAAGACATCTTCTGTGAGGAGGCTGGAGATGCACAAGGAGTTGGGAAGGGACACAGCTGGAGCAGCTGACCCCAGCTGACCAAAGGGATATTCCAGACCATACAGTCATCCTCAGTATTTAAAGCTGGGGGAAGAATAAGAAAGGGGGGGACATTTTGAGTGATGGCATTTTTACTTCCCAAATATACGTGATGAAACCTTGATTTCCTAGGGACGGCTGAACACCTCGGGCATGCCTGCCCATGGGAAGTGGTAACTGGATTCCTTGGTTTGCTTTGCTTGTGTGTGAGGCTTTTGCTTTACCTACTAAACTGTCTTTATCTCAACCCATGAGTTTTTTTCCCTTTTACCCTTCCAATCCTCTTTCCCATTCCACTGTGAGAGAATGACTGAGCAGCTGTGTGGGAGTGGGTTGCTGGCTGGGGTTAAACTGCAACATCCATACACGTGTTGGTAATTATTGTCCTCAGCAGCACTGTGCAGTTTGTGACTTTGATGACTCTTAAAGACACATGGTTTTGGACTTTCCTAATTGTTCCTGGTTATACATATACTTTTCAAATTCAGCAATTATAAAAAGCACATACAAGTAAATCCATATCTATGTTTAAACCCATTAATGGGATGAAACAGAAGACAAACATTTCCATAACTGAAGCTTGTTTCACTTACTTTTCAGAACTCTACACTGTCAGGTTCACTGCTTTGGGGATGGCAGGTTGTGTCACTCTCAAGTGTGACTGCAGCCACTATCACACATATGTTCTTCCCAGGTCTCAGCAAGAAGACTGACCATGCAGCATCAAAACAGCAAGCAGGACATATGCACATAGAAATAAAAGCTCCCAATATATTTTGATGTAACTCTCCAGCTGATCTGAAACTCCATATGTAAACAGAGCAAAAGAAATCCACAACAATCTCCTTTTTAACTTTGAATTTTAATAGGATGCTCTGTTTTTAAAAATCTTCTTGCAAGTTTCTTCAGCTGGTTTCTGAAGAGATTATTATAGTGGCTGTGAAATATGGAAAGCCAAAATCAGAACTGAAAGGGGTCTTTATGTTAAGTAAATAGAACTGTGGATGTAACTCATTTTAAGATATATAACAGAACATTTAATTGTATTGCTCTCAGAATTTGGTTTCTCCAGTTCATCTCGAATTTGACAAAACTGTACTTACAGATCACAAATAATGATATTTAAAAGCTACTTACAATTCACTCAGTGCTATTTATTTCACCTTCTTTCTCTGCATTTTTTGTTTGCTCACATGAAACTCCTACTGCCCAGCCAGCTACAGATTTTCTACTATGTGTTCATCTTTGCTCATCTCATTTCTCCTGTTCATTCATACCTTTTCCAGTGTTCCCATTTCCCACACCCAGCAGCATGTCAAGGGACAAATCTTAGAAAGGAACAGAGAGAAAAACACCAAAATAAGACTTTGGTAAGATAGATAAAATATGACTGCAAGTTTGCTTAAATTCAGGGAACTAGAGAGGCTTTGGGGTTTTTTTTGCTTATAGATTATGTCAGCATTTGTGTAGTTCTTTTAGTGTTATTTTGTACTTGCTATATGAAGCAGCTTCCTTAGGGGATTTAAGGATCTATTGCTTTTCTCCCCTAGAAGTAACATTATTCTGTTCTGTCTTACTATATTCAGAATCTGATAGACTTGTCAACATATTTTTTCATTTAAATCTTTTTTTTTTACTGTGAAGCTGTGTAAGAGAACATATTGTTCTAGTTTTTTGAAGAAAGATTCATGCCTAACAGAGTGCATCCAGGCAGCTGAATGATACTGAAAATGGATGAAAAATATAGTTCACTCCATTTTTCTTCTGGATTAGAGATGGCTGCTGAGCAGATCTTGAAGGTTTAAAAATTATTAAGTATAGGTCAATGGCATTTCATAAACAAAACCTGACTACATCTAAAATAGTGACTTAAATGTTCACATGGTGGCTAAAAGTCTTTTTCTGCCTTATTAAAGGACTTAGATAAAAGAAGTTTACAATTTTAGCAAGTCCTTCCCTGAAAATATAAAGGATTAGGTATAAGCATGCGGTGCCTGGAAGATAAAAAGCACAGTATAGAGATATACTTAAGAAAGCAAGTGTTTATGTGCTTGATACAGTGTAGTTATAGTATATTACACAGAGTACACATGAGCTGCCTTGCCAAATTCAGACAGGATATAAATAGTGGAATTAGATGTTGGTGAAATTCTAAGTGGATACATACATACTTCACAAGCAGCAATCTCTCTGCTGGCATTAGCATCACCTTCATTGATCACTACACCATCATGGACTTTTTTATACTGCATAATGAAGAATTTTTGGCTAAATATTTGAATATTGTTAAAGCAGTTTTTGTATTACTAAGCATTTTTGTTAAGACTACATTCTTCTCATTTTTCTATTTGCTTTTGCCTTGTCTAGGCTACTTCTGGCTTTGTGTACTCGATAGTTGATACTCTGTGCTCTCTGGACACCAATTCATTGTCTGCTTTGTCAACCACCCATGCAGGTATGGCTCAAATAATCTTATTTTGCTTCTCTGCTGCCACACATCCAGAATTTAGGAAAATTTTCTTCCACTGATACTCAGTACTCCTTGCTGCTGGATCACTATGTTGTCAGTGTGCTGCTACTGTCATGCTGGCTGATGAGCTGGATGCAAATGTCCAGTGCATTAACTGAACCAGAATTGTAAGGATGAAGTGACTGGAGCAGCACAAACCAAAGAAGTAATTTTATTTTATAAATTCAAATGCAAATTGTTCTTTACAAGGGTTTGAAATTCCAGCTTTCATATTCAGGTTCCAAGATGGTGTAGTGGTGTAGTGTTTTAATGATTATCCCCTTGAGCCACTCACAGAACACATTGACTGGATCATCATTAGTTGCTCCCCTAGTGCATAAACCTATAAGATCAATATATTTCCTGACTTTGTTCAAAGGCAAACTATAATGATTCTGTTGCTCACAGAGTCATACCCACACACTTTGATGCTTCCCCACGTTTGATAAATGCAACCCCTTTTTAAGCCTGTGAATATACCACATAACCTATCCATCAACGTGCAATGACCCCGTCATTACAGCACAGCTCTGAGGCTGCACATCCAGTCATCAAACGACTTTCTTTGACCATAATGGTAAATTCCAAGTTCATATTAATTTGTAAAGTTTCATATCATTCTTTTCTTTACCGCGAGCAGTAGACATTGTATCTGTTGGAAGAATTAGCAACAGCAGCACTGTAAATATAATCAATACTTTTCACAAATGAGCCTCTTAATCAGAACTTGTTAGTACCACACATGTGCTCATTTTTAATACATCACAGGATAGTTCTTATTTAACAGGGCAGGGGAGAGACTCATTGTCTTGCCTCCAGAAAATAGCTGCCATGGGCTAAATATGCTGCCAAACTTTTCCAATTTCCCCAGTAGTATTTCATCTAAGCAGTCCCATACACTCAGAATTTCCCCAAATCTGCCTTGTTATTTGAAAAAATACCAAGTGAATATAAAGAATCATGTGCTACCATTAAAACTACAGGTAACTGCAAATTTCCTTGTAGCCTGGCTGGGACAAAAAAAAGAAAAAATCTCAGAAGGACTTCACGGAATGGAAAAGTTCAGCTTGAAACTGAGTTCTTTTAAATAACCTTCAGCTGATGACCTAACACTCTGTCACAACCACGTCTGCTGTACACCAAGCATTAGGGAGACAAAGGCTAATGAAAAACAAGGTATTCCTGAGTATGTCACAAATAAAATAACTTTACTCAATTAATAAAAATAGTGTATTAGCTAGCTTCATGATTAGTTCTCTAGCTATAGAGACTGTTCATAAATTAAATCACCTGGGATCAAATCTACCCAATCAGAACCTGTCCAATAGAAACTGGAAAATTTTGAAGAATAGTTGATCCACCCATGGCTTCCCTTACAAAAGCCTGGAAAAAAAAATTCACCATGAAAGTAGAAAGATTTGACTGGTGAAATGCCTAATTTTTTGCTGTAGCAACTTATGAATCTGACTTTTGAGAAATTATTGATAGTGACAAAGAAAATGGAAGCTTTTGCTCTAGAGTGCAAGCAAAGACTTACATACCTTCTGGACAGAAAAGATGATAAATGCACATATTAAATATATTATTGGAGAAAAGTAGACTTGGTTGTCAGAAATGAATAGGTGTAAATGTATGTGCTTTGGACACATCAGGAGCAGAGATGGAAATAACCTTGAAAATGTAATTATGGAGTGAATGGTGACAAGTCATCATAATTGAGAGCAGCTAGAAAGGAGGTGGATAGATGACATGCAGTAGGCTGCTGTAACTTCAGTTTCTGAATGTTCAAAACTAGCAATGGATCATGGAGGCTTCTAAAAATTCTCCTGTGAAATCACCAATCTGCAGGTGCCAATAAATTGATTTTACTTCACTTGCAAGCAAGTGAAAGAAATGAAATCATTCTGTCAATAGAGGGGTTTGTAAATCAAAAATGTATTCATAAATATACACTTTTTCACAATGGCTTAAATGTTATGTACAGTGACAATCCTTGCCACTTCCGAATGTGCCAGGACACTACAAAAGTTCAGTAGCAAGTGTAATTGTCTCTGGCAAGTATATGTGTGTGTGTATATATATATATATATATATATATATATGTGTGTGTGCTGGGGAAATAACGGATCAAGCCCAGCCCTGTGCAAAAAGCATTTGGAGGTGCTGGTGGCTGAGAGTCTGGACCTGACCCAGCCATGGGCACTCCCAGCCCAGGAAGCCAAACGTGTCCTGGGCTGCACCCAGAGCACCGTGGGCAGCAGGGCAGGGAGGGGATTCTGCCCCTCTGCTCTGCTCTGCTGAGAGCCCACCTGGAACTCTGCATCCAGAGCTGGGGTCTCCAGCACAGGAAGGACAGGGACCTGTTGGAACTGGTCCAGAGAAAGAACATCAAGATGATCAGAGGGCTGGAGCATCTTTCCTGTAAGGAAAGGCTGAGAGAACTGGGGTTGTACAGCCTGAAGAAGACTCCAGTGTGACCTTGTAACAGCCTTTCAGTACCTAAAGGGGGCTTACAAGAATAATGGTGGCAGACTTTTTAGCAGACCCTGTTGGGTTAAGACAGGGGGTGATGGTTTAACCCAAAAGTGTGTAGATTTTGACTAGGTGTAAGAAAAGATTTTTTACCAGGACGGTGCTAGAACACTGGGAGAGGTTGTTCAGAGACATGGATGTCCCATCTGTGGAAACATTCACAGTCATGCTGGACAGGCTTGGAGCAACCTGATCTACTTGGAGATGTCCCTGCTTCCTGCGGGGGCCTGCACTGACTAGATGACCTTTAAAGTCCCTCTCTACCCAAACTATTCTATAATTCTATGATAACTGCCCTATTTCCCAGCATGATTCAGAATAAAGACATCTTTAGGCAGCAGAGGGAGAACCCCTCCTTACCAAAACCAGAGCAAAAATAACATTTAGACAAATCACGGCTGGGGATCAGTTTCAAAAGAGTTTATCACCCATACAGGATTTAGTCCTTCCCTCTTTTTAGAACTGGTACTACTCCATGAGACTCAGTGATCTGTAGGACTCTTCCACAGAAGCATTTTGTGTCTCCATGTGATTGTCTTCATGACATAATACACATAAGTCCTCCTGCACCCCTTTACATATTTTATCTTGTCAATATAGATAATGGGAGATACAGAAGTCCCTGATTTTTGGACAAAGCTTGCTTCCTGGTCTGTTCTAAGAGTAATTTCACTGTAAATACCCTCTGGAATGGAACACCTTTTGAAACCTTTTCATTATGGCAATACACATTATCAAGAAATCCACCTCAGACCCACCTCAATTTACAGCAGATGTAAAATACATCAATTATTAAAGTAGGCAGTTAAAACACTTAGGTGGTGTTATCAAAGATATGTTATGCTGCAATGACAGATATTACTTATTGCAGTTCATAACACAGTGTCATATCTTAATGTGACTGTTTACTTCTTAGTTATTGTTACTATCCATGTTTACTGTATTAACAAAGACCTGAGGACAACCACTAAGCAGTTCCTGGAAACATGTGAGCATAGGCTAATTTAATCAACATGAATTAAAGCATTTTCTATACTTGAAGTAATCACTCCATGCTCTCTTCTGTTTCACCTGAAAGATGTTTGGTTTTGAAAACCCTGTGCTGCATCACTTCCCCTACCAGTGAAAACACATTTTCCTTTCTTGATCCTTTCCTTGAACCTGTCCTATCACAATACAGAGAAAGAAGCACATCACAAGGCTGCCCCACAGGTGTTCAGCACCTTTTATTTCAGTCTCCTTATGAATAACACTTGCAATCATAGTCTAGAATATAATAAAAACAAACAAGAGCAGATTGCAGTAAATACATTCCAATAAAAATAATGTGAGTAAAGGTAATAAAATTCTGATGGAAACAGTAAAATCTGGGTAAAGATTAAAGGACTTGGTCATATTATTACACAGAGCCATCCAGTAAAACCCAAGGGATCATGTGAACCTGGCTACAGCTGTACAAGCACAGTCCAAGTCAGATCTCAGCTGCTTGCTGAAATTAGAAGGGTGAAGGTCAAACAAGCAAAAGCAACAAACCAGACACTAGCAGCTGTAATCAGATCTGATGAGAGCAGATTTCAGGACTATTCAGATTAAAGACTACCACAGGTCAGATTATCTGCAGCTTTTATGTTTTTACATTCTGAAAAGGCAATGCATATATTCAAACTAATTGGCAGTTAAGTGTTCATTCATACCTCCCTTAATTGGGTGTGATATCAGAACCACATGCCCTGTTTTACCCCTTTAGAATTTCAAACGGTGCAGAAGTACAAATCCCACTGCTTCTCATGAGAAAAGATAGGACCATTGCCTAATCAGCCCACGATTACAGAATTTGCACCTACTCCTCTCAGCCATTTTGCTGATATGTCCAAGACTCATTCAAAACACCACATATCTGGCTAACATACTGCTGACTAATCACTCATTACCCATAAAAGCAGGAATCTTCTGTGAACTCCTTGACAGTCAACCTTCCACTGATGCCTTTCAAGACTTCCTGTTATTCTCTTTACCTGAAATCTGCAAGAAGACAGAGAGGTCTTGGTCCACAACCAGGAGTACTTCAGTGTGGGGATTCACAAAGAACTTGTGTAAGATGAAACAGAATTTTAATTGAATGAGCAGATTTGCCTGGTACTCCCAAGTCAAACCTTTGAATTACCATGTCTAACTACATGCTACTTTCAACGTACATATTCCTTATGATGCAAGACTGTATTTTATTCTTTAGTGAAAAATAAAAGTGATTAGAAGTGCATACTAGAGGCTTTGCACTGTGTTTGTCCTGAACTTAGACTAAAAGCAAATTGTGGGAGCATAGTCCTTTACCATTACATTCTTGGTCCTACTTCATGACCCATTGCATAAACATTTCTAAGTAAAGATGGTGTCAGTTTGTGAAAAAAAATCTTCTAACTACAAGATTACAACAAGAAGTTATGACATTGTAGATCACACCAATGATATACGTAAAACAGTGCTTTTCAATAACAACTAAAGAATATTTGAAAATAAATATTAAAATGCAGGAAGTTCAGAGACTTAGGTGAAATTTCTGGAATGCAAAACCCGGAGTACTTCATTTCTGCCCAAGGAGAAGACTGCCTAACATCTTTTTAGCTTTATGTTTGGTTCATGAAAAAAACCTTAGCAACAGACTCTTTAAATTTAATTCTTGCATCATTTTTACTAACTTAGATTCTGTCTTTTCCTATTTAAACTGAAGCCAGCTCATATAGGTTTTTGATATATACTTTACTTAGTTACATAATAATCTAGGATTTGTTTCTATTTTATTGTGCTAATAGAAGTGCATTAAAAATAAGGAACCTACACCAAATGCTTTATATTAGTAATCTGAGAAGAAAGTACTTTATGTACTTGTATGGATATATAATGTAAGGATAGAAGACCCAAATATGTTCGATATATATTAGTTCTGACAGCACATCTTATTTGATTGACAACAAATTAAAGTTGATAGCTAGTCTGAGTACTTCAACTCTAAGGCAAATCTAAATGGCCCCTTTACTTTGGATTAGGAAAAAAGATTAAATGCTTTGTATTTGCTTTATTTATTTATTAAAATCAGTACAACCTTAGGGTCACCTGTCCATTGTGAATGCTCAAATTCATCAATCCTTAAGCCTGGAAAGAATCATTTCATCTAAGTCTGGATTCACAGCCAGATTTACATGCCTGGCCTGGTGATACCCTTCTAAATTTCAAAATCAGCATCTGAGATCCTCCTGAGACACTGAGATGTCTGAGTGTTTCTTGCAACTCTCAGTCATTTTCACTATAATCCTTCTAAGCTGGTGTCATAGATACTGTGGACATTCAAGGCTTTAACTCCCCTAGGACAACACTGCAGGGAGACAAGGAACACAGCTGTAGGAGAGCAATTTCCTACCCACATGCTATTACACCAGAAGTTCCAGAGAGCTTCTCAGTCTTTGTACATTTTCCACCCACACCTTGTAAAGCTGGAATTTGGCACACTTCGCCATAATCTTACTTACTTTACTTACCCTTCCTCATCACGTCACCCTCCTGCATCTTTAGTTTGCCAAGCCAGGCCATGCCAGCCACCCTGCTGTGCCCAACAAGGCTCCTGTAATACCTGTGCAACCCCCACGGGAGAAAAACGTCCCTCCATGGAGACTGGTCCTGACCTGCTGCCTTCAATTTGCTCTTAAGAAAATTCATTAGATTTGCAAAATTAAGGAAAATTATACTTTTAGCTGGCTTGAATAACAAAAATAACCAGCTGAAACCCCCAAATTAGTCTTGATCAGTTAAGTCATCTTTCAGCTGTCACACACCTTCTCTAAGAGTAGCACGGGTATTTAGAAAACATTTCATAGCCACCTACACTTCAAACAGGCAGGGTATATACTACAGATTCAAAACAGACAGATATATCCCACTTTGCTATTGACTTCCCAGACATACCCCATTCCTCGGAAATACGAATATTAAATTACAAAGACATTTTGCACGGAAGGATTTCCTGAGTTGGCTGGCGAGGGCTCCTTCGGTCTGCACATTCAAGTTTCTCCTTAAGATTTATAACCAAAGTGTGGGTACTTTTCTTTCCCCTCATCTGCCTGAAGAACGACCGTTCACTCTCGCCTGCCACCGCACTCTCCCGGCCACCCCACACACCATTTCCGCACACTTTCTCCTCCATCACGCTGACCAGGCCCCTGGTGCCTGAGGGAGCAGCCAGACGAGCCCGCGCAGCCATGAGCGGCCCAGGCTCTGCAAGGAAGCGCCAACGTAACTCTCCTGCCCCGCAGCCGGGAACCCGCGGGCTCGCTCGCTGACACTGACACTGCCCGGCAGCCGGGCATCGCCGCTCGGCGCCGGCCGTGCACCCCGCCGCCCCTGAGGAGCCGGCCCTGCCCGGCCCG
>VZRX01014577.1:174956-301541 GCA_013398075.1 Notiomystis cincta
GCGGGGCGATAGCCGGGGCCTTCAGCGAATTGAGGGTGAGGAATGGAAAAAGAGGGTTAGAAAGTCGTTTCCATTCTGCTGAACTTTTGTTTTCTGACCGATAGAGGCCGGTAGAGGACTGTGGAGAAGGAAAGTTTATAACCAGCAGCGCCAGGATGGACTTCCCTGCTACCCAACCAAAACCTGCTGCCGACGGTAAAATCATCTACTATCCTCCTGGAGTGAAGGAGATTACGGACAAAATTACCAACGATGAGGTGGTTAAACGGTTAAAGGTGAGCAGTTCTGACCACCACCCCCTTCCCTGCAACTTTTACTTGTTAAGGTAAACATTTTATCACTGGGATGGAGAACTGCCAGAGTTTTGTTGTCCTTCCTGCCTGCAGACCTTTAAGGGAATATGACTTCATTGCTTTTTCCTTAAAAGTGGAGGACCTATTTTTCCCATTTTTGTAATTCATTACTGTTCCCTTTCGAGTTCTCTCAATGCCAGAGCTGATACATTAACTGCTAATTTCTACATGAAACATATCCACAGTTTAGAGGAGCGGTCTGAAGTGGAATCATAAGTAATAACAGGATGTGTTAGCAAAACTTTTTGGCAAGCTAGGTGGTTTTCTTGGGTTCCGGCATTTGAAGAAAGTACAGTTGAGCAGGGGAGACAAGTAGATCTACATAAGGGTATTCTCGATTGAAAAGATCACACTGTTTGCAAAAACAAAGCTTAATTTCTGGAGTTTATGGATGGAATTTTGAAAGTGTTTCAAATGTACAACCGGCCTCAGATTTTTTAATTTAGTGCGTTACATACCGTTTTTTTCCTATGTAGTATAACTGACAAAATTGCTGAATTTTCATAATCAAAAGGGATTGTTAGAAAAGCATCTTCTCTGCTTGTTTGACAGCATCCTGGGGGACTGTGAGTCTTCCTTTTTTTTTGTTTTATTAAGCCCTTTTTCCACTGGAAATGCTACTGTGATACAGTAATATTATTTCTTAAATCCATGCAGAAAATAGAGAATTAAGTTGAGCATTGATCAAATATTGACACAGCTCGTTTGTTAACACCATGGTCTTTGGACCAAAGGTTTTTGTAACCTAGGATTTGGTCCTATGCCCAGGGTGGAGATGTAGTAATAATTTTTAGAGATTGGAAATACTCTGTCATCTGATGATCTGTTTCCCATGACAGCAGTGGCCCCACAAAGACTGAAAAATTATAATCACAGTCTTGGCTAGTCAGTTAGCACATTGAAAAGTTTTCTTACCTATAAATGTGAAGAAAACATAGCCTTTGTGATTTGCTTTTTAAGCAGCAAAGCACATGTCAGTGTTTTTTTTGAAAACGAGCCTTATTGTCCATTTAGAGTTTTGAAAATTATTGAATGGACAAGTCCAGCTTAGTATTTTCAAAACTGCAGTGGAATGTTGCCAGTTACAGGAGAGGGTACTAGAGTTGTGACTGTTAAGACAGATACCTTGGATCAAAGTCTGTGGAATGTAGAAGAATGCAGTTTTGAGGTGATCCTTGAAACAGGTATTTTATTTTGTCTCCGTTGGTGGACTTGCAGTGGTGAACGGTGTCATTCCTATATAACAGGAATAGTAGAACTTCCAAATAATGTATACATATTTTGCTGAATTCACATGTGTGTGTATTAGACATAATTTTCAGGCTAAAAGCACACTTTTTTAGTGTTGTTTTTTAATGATTTATTGTTACAGAATTGAGACAGCCAAAACATTTGAGACTAACTTTAAATGCAAACAAATACTTTGCTACTGCACCTACCATCACTGAAATGACATAGAAAGATTTTTCTTACTGTATTGGTACTGTTTAATCTGAGTTAGAGGAATTTTTTGTCAGATACTGGCTTTACTTAAGCACCAAGAAAATGGGAAGTGTTGTCCACTAAACCAACAACTGTATTTTTCTTTATGCTTTTGTGTAACATGTATGTTCTTTATGAAGTCTGAGCTTCTTGATATCAACTTAGGTTATAAAAGCAAATTCATTTTGGCATGTGCAATACTATGATGATGCTGTGCTTGGGATGGAAATGCTTGAAAAAGTTGTTCAATTTCTTCAAGTTTTCTTCAAAAGATAACTTTCCAGAACCTTAAATGTGACTGAATGATAAAAGCCAACTTTAACAGAGTGTACTAACTCAGGCATGAATCACTTCTTGAAACTGTAGATTTTTTGTCTTCTTGGCCATGCATCAGCCAAAGATGCTCTTACAGAAGGTGTTTCTTACAGAAATGTGCAACTTAGAGTTTTGGCCACCAGGCTGTGGGTCAGTTCCTATAAATTTTTGTTCTTTTAGCTTGTTGAAGTCGTGGTCAACTTAATTGGTTACAAATTTGTGTCCTTATTAGCAAGTTTTCTGATATTGCATCTGTATTTTTGAGTCCAGACCTTTTCTCCTAATGAAAGCTTTTCTTATTATTGGAACTTGAGACGTTCTGGGCACCTGTCCCAGAGTGCCTGAGCAGCAGCTTTTGTGCCAAGGACTTTTAAAAAGAATGTTTTTATATCCTTTCCCTCCTTCTGCTTGGGGTTGTGGGTAATAAAATGTAGGCCAGATACTTCCAGATAGTTGTATCTGTATGATAACATTATCATTGTCCTGAAAACGAAAATATTGAGAATTTTAAAATTAACATGCATCTTTTGAGGGATGTAGAAAGGAAATGCTTAAGGATTGCATATGTATGGCAAATGAAACTCAAGTTCAGGTGGTTAATTGAGTCAAAGGTGGTTTCTGGTGTGTTAGGTTACATTGATGGTTTGGTGCCTTCTTAGAGTGGGACACTATGTGATGTGTAGTTTCAGGGTTGAGGAAGTGATTTAACTGGTGTGCTGGGGTCAAGTGTCCATTCAGTAGACCCAATTAAGGCAGCTAGCATGTAGCAGAGTGTTGAGGTTTACTGTACTTTTGACTACAGAATAACTTTTTTTTTGGTCAGTCTTTCTCTTTACAGAGAGAGGGCATATGTTCAAGTAATGCAGTGATTGGTTTTAGGGCTGCAAGTTAGGTGCTTGACAATTAGGGTAAGGCTTGTGAAGAGAGGTGATAACTTTGACTTTATCAAGTGATAGAAGGGGGAAACAAACAACTGTAAGGCAGCCAAGAAGCTCTCCTTCAGTTCCAAGATCAAACCAGAACTTAAATAAAACTTGAGACCAATTGTATTAGCAATATTATATTTCTTTCCATAAGATAACAGGAGGTTGAAAGAAGTTTTAAAAACTTGGCATCTGCTTTGCTGCAAAGCTTCTTTATAACTATTGAATTTTTTTCAAAATTGACTGTATTTTACTGCCTTGTTAAGCTCTAGACTTGTATATTGCTGTCAGTAAACTATTAAATCTCAGATATAACTTTGATCACGAGAGAATATTTAAATGTCATTTATATAAAATATTTTAGTCATTATGAGTAAGATGAATAGTAGTGTACTTAACTGTCAGATACATTACAAATAGCCCCATCAATCTAAAATGCATAGAGACTGATTTTCTCAGTGACTGACATAAACAGCCCTCGTAGGCAAAGCCTGAACTGCCACCAGAATATGTGGGGTGCTCATGTGCTTGTCCCAGCCTGTTTGTACCCTCTTTACAAGCGTTTTGTTTTGCTGCACACCACAATGGGAGGGATGACAGATCCGGGTTAAAACTTAGCAGGGAAAAAGCCCCAAACCAACAAACAACAGAACACCCGCCACTCTCCAGCTATGTTAATTTTAACCTGAATAATTTTCTTGTGTAATTTATCAAGAACTCACAAATACTTGGGCTGGCACAGGGGAAAAAAACAACTTCTTTTTGTGGCAGTTCTGCCTTAGAATGTTGAAGGAACTTCAGAGTTGATTTGTGAAAGTTAGCAAATGTTTTCTTTCGAGATAGAGATGGGGACATTTGCATTGTTTCTGGAAAACCATCATGCCTGCTGTAAAAGAAATAATGCATGATGGTGATTTCAGATAAAGCTTTATATTAAAAGCTGTACAGTTGGTAAAGTGTAAGACAAGCCTGTAGAAAAAAAGAAAATACTTATAGTGCAGCATTTTCTTTTACCTAGAGGTATTAGTGTAAACAACACTAATTCATGAAATCTGCAAAGCACATTAAATCAGACTCTAAATATACAAAAGTAAAAAAACGTTTCTGAAACTTCTCAAAAGAAAGGGAGTGATAAATTACTTTCAGCGTGGAGATTTTTAACAGGTTGAAGGCAGTGTTAAGTAAGTTTCAGTAGAATTAAGTTTGACAGATTAGAATTTAGTGAGGGAGATACAGTTCTTTATCATAGCTGGGTTAGGATTCTGGTTTTTGTTTTGTGGGGGGTTGGATTTTTTTGGGGAATGATTGTCCTTTTGTTTTTCAGTCAGTCCAGTAGTCTTGTTCCTTTTCCCATGGTGACAGGCAGGCAAGGCATTTGCTGTGGAAGTTGCTTTCGATTTCAATGCCCCCCACACCCTTTCATCCTCTCCCAAACTCTCCCCCTGCCATGCCCATCCCAAGACCTTGCTTGTGATCATCTGGATAAGTTAGCACTCCACGTGTGCCTTGAAATGTTGCCTATGTTCTCCCTTGACATTTCTTAATTATCTTACATGCATTTGTGTCAGAATGAAACAAACACTCTCCCTCTCCTCCTTTCCGTTGTCTTTCTGCATGTTCCTCTGGTTATTAGGGATTGGCCCCTTTGGAGTTTGGCCTGTTGTGTTTCCATACCACTAGAAATAACTAATGCTAACAAGTTGTCATATCATGCACAGGTGTTTTTTAGGCATCTGTTACATCATGTTAATATTGATAAAGGTTGCTTGTTGCTACTTAAATGTTTTGGAGTAGGCTGTAGTTATGTATAGAGAGGAAAAAAAAGTTACTCTTAAGTAACCCTGATATTTCTGCATAAGTTAATGGCCACTCTCTGAGGTTATGTAGTTAGATGGGCCTTTGATCTGACCAGATAGTTATTTTAAACAATACTAAAAACACGAATCAAAATATCATCTGGTAGAAGAAAATCTGTTGTGTCTCCCATAGGAATTTGCTATGTTTGAGAGGAAAAGGTATATGCATATTAAGTGGGTTGGATAGTGTATTAACTAATAAATGCTCTTTGCTGGCAAGTCTCAGATGACATGAATGATTTGCGTGTATTTACATGCTTATATTTAAGAATTTTAAGTAATTTTGTGGAGGTTATGCAGCCAGGTTACAGAAATGATCCACAATTAATTATTCTAATAATTTTAAGACTTTCATTAATTGTATTTAACTGCAGATTGCAGTTGCAATGTTCTTGAGCTATTGCTGGCCACATAAGCCTAAAGCCAAATTTTTAATTTGATTTTGCTCATAGTTTAATCTTTTTAATTAGTTTGAGTCTTGTAACAATCAAGTTTTTTGTTAACTAGGACAGGCCACTAGTCAGAGAAGAAGAAATTGTGTTCTGATTTTTTTTTTTTCCAATGGAATATTAACCAGTTGCTTTGTAAATGTCCCAATTTTGTCAGTCCTTAGAGGAACAGACGATGCAGGTTTACCAAGTTCACCCAGATGTTACTGAATTTCAAACTGATTGATGATGACACCCTTTGTTTTTGTATCCGATAGTTTTCTTTTGTTACAAGTGCGTCAGTAATTAATGGCAATTTCACATGTACAATATTATTCTAACGGTTTCCCAGCAACACTATGATAAATGGATTGTGAAAGGGAAAAAAAAGCCCCCGTTTGAAAGTGGGGGGAGCCCAAAATGTTGCTGAATTAGGAATAACTTCTGATGTCTGACCACTGAAATGGACAGACAAGTTCAGAAGTCTTTATGCCCTTATTTATTCTACTATAAACTTCAAAGAATTTTTAATCTTATTCTTGTGCTAATGCTTTTTTGTGAGGTGACTGTGTGATGTTAATCGTAGTTAAAAGATGGGGAACTGAAGAGTTACTGAAAAGGACAAAACCAAACCGCAATACCAGGAAGACGAGCTGGCTTCATTTGCCTGGTGTGGTAATTCTAAATTGTGACTTCTGAAGTGAAGTGCATTCTGTTGCACTTTCCATGTTCGGATTGCAAGTTTCTTTGATATCAGTTACATTTCTGAGTGCCCAGGGCTTCTGTAAATCAGGCCTCTTCATCTCTCCTTAAAAACCCAGAAAATGACTAATGTTTTCTGTGAAAACTGTTACAGGCTCTTTTACAGGCCTTTACAGAAACTTTGTAATAGGTGGGAGGCTGGCATACAGGTCTTCACACTTTACCGTTTCAAAATACAGCACAGAATATTCCTTTTCTTCAAGTATTTTCCTTCAGTTATAGTATTCCATCTTCAATAAATAAGAAAGGTGGTCTTTGAGCAATATCCTTCTCTACTAAACAACCTTGATTAACTCCAGAACAAGTTTTTTAATGAGACTGGAATCACGTAATGGCTTCGAGATTTTGGTTGTGGTGTTTCCTTTTGTCTGTGTGTAATCACTTACCAAGTACTGTATTAACATTATTATTACAAAGACTGATAAGAAGTTTGAGAAATACAGGATTATTTACCTTGAAAAGGAGATGAGTAAGAGTTGTTGTGGTAACAGTAAATTACAAATTTCTGGGTTTGTCCTCCTCTTCTAAAACTGAAAAAAAACGGTTGAAGGCTAAATATTACTTAGGGGCATCCTGGAAGCCTGCTGCAGATTAGAGCTCTACTAATGTTGTCTTCAGTATAAGTGATGTGATTTAGTCTTATAAATCACTTTAGATGGACATGCAAGTCAGTATGTATTTTACTGGTATAATGTGGGAGACTTTTTGTAAATTCAAATATTTTAAATAAAGTTTGGATCCAAAATGCGTGACATACTGCATTCTTATGAGGAATTTGTATGGCTAAGTTTGCAAAACAGCAGGAGCTTTAGCTGTGGTCAAAGACTCATAAAGGAAGTGTTAATCTCTTAGCAGCGATATGAAGTGAAAGAAAAACTATCCCTGGGCTTGCGGACAGTAATATGGAGATGATTGATAGAAAGGGAAATCAGACATGTATGTGGTTACTTTTCTTTCTTGTCTACTTGAATCAATTCAAACTGTTTTATCTGCTTAATGTCAGTGTGCATCTTCTGCTATGGGAGAGAAAAACAACAGACAAAACAGTAAGCAAATCCTTGGTTCACAGTATATATTATTATATATTATAGCCTTTTAGCCATTTTGGTAGTTAAAGAAGCCAAACTTTGGTCTAGTCCCTGGTCTGTGCTAAACATTGTTTGTATCTGAGAGTTTTTTCCAGACTGTAATATCTTGTTAATCACCATTGTTACCTAGAAATCTAAAACACATGCTTATTATCGGTGTCACTCAAAGCATTGTGTTTTGCTGGCTTTGCAGCTGCAGGAAACTAATGAACTGTATTCCCGCTGCTGTGCTGACATCAGAATTTGGCTGTTGTAAAAATCTCTTAAGCATGATGAAATACTGCTAAGGATAAACAAAGGTAAAATTGGCACAATGTAGTTTCTGCTCAGAAATGAAGATTGAAAACTTTCTGGTACCTGGATAGCATGGGCAGATTCTAAACATACGTTTTATTTATGTGAGACAGAAGATACATGCTTACCTGATGGAGGTGTCAGAGCTTCAGTGTTAGGATCAGTTTTGCAGCTGCAGTTGGAGAAAAATTCTTTCAAATTTACTATGAAGATTGATCAGCCTTTTTAAGTTCTTACTCTCAAGTGAGTTCCTGTTTCTTTCTAGTTGTTCAGCTATATTACCTAATCTTAATGGTACTCTATTGTCCTCTGTGAGCACAGCCTGTCACGTTTTGCTGAAATACAGTTTGGTAGGCATTAGCATTTTAGACCTCATGTCTTCAGTTTCTTATGCTAGAAATTATGACATCTCTCTCCATGAGATTTATCAAAACTTTCCAAACTATTGAAACAGAGATAAAGTTTTGTATTGGCAAAATATATTCATAAGCATTAAAAAGACACGTCTTTTCTATTTACCAATAATTTTTGAGCAGATAGTGAAGATGAAAGAGAAGGAGAAAGAGTATTTTTTTTAAAAGGATATTTGAGAAGTCAGATATTTCTGGAATTTTCCCACACACCATTCTTTGGAGTCTACAGCACCTGAAAAATGCACATGCTTAAAAAAAAGTATTGATTAGTACTTAGTAGTATTAGAATTTGCTTGCAGTCACTAAATAATTCCCTTTCCTCTGCAACTGTTGCCTCTTTCTTATGGGTCTCTGTGGAAATAGCCTGACTGACCATGAGGAAATAGCTTAACATCTGCAGTTTACAATATTTAAAAAATATTATGTAACTTACTGATCTTGAAACTGTTTTATCAGTGCATCTAATGTGAAAGTCCATTGAAATACCAGCTGTAAACTTGTGCTTATTATGAAAAATCTTATTACTGTTATTTTAAGTACCCAAAAATCAGTCTCTCAAAAACTGGAGGAAAAATTTGTGGGTCTCAGTTTACTTTGTATATGTGATAGAACTTTGCCTGGAAAAAGGTTTTTACCTTGCTTTTCTAATGAAATAAATTTCTTTGTCGCTGATCTTCCCTGAAGTTACATTAGTTCAAAACTTGCTGGCAGTTGGACAGAGGTTTTAGAGATGGAACACTTGTCTAATTGGTGCTGAGCAGAATAGAGACATTTGAATTGTGTTTACAAAGGAGCATGGACCAACATGTTAAACATTTCAAAAGGCAGCAGCCCATGTGCTAGCTGGAATAAATTAAACTAATTATTTCAACGGTGTTTCAAATGTTTTAGGGGATCTGCTGCCCCCTCCCCAGCTTTTTCTGGACATGGCACCCAAAGGAAAGTGGGCAGGTAATGCAGGAGGATGAGAGCAGCTCTCTGAGGGGAGAGTGATAGGGAAGAGAGCTCTTGGAAACCAGCCAGTGGTAATTCTGCTGCCTATGATAAAATCAATTTCCAGTAGCAGCAGTACAGGAGATAAGTAAGGAAAATAAAGCACAAAAACGTTAATACTCTTAACCCACAAACTGTGGGTAGTGGGTGGTTCATGGTATTCAGGATATTCAAAAATATTACTAGTTCTTAAACTTAAAAGGGGTGGTTTTTAACAACTGAATGTGATTCCTGTATTCTGTGATTGTCTTGATGAAAATTACTTATGCAATATGGTGTTACTGAAAGGCTAAAGCAATAATAAAAAAAGCCAACCTAAAAACCCAACAAAACCCAGATCACTCAAAAGTAGTTTAAAATCTCAAAAGGCTAACAATAAGTTCTTTAGTTGATATTTTGTATAATGGTTTTTTACATAATTAGCTTTTCTGGGGTTTTCTGGCTACTTCGAATCAGGTACAAATGCTGAATCAGAATGTGTGCAGTGAAACTATACTTGAACTTAGGAACTGCTTAATATGAAGAAATTTGGCAATTTGAGTGTTACAATTATGCCAATAGTGATGTGGATATGAAAAGAAATTGGTTATAATAAGTTGTTCCTTGAAAAAAAATAAGCTAACTGACTTTCTGTTACAAATTCAGTGTAAGGAAGATGTGGTTGCATATTTCAGCTTAAAATTTTTACTCTGTCTTTTGGTCCATAGGGCAGTCAAAGTATACTAAGTCCTGTTATTTTAATATAATCTTGTGTTTTAACTGTGCTTTTCCATTTGAAAATACATGCATGTACTTAATTATCCAAATGCAGTAATGATTCTCTGTAATAAACTCATTACTGAAATTTAATCAAACTGTTCCTAATTTAGTAGGGAATTATTTGAAAGTAAATTTTGCAGAATTTGAAAATTGTTCTTTTCTTGTGATTTAAGAAAGTAAAAACTGGTATTCAATCATTTAACTTTGACTGCAATGCTTTTCTGTGGGCTTTATTCCTGTCAGTCCCAAAGGAAATAATTTTTCTTTTAAAATCTTGGTTTACATAAAATAGTGAAGAGGAATAATTCAGAAATGATGCTTGTTTTTTGCAACACAGTGGCACAATGTATTGTGGAGTGCACAAAGGGAAGTTTAATTCTTAAGCTGGTGTAGTAATAAGAATAAAGCAAGTAAACTCAGTAGTTTGTTATTGTGGTAAAAACTATTCAGTGATGTGTGAGAGATGGAAAAAGTGGCCCTATATGTGTGGGTTTTAACAGGTGTTTCTTTATCATCAGTGGAGTGCTGCAGAGTTAACATTCATTTCACCTGGGAGGCAAATGAAGAATGCAAGGCAGCTATAAAGCTTTTTTTCCCTGAAAATACATCTTTATTTAAATGCCTAATTCAGTCATCCTTTATAAATGTAGTTGGCATGAGCCATTATTCCTGAAAAATTCTAATCCATCTCTTCTCAAAAGCTCCTACTTCTGCTATTGCTAGTAGAATATCAGTGCAAGAAGGACTATTTTTGCTCATGTGAAATCACTAAATGAAGGTCTAGGAGTTGCATTTGTGAGCTGTTAGTAACATTTTTTCCTTAGAAAATGTATGTAGAATATGAAAGTAGGCATAACTCTGTAGCTGAAGGGAAATTGGGAAATCTGGAAATATGATTTCAGCTTTGTTCCACTTGAAACTGGTAGTCTAGACTGCTGTAAAATCATGAGAATTTTGCTTTAGGAAATGGAGGGTTCACCAAGTACAAAAACTGTATCTTTGTAGAATATATACACATTAATAGAACTGGAAGTAGGTCAGTAGAAAACTTAATAAGCCGTTAAAAAAATGGCTTTGAAATGGGAGTAAAAACCAAGTTTAATGCCTGTATTTCTAAATCTCAGCTGGGAAAGTGGGGGTGGTGTGTAATGTTTTCCAAAGTTATGGTCTTTCAGTCCTAGCCTATGTTTCCCTTTAAAGGTTAAATCACCTTCAGTCAGATGACAGATTAAAAAGCTGCCATTTAATTTTGTTTCACTTTGACATTTTTAGATACTGTGCTTAGTTTAGGTTGTTGTGCGGATTGGAGCATTCTGGTCTGAGTGGGATATGCTATGTAAAGAATACTCATCCTAGAACTGGAACTCTGTATGTCACTCCATGTTTGATGCTAAAACTGGTTTCTGATACCTGGGTATGTCTGTGAGGATGGAGTTCTCCATTAGATTTTTATCTAGCAGTGGTGCTGGTTTGAGAAACGCCTTGAGGGACTCTCTCTCACAGGCTCTGCCTCCTGAGAGTTCATACTGTGAAGCTGTGCCCTAATTCACACTGTCTTGAGACTCCTCAGAGTTACTCTGACTTCAGTGTGTATGAGGGCTGTCATGCATTTTTTTCTGTACAGAATCTGAATTGATGCCTCTCAACAGTTCATTAAAAGCCTGGCATCATGCAACGTCCCCAGAAAATTAATTTTAAAACTAACCTCTGAATTTCAGAGTTTAAGACAGTATTAGTTGCTATTTTTAGAAGATTCGTTGAGTTTTCCCTCTATTTTCCATCATCTTTATCAATCTTCTGCTCAAAAACAAAGCTGTGGGCAAAAATCATTTCATCAGAAATGTAAAAACATGGAGGAGTAAGTAATGACAGGTTGGTTTTGTAGAGTATTGCAAGTCAATTTAGTAATCTGAGCTGACCTGCATAGTGGGTATTCTCTTATAGTGGGTTCTCTTTATAGTCTGCCAGAATTGTGTTCTGGAAGCTTGTCATCCAGGCACTGTTGTACCTGACTACTTTTAAATACTTTTAGTGTGATGCTGCTGCTGAAGAAACAGTTGCTCATTTTCACTGCTGCTGCCACTGCTGTTCAGGAAGAATAATGTTTCAAAGTAATTTTCCTTATTTGAGTCACCAGCACTCCTAAAGTCATAGAAACAAATCAAGTTTGTGAAGAGTAAGAGGAGAAAAAGTGAAAAATAGAGGCACACAGTGACTGTAGGGAAAGAGGGGAAAACCAGTGTAGTTGGAAAAGATGGAGTTGGTACACCAGTAGGTGGAGGATTGCCCTGAATGAAACAAACCCTGATGTATGGGTGCAAACCCACCAAAGCCAGCACTTTGAGACAGTTAAAAACTCTTGCTAGTTGTGGGCCATATTTTTCCCCATGCCAGTCCAGGTGTATTCTGTGGCTTGCAGCATACTGGATTGTGGAATTGATCCTATTCAAAAGCACTTAGCTTTTTCCAGGTTAGTTTTCATTTGGATCAGGGTGACTTGTGCAGTCACCTTCTACCCACTCCTTGCTTTTGCAGAAGCTCTGTGACACTGTTGAGGTGAACTGTTACTTGCAATGACAACTTAATTGGGAACACTGTATTCATTGGGTTTGACTTTACTAAATCAACTTTTAAGTCATTAAACTGCACCCTCAGATTGGGTTGAAGTAATCTCACACTCCCCTGTCATTTTTACAGCCATGCAATGAGCTGGTTCAAGAAGCAGATAAATCTGAAAAGTAATTTGGGCAGAAAAAGGGAATTTTCAGTAGTGTCACTTATAAGCCACCTATGTGCTGGCATAATGGAGGGACAAATCTGGCAGATTTGGGTTAACTCACACAGCCGTGAAACTACACCCTAAGAAATTCTACAAACACCCCTCCACCCCCCTCTGTTTGTGAGGCAGTATCTCTAAACAAAATGAAGTGTGTCCCTTGTTTCAGGGAGCTGCAAATGTCAGTGCAATGAATGGTGTACTGGCCTTCCATGTCTGAAGAAAGAAGCTAAGAAACAGAGGAGAATGTTCTCTGCTTACAAACAATTGAAATCAGTGCTTCATTTATACAGAAATGTGTGGGTTTTGCTGGTGCCAGTAATTTTGAACAAGCGTGAATGTTGGGGAATCCATGATGAATTTTCTAATGTTTAGCTGACTATCTGCAGTAAGAGATACCATTCATCCTAACACATAATTGCTTTCAAAATAAATTGATTTTATATTTTAATTCAGAATTGATGTAGTAATAAGTAGAGAGAAGTACTTAGATAAGACCTTTCCTTTCTCTAGGATTGTTGGATTTTCTCTTTTTCCCCTTATTGTCTGTCCTGTTTGTACAAAAGAAGGAATTTGAGGTTTGAGTGTTTTTCAGGCCTTCCTAAGCATGATGGCTTGCAGTTGTGTACCAGTATTATGGTTATGAGATGCAGTCTTTGATGTTTAGACTGGTCTTTTCCTGTTCTGCAGTCCAAACTGCTGTCTTGTGCTATGACTTGAACGAGAGTAGGCGGTACAGGCCAGTGCTTGCAAACAGATTTGTCTTCATGCTGGCTCTCATTCTTACTGTTTTTTCCCTTCCTAATGCCTGCTGTAGTTGATTGTTCTTTAAACAAAGACGTGCTAACTTCCAGGATGTGTGCCTGTCTGTAGGGGAGTAACTGTGCCTAAGTACACGTAGACGGAGATGAATCTTTATTTCCAGATAATCACACATGCAAAAACAAAATTGTGCTGTCCAGCAGATAGGCACCATAAATAGCTCTCTCCCCCAAGCATGAACTGATAAACTGCAAGTAGTAGTCTTTTTGTGTGTGTGTGTGTCATATCAAAGCCAGTTATTAACACTCCACAGGGCTTGTAGCAGGAATAGACCCCCAGTTTACTCTTGCACATGAAGTGCTTCTAGAGTTATTCATGGAAAGTGAGAACCCTTTTTCATTAACTCATTTAAGTAATATTTTTTTACACTTTGGGACCTGAGAGTTGTGCAGAACATATTAAGGACTTCTTGATAGGCCAGAAATCCAGCTGCTGTTGAAATATGTTTGAACATAATTTTGTTTATTCTTCTTAGAGACAATGTTTACAAGGAGTTTGCAATTTTTTAGTGGTTCTGTGTATTGAATTTCTGTAGTTGCCAAACTTCAGCTAACCTTAGAACTGAATTTTGCCTGCTTTTCTAGTAGTAATTTGTTTGTATATGGAAACTTCTATGAAAATAGCAGTGTGGGAATGTTGCCAGAAACTTTTTGATGAAGTTACGTAGATAATTTTGATTACACAAATCCTTGCTTTGAAATAATTTGATTTCACCTCATATCATTTGGGTTGTGGCTTGTTGAGTTTAGTTGTTTCATTTCATATTATTGTCATTGAAGTAAGCCTTTACTGGTACTCTTCAATTCAGAAAACCCTAAAATAATGCTTAAGAAATGAATGTGTGCATATATTCACATCTGAGGAGTATATTGGGATTCCTGGGCTTCACTCTCTTTGTTTTTATAGGAGTTCTGGAGACCTTAAGTGACTCTTGATTCAAAAATCTGTAACCACCTGGCAAGTCTTTATTAGTATATGAAAAAAACCTGTGAGTAATTGATGCCATTCATGACCAGTGGATCAAATGTTCAGAGGCTTGACCAACACAAAGAAATTTGGGTACATTTATGGGAAGCTAGATGAAGGCTACTGCCTATTATACTGTAAACTGACTTTGTGCTGTCTTAATCCTGACCAGAATGCTTGCAAAATCATCATATTGAAAATGAGAGGGGAAGATGTTTCTTGTTTCCTGATGTTCTCTAAGACTGCTGATGAGGAGATACTGCTTTCTCACCCAAGAGAAGTGATAAACACATAGGATACAAAATGCTTAAGTTGGAAGAGTATATTCAGTGATGGAAAATTATTTTCATAACACTTGGGTTCTCAATACCCGACTCAAACAAGAATCAGCTGCCTTCTGACCTCTGAAGGCAGCTCCCAGGCAAATTCAAAACATATGCTGTAGACACAGTGTCAACAATATGCAAGTGGCCACTACCTGATTTAAATGTTACCCCATGCTTTTACCATTTTTTAACCCTATATGTGAGCACTCGGAGCTCTGGAACAGAAAGATGCCTACAGTTAAAGCAGAACAGGATGATGCTTTCAAGCAGGCAACAGGAGGCACTTCCCTCTGTCCTTCAGTTTTCTTTCCTGGATGTTTCCCTTTGATACTTCTTTTTGGTCCTTAGTACAGGCAGTCCTTACCTTCAGTGGGGAAACTGCCAATAATGGAATCTGGGAGTTTTGGCCTCTTTTGGCCTCTCTCCTTGGTTAGGAATTTGAATCCCCATCTGGATTAGGGTTATTTGCTCTATTCTCAACATCTGGAACAGAGTTCTGTAATTAATCTCATCATGAATGTATCAGTATTTTGGGACTATTGAATAAAAACACTGAAGCATTTTCCTCAAGATCAATTACTTGGTCAGCATCTGCTTGTCTCGTCCTCCACTACTGTCCCATAAAATTCATAGTAAAATATTAGGTCTCAGCCATTGTCTTTAAGATGCTAAGTGGCTTCAGTTTAATATTTGAGTTTTAGGTGCTAAAGATTGTAATTGACAGTTTTTGTTTCCTGACCATAAATCTTAGCCAACAGCATTTTTAAGATGAACTCCAATGAACTCTTGCAGCTATAGAAGACTATTGTATACCTCTACAATTTGTAGGCCAAAGTGCATTCTGAAGTTTTCCTTCCTCACTATGAAGATGAATTGCAAAATATGTTGATTTTGAATTAAAAAAAAAACAAACAAAACAAAAACAGAGCAAGATCCATCAGTTCAATCAGAATAAAATATTGCAGTGTTATGGTTTTCTTTTTAGGATGGGAAGATGAGAAAGCAAACACAGTAAGGTACATTCCAGAGGGGATATTTTGTGAATGGGTTCTGTATACCAGTAGATGATCTGCATGCTATGATCATGAGGGTGATTAAAATAAAAATTAGAACAAAATACGCAAAAACCCCCAAACAAACAAAAAACCAACCAAACAAAACCCACCAGAAAAACAGCTTACCAAACATGAATGAAAAAGTTTCATGGTTTCAAAAGCTGTTCATGGCTTTTGAAAAGTAAGAGCAATGGAGCTTCATGTATTTAAAATCTTGTATATGCAAGCTTAAGAGTCATAATACCTTTATATAGGATTCAGGGCCTGAAGGCAATAACTATACAGTCTAGAATGGCTTTAGATAAGAAGAGTTAAATATTGTGCCTACGTGTAATGCCTTATGTATGCTTAAGAAAGACCAGGTGGTTTATTTTGACAGTCATCTTGTCAACTAGTTGTCATTCTCCTGCAGAGTTTGTACATGAAAGAGATCTGTCCTTCTACAGGTAACATTTCCCCTCCTTTTTTTTTTTAGTTTTCCTAATCATTGGGTTTTTTATGACATGTTGAACCTCCAGCACATGCATGTGTACTACTGTTCTGAGATAACTGCAGCTGAGCAAGTGAAGTGAAATCTCTGTAATTTTTGAGTCAGAGAAACAAAGATTATTTTTAAATGAGGAGTTATTTTGGCTTCAGGCCACTTCAGTCCAGTACTATTAATGAAGTGTCTGCTTTCTATGTGTTCTAGGCAATCAGAATTTTTTTGTGCTGAGGCTTGGTGTATTCTTTGTAAGCTTCTCAAATTTCTCTTTGACGCTGTGTTACAGATGCAGATATTTTTGAAGTGACCAAATCCTGTGCCACTGGGTACCAAATTTATGTTTATGCTTGGGGTAGGGGTTCACATTGTTTCAGGTGTCTTATCTTAGAAAGGGAATCAGACGGATTTTCCAGCTGTTTCAAGTGAAGGCAAAAGCTACTCACTGTTGCAGTGCGTGCATTGTCTTGAGACACTGGTTCTGTTTTAGTGCTGGAATCTACTGAATGAATTTAAACAACTCACTCAGAAACTGCAAAATTTAGTGGGTAACAAAACATTTCTGATGAAGTATTAAACTAGATGTTAAAGTAATTTAAGGGGTATAACCTCAAGAAACTCTCTCAAGTCTCACCTCCTGTGTGATTTTGTACTTTTGGCATTGAAATTTCTCAGATTTTGTCATGGTGAGGATAAATTAATTTTCTAGATGAACATGCCAAAGTGTTTTGCAAATACAGAGCTACTATGCCTCAAGTGCTTTTTTTAAGAATGCTGGACCTTCAGAAATTTTGTGTGATTCCTGTTTTAGGCATTGTTTATGGGGATATTGCTGGCAGCTGTTTAAATTATACTTGGTATTTGCAGGTTGCTGGTTCCAGCAACGTAGTTTAGTAAAATGTTATTTTCAGTTAAATTCAGCATTATCAATTCTGAGACTTAACTTGAACGATGTATTTAAATACATAAATTAAGCATTAAATACATAAGGTGTATTTTTTAATAAAAAAGTTAAATACTTTCCAGACTTTAACTTTGAGAAGTCTGTCAGATGTGAGCTCTTCCTTGCATAGTTATGTGAAATTTTTTCCAGAAAATTTAGTCACAGATAATGAAAATGTTATATGAATTAGAGAGGTTCCAAGTAAAGCAGGAATGGATGTAGAGGTTAAAATGAAAAAACACTGCACAACACAGGCAATATGAGTAGGTTCACCAAGAATAGTCTGGGGAAACTTTCTAATGATGGATACCTGATGTCTGCTGTGACAGTGGTTATACTGTCACTATATGTCTGTCTTTATCTGAAGTCTCCTTCTAGCAGAGCAAGGAAATGGCAATGCTCTCTGATTTTTGGTCCTCAATGAGCTTTACATTTTTCAAAAATTAAGTTTTAGTACATGACACTCCTTATTGGAACTTCTTAAAAAATGTCAGTCACTTTTTGAAAACATTCTTTAAAAAATAGTCTTGCATTAACACTTTATATCTGATATACTGCCTGCTTCTTATCTTAACAAAATCAGCCATAAAACTCTGATTACATAGGAGGAATGTTGAGGGACAGGTACAGCAGTTACAGTCATATTCTAGCTATCTGCAAGGAAGGAATTTGATGGAACTGATAGGCAAAATAGTTGTAGGACTCTTATGATTGAAACAAGGAGTTACTTAAGTTCTCAAAATACTAGAGAAAAATTCCCAGACAAGACTTTATTAGCCTGACAATAAAATAACTGCAGAAAATCAGAGCAAAGCCACCACTGCTCTGGGATATGTGACATAATATCCTCTAAAACAATATTGCCAGTCCAAAAAGGTATATTAGAGCTCTCTAAAAGCAGGAATTCAATTTCTTTTTCTTTAATTAGGTAAAAAAAAGTCATGATTTTATAAACAGAGTACATATTCTGGATTTGGGATAATTTCAATCAGCTCAAGGTAGCTATATCGCTTGAAAATACTATTAAAATGTTTAATGAAGTTAGAAACAAGTGAAAACATTAATCATGTTACTGGTGATTGGGTGTAAATGTCAAGACCCAGCAAATAAAAGTTGGTATGATACAGAGACACAAATGGGAAAACCTGGCTTTTGGTCTTTTTTTATGTTGCTCTCCTGTCCCTGCCTTTTCATTTTTACTTTTTCATTGGACATACAAATGCACATTATTCCTATACTCAAAATGGAAAAGTCTACATATTGTATCATAAAATGAACAGTAAAAGCATTAAAACCAACATTTTAAATACTGTCCAGTAAAGTCTAGGAAAATGCTTTCTGTAAATAATATATTTGATTTGAAATATTTCCACACTTTTAATATTGGTAATTATGATGGTAATATGAATTTCTTGAAGACATTTCACATTATTCTTTGCTACCTACGTTAGAATCTCATACATAGGTGTATCACACTGGTTTTTCAGACTTATTTCTCAGAAACTGAATATCCTACACATAATCATTATGTCTTTAGCATCATCCTTTGCTGAGCACTGTGGGTTTGACTTTCCTATCATTATTTCAGCAATATCAGTACCTTTTATTTTTCCTTCAGTTTCCCACTTCATTCTAATGACAATTTTTAAATAGAAAATTTCTTTAAAATATTTATAATTTCATATATTTCAGATGTCAGTCTATTACTTAGGGGTACTTGTCATTATGCACGGTAGAATAATTTAGGTTTGCTAAATGACTTCTACAAATACAATACTTTCCATATATTTACTAGAAATTATTTTCTTCCTCCTTATTAAAAAATTAGGACTTACAGCTAGGAAACCACTCTAGATAAGTTTCAGGTGCAATTTATTTGCATCGACTTTTTTCCCGCGCTTTAAGAATTTTCAGAAACTTTGTTTTTGATGGAGCTGGTTAAAAATTAAATGAAACCACCAGACCCACACAAAGTAAGAAAACTCTTGCATTTTATGTTCAGTCCATTTTGTAGTGCCTTAGTTTTGAGCTTGGTATCCCCCTAAGACAAAGCTGGCAGAGGGGTGTTTCTGATACAGGTAATAGTGCTCAACAGGTAGCAAAATTATCTGGTCAAATAGTGCTTCATTGGAGAAAGATCATTTGTCTGATCAGAGTGCATCTCGTTTGGTGGGTGCAATAGCTGCCACCTCACCAGCTGCTGGCAGAGATCTCCATGTCAGCCAGTGCCTTCTGAGGAGCTGGTTTGATGTGCTGGTTTGTTAGGGGTTTGGGTTTGTTGTTACTGGTTGGTAGTATAAGTTTTGATTGTGAAAGATCAAAGATTTTTACAGCTTTGCAGTTCTGATTTTTGTTCACCCTTTCATATTGGGAATGGAAGCTCTCAGCTTCCACATTCTGTATAATCGTTGTTAATACAACAGTCTGGTACTGTCACTCCAGGAGATGACAAGAGACAAAACTCTTCAGTGAAGTTTTGTTACTAGATATGGTTCATGCTAGGGTCTCACATAATGTGCCCCCTGATTTTCAATTCTAAGGCAAAATGGAATCTAGCTCCGAAACAAACCAGAAAATCCATGTCATAACTAAAGAGTATTTTCTTGTTGACTCATGGTGCCTTTGTTTTGATAATGTGTATGATGGCATTATATGCAATTTCCAGTCATTCAACAAGTTCCATGAAAGAAATTCTAATTTATTTCTTTTCTTACTGTCACAGACAAAAGAAATTTTCATTTTTTTCTTCTTTTAAAAGAAAAAGGCAAAGATCAAGGTACAAATATTTCACATAATTTTCTGTTTTGGGAGGTGTTCAGCTCACCACAATTGACAAGATTGCTGAAATAGAAAACCACTTTTCTTGGAAGAAGCTTTTTTTTTGGTCTCATTTATTGATTGTGTTGAAACATGCATTGGGTTTGTATGGCCAAACTTTCATAGTTGGGAGGGGTGGTGCTGCAGGGGTAACTTCTGTGAGAAACTGCCAGAAGTTTCCTTTATGTTGGGCAGAGCCAATCCCTGCAGCTCCAAAGCTGACCAAGCCACTGACCAAGGCTGGGAAAAATAGAAATGGTGGTAATGCCTCTGTGGTAACAGATTTAAGAAGAAGAAAAAAAGAAGTTACTTGCACTGATGGAAGCGAGAGAAAGAGAAGGGTGGGAATATATGAGAGCTGCAACTCTGCAGACACCCAGGTCAGTGGAGAAGGTGGCAGAGAAGGTGCTTCAGGCACTGGAGCTGAGATTCCCCTGTATCTCATGGTGCAGACCATGGTGAGGCAGCTGTGACCCTGCATCCCATGGATGACCACGGGGATGCTGAGATCCCCCTACAGCCCATGGAAGAGTCCCACACTGGAGCAGGTGGATGTCTGAGATGAAGCTGTGACCCCATGGGAGACCTGTCCTGGAGCAGGCTCCTGGGGGGGATCTGCAGACCCATGGAGAGAGGAGCCCACACTGGATGAGGTTTGCTGGTAGGACTTGTGACCCCTTGGGGGACCCACACTGGAACAGCCTGTCCTTGAAGGACTGCATCTCGTGGAAGAGTGACCTGTGTTGCATCAGTTTGTGGAGAGCTGTTGCCTGTGGGGTGGACTCCTGTTGGAGAAGTTCATGGAGAGCTGTCTCCTGTGGGAGAGACCCCACAGGGAGGAGCAAGGGGGGCACCTCCTCTCCTGAGTAGTGGGACTAGCAGTGTGTGACAAACTGACCGTAATACCCATTCCCTGTCTCTGTGCTGCTGGGGGAGGAGGTAGNAAGAAGTTACTTGCACTGATGGAAGCGAGAGAAAGAGAAGGGTGGGAATATATGAGAGCTACAACTCTGCAGACACCCAGGTCAGTGGAGAAGGTGGCAGAGAAGGTGCTTCAGGCACTGGAGCTGAGATTCCCCTGTATCTCATGGTGCAGACCATGGTGAGGCAGCTGTGACCCTGCATCCCATGGATGACCACGGGGATGCTGAGATCCCCCTACAGCCCATGGAAGAGTCCCACACTGGAGCAGGTGGATGTCTGAGATGAAGCTGTGACCCCATGGGAGACCTGTCCTGGAGAAGGCTCCTGGGGGGGATCTGCAGACCCATGGAGAGAGGAGCCCACACTGGATGAGGTTTGCTGGTAGGACTTGTGACCCCTTGGGGGACCCACACTGGAACAGCCTGTCCTTGAAGGACTGCATCTCGTGGAAGAGTGACCTGTGTTGCATCAGTTTGTGGAGAGCTGTTGCCTGTGGGGTGGACTCCTGTTGGAGAAGTTCATGGAGAGCTGTCTCCTGTGGGAGAGACCCCACAGGGAGGAGCAAGGGGGGCACCTCCTCTCCTGAGTAGTGGGACTAGCAGTGTGTGACAAACTGACCGTAATACCCATTCCCTGTCTCTGTGCTGCTGGGGGAGGAGGTAGAGCTGGGAAGGAGGCAGGGATAGGAGGGAAGATGTTTTTATGGTTTTATTTCTCATTATCGTGCTCCGATTTTGTTAGTAATAAATTCAGTTAATGTTTCTAATTTGAGCCTGTTTTGCCTGTGACGGTATTTGGTGAGTGATCTCTCTCTGGCGTTATCTCAACTCATGAGCCCTTTGTTGTATTTCTTCTGCTCTGTCCAGCTGTGGAGGAGAGTGATGGAGAGGCTTTGGTGGGTGTCTGGCATCCAGCCAGGATCAACCTACTACAAAACACAAGCAGGAAAAAGCTTTGTGCTCTTTATATACACCCTGCTTCTTCTTGACAATCAGAAGACTGTGTGATGTAGCATGGGATGCATCTGCACCATAGTGTAGAAATAGAAATGGAAATAGTCTTCACAACACCAGTATTGTGGCAGCATAGCTCTCTAGGTGTGTTTAATGTGAAACCCAGTCACTTCAAAATGAGACCTTACAGTCAGTTCACAGTAGAAATGCAAATGCTGTTGTGTTCTCTAGCACCACCTTCTCTTTGGAAGAGGAAATGAATTACTGAATTAACACACAGCATTGAGCTGGTGATGAAGAATCCTCTCTCTCACATCTGGAGGCTATTATCAAAGTATTTGTGAAACTTCATCTGGAAATAGAAACTCCTTCACCATGGGGAATATATGGTTTGAAGAATTTTTTTGGGTTTGCCCCAGCTGTATATAACACTTACCATTATACCTAGGGGAGGAGGACTTCTTAAGGAAATGCCTCTAACTGATGATGTCTTGAATTATCATTAGAACATTTGAAAAATAGGCTCTTTTTAGTCCCTCTGCAAAACTCTTTCCTTAGGGGTCTATGTATGTGGAAGCAAAGTTTCTGAGAGTTTAGGAACCTTCTTAGGATATTTAAACAGTTACTCTTTGGCAGAGAAATTGGAAAGAATTCTGTTACAAATCTTTCCAGTAGTAAACACTAGATACTGCTGAAGACTGAATCACTTTAAAAAAATAAAATGAAAATTGGTGCTGTGACACCACACTTAAATCATAGATGTGTAAGAGATGGGGAGTAGTGCGAGTGTGGAAAAAAAAGTGCTGATAAATATGTACACTCTTTTCATTATTTGAGAAGTGTACATACATTGTTAAAATGTGTGATTTGCTTGTGACTAGTTTGTGTCATAGAAAAATAGTGTGAACCAGTTTAAAACTGGGATAACAAAATACCTTAGGGATTGCAATATTGGTACAACCAAACTAACAATATTTCTCCGTGTTTCTTGCATTAAAATAACTTTAAAAGGTCTTGTATTGAGTAGCCAAGTATTGTCATGCATCAAAAGCTGCTTGTAAGTCAAAAGTAGAAATCAAGAAATAATTTGAGTTGGTGACAAACTGTACAGTGACCTAATGTTAGGTAGTACTTTGCACACTTGCAAACTTTTTAGCTGTTCGGGAAATGTGATGAGGTGAGTTGATTAAGTTCATCACAACCAAGGAGAAATTGTATAAAGTCAAATAATTAGAGTGGAATTGATCCAGTGGTAGCTTTTGGCTTAATGTTGATTAAAACACAGTGAGGAATAATGAGAGAAAGTAAAACTATAACTTAATGAAGTTGTAAAGGACTAAATGAGGGAATTCTGATGCAGCAGTTGAGGCTGCTCAATAAAATCTTTGACTGAACAGCTTCTATTGAAAAACCTTATGGAACTTAGTTCTGGGTAAGGAGCCAGATGGTGAATATTATCTTATGCTTCCCTTACATGAATCAAATGTGTGTGCTTGTCTGCATACTGTGTGAATGTACTCTGTGCAATACTGAAGTGGTAGTGAGCCTTTGCCTCCAAAGGTATGAGATGAGGATATGATGAGAAAAATAAGAACCTGGAAGGCAAAGAAAGTGGTGGCCTAAAAAGGTAAATGGGAAACCTGTGCTGTCTCAGGTAAGGTATAAAACTCCAAGAAACAGGTTATTAAGTTAAAATGAATAAGTTAATTGATACATTGGATTCAAGTTCTGAAAATTACTGTAGCAACACATTGCTAAGTTAAATGTGAAGTTAAAATGATCGGAAATGACATCTTATGCCAGTTTTTACTAAACAGAGGTAAAGGTAAATTTTCTGTGGATCTAGTCGGATTTGGCTATTTATAGCTGCCCATTTTAGGCTTCCTGAGCTTGCCACTAGTAAGGTTAAGAATTCATGCCACTATTGGTTGGTTGTTTAGAGTTTTTACACTGGAAAGACTCAAGTTCTTCCCTTCCTGATTTTGGCCATTGAAGTCTTAACTACTGGTTCTTGCTACTAGTTCTGGAACTTATCAGATTTGTCCACAGTCTGACTGTGCCTGTCAGAAAGCTATCCAGGACTTTTCCCAAGAGGCTTTTCAGACAGATTAGTAACTTAAATTTAATCATAGAGTTGTTCAACAAGTGCACTGGCACTGCTTGGCCAGAAGCAGGGCAGGATGAGTAATAGGAAAGGGAGAAGGAGATGGTGGCTGCAAGTGGTTAAACAGGATCTCCATGTCACATGAAGCCAAAACCAGACAGTAATTCAGACCTGTTTGCCAACCAGTAGTCATAGCAGTACACAGTTCAAACCAGTCTCCAGATAGCTATGAGTTTGGTTGCACATGGTCACTCAAATAGTCATCAATTCAAAGGAAAGGACAGATTATAAAGATTCCTTATTGTTGCAATAGTGTGAATGTAAATGAACTTACAGGTTGTTCTTACATAAAGCATAGTGGTACCTGCTTAAACACAAAAGAAGTGGACAGGATGCCATTTGTCTTCTTGGCCACCTGGGCACAGCCTGGATCATGTTCAGCAGCTGTTGACCAGCACCCCCAGGGCCTTTTCTGCTGGGCAGCTTTCCAACCACTCTACCCCCAGCCTGTAGCACTGCCTGGGGTTGTTGTGACCCAAGTGCAGGACCTGGCAAGGGGCCTTGTTGAACCTTGTAGCATTGGCCTTGGCCCATCAGTCTGTCCTGTCCAGGTCCTTCTGCAGAGCCTTCTGCCCTCCAGCAGACAACACTCCCATCCAACTTGGTGTCATCTGTGAATTGACTGAGGGTGCACCCAATCCCTTAGTCCAGGTCCAGATATTAAACAGGACGGGCCCCAAAGAGAGGTTTTCAGCTGTTGTTTTTAATTAGCGCAGTCTGGTAAATGTCTCCTTAAAAGAAGAGGCATTTGAGACTCCTCTGGCAGATACCTTCTTTACCTGTCTCATTTTAAATTTTTTTTTTAAATTAGTGTGGGTAATCAAGACTAAGTAATGTGTTTCCAATCAGCATTTAGTATTTTTAGCATTTCATGGGTTGTATTGCTGGGTTTTTTCCTTTCCTTCTGTCATATCCTGCAATTGCATTTTCATTGTTTTCATGTACATAGCCTGTTGTTGGCTCATAAATTCTTTACAATTGCTTACTAAATGTCCATCTTTCTCCTGTTGTTTACAGTAGATAAGCTCTTAATGGCATAAGTTCTTGGATTTAAGCAGTAAGCAAATGACTGTTTACCAATGGTGATTTTTTGGCATTTCTGTTCTTCTCATAGAGTATCCTGGCCTTTACTGCCATTCTGTAACTGTGTCATCATCATCAATTCCTACTTCTTGTACCACAGTTTTTTATGGAAATAGGATCAGTTATAACACCATTCTCCACCAATAAATTCATTCAATTCTAAAAGGTTCTTTCAGTTTATCACTTTAGGAGGGGGCTAAGGAGACAATATTGGCCTAAATTTCATCTCTTTCAAGCTGCTCAGTTTCCATGTGGCACAGTGTGATGCTGTTCTTGACACTCAAACTAAGTTTCTTGTCATGATTGGTCTTCGGCAGAGTTGATTAACTTTATTAAAGGCATGAGCTGTTTTGAGACGAGGGTTACCAAAGTAATTTGCTTTTTATGTGTTACCCTGTTTTTCCTGACTTCTGGGTTTATTTACCCATTCCAGGTTTGGTTTTTATTATAAAATTCTGTCATGTCAGCCTGTTGGATTTATTGGCAAGATGTCATTTCTTGATTATTACATAAATATTTGGTGCTTTCCACTTCATTGGTATCTCCCTTGTTTGGGTGTTAGCTTGGGGTGGTGGTGGTGTATAGTTTCTTGTTTGGAATTATTTTGCTTGTTTGTTTATTAAAGAAAAGCCAGCAAAACCTATGTTACTACATTTGTGATTTCATTTGTCAGGAATTTATAGATTTTGAAATAACAATCATCTGGTCCTCCCAGTCTGAATATTTTTATTTCTTTTATTTTTCTCCCCACTTTAACAGCTTTTTTTTCCGTGTTTGTTTGATGCTNTATCTGGTCCTCCCGATCTGAATATTTTTATTTTTCTCCACACTTTAACAGCTCTTTTTTCCGTGTTTGTTTGATGCTTCTGGCTGATAGATAGGACTGTATCTGAGGTTGATGAAGACTTCTCATCCTAAATCTGCACTGCATAGAAGTATTTTTTTCAGAGATGCATGTCTGTGAAATGTTTTGCTATGTTTTACTGTGAGATCTGAGACAAAACTATAATTTATTGTTAATAGTTAATGGCAGGAATCACCTACAGTACTGCTTAAATCGTGTGAGGAAAGATGTAAAAACACTCTGATGAGAGAGTTGTGTTATTTGGGTCTGCTGTGATTTCAGCCTTTTCTTGGCTGAATTGTCCTCCTGAATTGTCCTAGCTCTTGAATGTCATCTGGGTTCACATCCATTTGGTTAAGTTTTACTTTCAAATACCTTTTGTATTTAATCCTACTACTGGAGATAACTTACAGTATCATCTCTGTTAAAACAAAGGGCATTAAATTCTCTCAGTTGTTGAATTTCTTCTTCAGTGATTGCAAAGGGATTTTTTTAAATACGGAGTATCTTTTCCTGGTCTTTTGACAAGCCAGGGGCTGTTAAATGTTACTGCTTTGGAACCCTGTGAATAAGCTGGTAAAAGCAGTAAAACAAATGCAGCATGTACACGCCTTCCTCCTGCTGTGACTGGCTTGGAGGTTTGTGCTTGTCCTGCCAACTGCTGCAAGGTTTTTCTAGATCTGCCTGCTTCTTCCTCTCTGCAGCTGCTGGTTTGAATCTTTTCACTGTCTATACTGATTGCCCTGTCCTTTCTTAGTGCTTATATAGCTCTCCCCCCTATAGTACTGGAGTCATCAGTGTGTTCCAGCAGCAGATGGGCTTCCTGATCCAACAAACCGTTTCCCTAAATCCTGCAGATCTGAACAGCAGAAGTTAGTATTCCTGTCTGAGGCACAGGTCTTGCACAAGAGCCGCAGCTGAGTCACAGGAGGGCAAGCTACCATGCTGATTTTGTCTTTGGAAGCAGGCCACATGTAAGCTGCATGTGAGATGTGGGCAGTGTGAACAGCCCTTTGGCAACCTCTCGTGTATGTTTTAATGCAGTTGAAAGGCTGACAGTCTCACAAGAAGCTGCAGATAGTGTTCATCTCGCCTCATTTCAGGCCTGCAGAGTTCCAGGGCAAAACTGAACCAACATCTGTAGATGTCATTATAGACAGCTGTGCTTGAACTCCGTCAGGGCCTGCGTATTTCTCTCCAGTGGGTGAAAGGGTAACCCAGAGTGACTGGCTTGCACACTGCATGATTGATACAATCACATGAACACCTTCCTGAAAGCTTTAACTTTTCAATTTTCAATATGTTCAGAACATGCCAAGAGTGACTTTAGCAGTCTTCATTTACTTATTCTCACTAGTTTGAATGAAGGCATTTGCATTTCTTCAGTGTTATAATCTGATCATTTCACTTATTTGCAGAGCCTGGGAGAGTAAAATTTTGCTCTGATAATTAGAATTTCAGGGTACTGTGGTAAAAATGACAATAATGTCAATTTTGAGAATAGTTAAAATACTTTATTTTTTCAAGCTAACTAAAGTACCGCTATGCAACAAACTAATGGAGATGCATTCAGTCAAAAGCGATGCAAAATGAATTTAGTCATAACTGTGCATAGCTGTATTCTGTTTACATTTGCTAGAATTAGTGTTTAAATTGACTGCTCAATTGTTTGGAAAAGAATGGATGATGTTACATTAATATTGTTAAAGAATACTTTTCTGTCTCCAGCTCTTTGCACAGAGTACAGTAACAAATTTTTGTTTTGAAAGCTGCTAAGTCTGTATGCTTTTTTATATAAATAAATATTAGTGTTCTAGTGAGTTTCAACTGTACTGCCAGACTTCAGTTAGACAGTAGTACTGTAATCTGAAAAAGTATTGAGTTCCTGTTACTGTTTGATCACATTTTTCAGGAATAAAAACTGTTTTAGCATGATAATGAGTGGTTTCCAATTTGGACATTCAAAACCTTAAATTATTTGGACTTCTAGCCTTTTGTATATAGAGAGTTTATTTTAGGTTTTCAGTTTCATTAGCGGATTATTTTAGCAGATCAGTTTCTGGCTGCATCCAGGATTCCAGGTGAGGCCACACCAGTCCAGAGCAGGACAGTCCCCTCCCTTGACCAGCTGGCAATGCTGTGCCTGATGCACCCCAGGACACAGTGACAAATGGCCCTGTAACAGGCAGACCTGAGTTGTCAGTAGAAGAATGGATTTGTGCTTTCAGCTAGGGCTTTAAAACATAGCTTAAGGATATTTTTAAGGAAACAGACTAATAAGATACAATTTGTGTTTTTCTGGGCTGTAGATGTAAAGTTTTTTCTGTTTGTTGTTGTGTAGGGGTTTTCTCCTCTCTGTTTTGTCTACTCTTTTTTGTCTTTGTGGCAGATTGGATTGTAATTGTACATTTCTAGAAATGGAGAATTTTTAAGTAATGTACTGTAGGAGAGGTTGCTGGAAAACATTTATTTTAATTTATAAGAGCTAAATTTAAATACAAATTTCAAAACTCAGGAAGGAAAGAGAGCTGAAACACAGCACTTTCATGTTGGAAGCATGAACATGCTTAATAATGGAGAAGCAACCCAAGAATTATTTGAATGACACCATGACAAAAAAATTCTGGTTAGAGTAAGAGATGTTTTTATTAGCTATGTGAGCTCAGTCTTCTTTTGTGTTTTACTATTATTATTATTATTATTATTATTATNTAACTGGGGTTCTGTAATAATTAAAAATAAACTACTTTGGTAGCATTTGATAGGAATTAGTAGTTCTTAGCTGTGCTAGAAGAAACAAGGAAACCATGTGGTTAATTTTTTTAATTATGTTGATAAACCTAAGGATGCAGCTCTGAGTATACAGAAAGAGTAGATCTGCAGTGTCAAGACTTATTTTACATGAGGAATTAAATTACCCAGTATCTAGTGTGTTTAAACTAGATAGAAAGATTGTGCATGTGTAAAGTACTTTGTGAGGTCTGTGCCTCAATAGAGGCAGAGTATTAAGAGTGGCCTCTTAGGCTCCTCTAGTCCTGGCACAGCTCTAAAGCAGCTGCATTATACTGCAGCCATGTGTTAGGCCAGATGGCTTACAGCCCCTCACACCATTCATACTGAGGTGAGTCCTCACTTGGAATTGCAGTGGGGCTGCAAGAGGAAGAGATGCTGCCATCTCCAACCTCATCTGTGCACAGCTCTTTCTGTGCTGCACCTCGGGTCAAGACTGACAAAATAACCAGAACTGCAAGTTGGTTTTCAGTGTCTTAATCTAAAATATCAAGTTCAATAAACCTTTAAGTATCAGATTAGCACTTCTCTTTTTCTGATATTTGTCCTTTCAAAAAAATTCAAGTACTAATTGTGATTAACCAGTACAATATGCATTGATAGTACTGCATCCTTTTAAAAAGTCTTGTTTAGTAATAAGGAATAAAAGCAGAAAGAACTAATTTTTTTTTCTGTTGTTTTTTAGATGGTGGTAAAAACCTTCATGGATATGGACCAGGACTCAGAAGATGAGAAGCAGCAGTATCTCCCATTAGCCTTGCACCTCGCGTCTGAATTCTTCCTCAGGAATCCCAATAAAGATGTGCGCCTCCTTGTAGCATGTTGCTTGGCTGATATCTTTCGTATCTATGCTCCTGAAGCTCCGTATACTTCCCATGACAAACTTAAGGTAAAAATGCTTCATAAAATACAGCCTTTTCTCCTACCTTACTCTTCCTGAAGAAAATATAAACCACCCTCTCCCCCAAAAAATCCCGAATGAACCAAACAGTCCCTTTCTCCCCAAAAAAACAACAGAAAAAATGTTTTTATTCCCATGTGTACTGATTTTCAGCTTTGTTAAAGAAATGTTGCTTTAATCCTGTAAGTCAGTGTAATGCTTAAGGGCTAGAGATGTGTAAAGGAATGCTAGAGGGCCAGTATCAGTGTTGGTGATAGCTTTCTATCAGTGCCTAAAAAAGACAGTTTAATGTTCTCACATTATGAGTTTGAAAATGTAGGTAGATGTCACTACTAAAGAATTGTATTTTCACTTTCTGCTGAATCAAGCTTGTAAACTCTGGTTTTTTACAGGACATATTCTTGTTTATTACAAGACAATTAAAAGGCTTGGAGGACACGAAGAGCCCTCAATTTAACAGATACTTTTACTTGTTAGAGGTAACACAATAATTGTAACTTTCAGTAAATACTCTTAGCTCTTTAAGCCTAAGAAGTGCAATCAGTCTCTCTCCTGATGTGCCAGTATGCCTGGCAAATTCCTTATATTCTGTGAATCGCACCAGTCTCATGAAAGTTCAGTAAATTGCTTCTTTTATGTGTTTGATAGGTTTGTCAGTCTGTAGTTGAGAACATGTTAAAACAATATGTATTTATTAAATTTAGCCTTTATCTTGCAACTCCGTACATTGGGGTTTTTTTATCAAGAGAGAAAATTTCAAATGCTGATTAAAATGCACATGTGCCTATATTGACAATGGGAGAAGGAATGTAAGATTCTTGCTTTAAAAACATTGCAAAACCATACTCCTGACAAGAGCTGAGTGGTGGGGTTCACTGTCCTTTTAAAAAGGTAAACAAGATATTTGATGTTGAAAACATGATGTTTAAAATTGTATTGTTACATAGCATGAAGAAAAAATAGGGTCTTACTATATTAAGAAGTTCTGTCAATTGGCTTTTATACTTAAGAAATCAGATTATTATGTATTTAGTTTTTTCTGCATATATCTTGCAAAGCCCCTCTGCATTAGGAGTTCTTGATATGCAAAGCAAATATCCAATCTCTTTCCCCAGAGCATTTACATCTATTGTCTTAAATAGAAAAAAACATAACCAAAATTATTATATTTATGTGACTTAATGTGAAGCTGTACTAGCCTAAATATCCTAATTTTTGTTTTAGAATTTAGCTTGGGTCAAATCTTACAACATCTGCTTTGAGTTGGAAGATTGCAATGAAATTTTTATTCAGCTTTTTAGGACTCTTTTTTCAGTTATCAAGTAAGTAGAATTGCTTCCATTATATTAAACTGTCAAAATATTGTCAGGTTTGGGGATAGACTGAATCATAGCATAGTCTACAGGTAAATATGTCTTAAGAGAAGTCTTTATTTCCTTAAATGAAGAGCTACTGGGAAAGCAAATGAATGTGGACTACTGACGTTATGGAGGGTTGTGTGTCTGAAAGTAGATGTGTCTTCAAATTTGTTGTCCATGTTACAATGGTACGCTTCATTCTGATTAGTTTAGCTACATTTTTGTATTGACTGTTACTGCCCTTTATTATTTTGATTTTCTAAAGCAGAGCTAGGTTGTTCTAGGTTTTTGAACCTTTCTGTAGGACAGGAAAGGGCCATAAAATAATTTCGAGATGTGGGGAGTGTAAGGGACAGTAAACTGGGCAGCATTGGATACTGTTTCTTGATTGTACTGTTAGTATTTGCCAGGGTCTGAGAATTTGATATTCATAATATTCTTTATGATCTTAGTAATAGCCACAACCAGAAGGTACAAATGCATATGCTGGATTTGATGAGTTCTATCATCATGGAAGGCGATGGAGTAACTCAGGAGCTGCTGGACTCAATTTTGATTAACCTCATTCCTGCACACAAGGTCTGCCAACTAAAATATTATTGTAGTGTACTGTTATAATAACAATAATTCTTATTGTCTTTTGCATGTTGTTTTTCTCTTTATAGACTTTAGCTATCATGGCTGTTTTATTTTCTCACAATCATTAGGGAATTGCCTGGTGCTGCTCATTAGCTGTGTCTAGAGTATTCCATACCAAGAGATTGTGCCACCACAGGATCTCTGTACTGAAACATAAATAAAGTGTTTTCAAGCAAATATAATAGGTAGACATTATATCTTGAGGGTTGTGGGTAGTTGATTGTTTTGCCTTTGGGATATGTTGGGGTTTTTTTAATGGAGAAGACATTAAATATTTTTTAATTTCAAAAAAGGGGGTGGGGGGAAGATATTTCTAAGACTTCTGTGGTGTCTTGCTGTTCTCCTCAGCTTGCCAGTCAGACTTCACCTTCCTAGTTGTGCTTCCCATTCCTTTCATTGTCTTTCTTCATTTAATTCACTTAAAAGGAACAAAGTGATACAGAACACATGCACACTCCCCTTCCTAGAGGAACTTTATACAAACCCTTCCTTGAAGAGGGGATCACTGGGTCTGCACTTGAGCATTTAAAGAACCTTCACCGTAATGCCTTAATGAATTTGAAAAGAGAATAAACACAACTCCTTTAGATGTGAAATAAGGAAAAATGAGGTGCAGGCTGGTGATGCCTCACATTGATCAAGAAAATTCCCTTGCTAAAACACTTGTACTTATTAAAAATAATAGAGTACTGTAAGTTTCAGTTATTGGTTAAGTAGACAAACTGTGCTCTGATTGCTGAGTATGTGTTTCTGTTTGTTCATTTGTTAATTTAAAATAATTACCAAAATTAAGGCAAGTCCATCCATGACTGTATAATTAAATTAATATATAAAAGCAGGGATTATTCGTTTGGTTGCATAAAGAGGGAGAATTCAAGGAAATGTGTAGCATGGGATTACCTAAGCTGTAGCCATTGTCATTTACCTGTGAAATCTCATCAGGCTTATAAAAGTATCTATTGTCTGAGATGAGTTAGCATTCTTTCTGTCATAATCATGAGACAAGAATGCCATTCTATCAAATCATTTTTATTGGCAGCAATGAGATTATGTCTTATTGAAACAGCTAACACAGAGACACCTCTTATAACAAGAGTCCTTGTGAAAATACACTGTTCTTGCTAAGTTGCTTCTAATGAATTATAGGCAGTAGATAGCAGGAATGGAAGTAGAGAGTGGCAATCTGAGGTGATGCCATTAACAATGGTGGGCATTACTCTGAGGGTACAAAGGCCCAGTAAAACCTGTACAATTTAACAGTGTGTCGTGAACTGCTTGATTTAGGCAAAAGTAAAAGTGAATGTGATCCTTTAATGTTGTTATACTTTTGCCTAATGAAGAAAATTCTCAAGCAAGGCTCTGATAAAGAGGGAGATAAACTCAGTGTAAATACTGGGTTGTAATGCAGATTTAATATCACTTGGAGGACCAGTGCCACTCTTACTGGCTCTCAGTCATGACTGAGCAAATAATATCCTGTAGTCAGTGCTCAGTATTGTAATTTGGTCAGTATGTGGGTCTGTGTTACTTTTACTTTGTTTCCTGTAATAACAGCACTTAAACTATTGCTTTACCATGGTAGTTTAAAAAAAAAAAACCAACCAACAAGCAGAAAGTTCTTTTGTCTGATCTGCCTAGCAGAGTTTGGCTGTTGTAACTATGTGCTCCTTTCATGAACAGATCTAGAAAATTCTGTGATTGTACTGCTTTAGATATGTAAATCAGAAGCACTGTAGCCTTAAGAGCACAGTTTATTTTCTTGTAGAATGCATACAATAGCAATACTTTTAGGTCTGTGAAAAGCAGTCAAATACCAGTCATTCTCTGCTATGACATAAGAAAAATAGCAGTCTGGCAAGACTTGATGGAAGTTTTTCTTTGTAAAGAAGCTGAAATAATGTGGTTTGGATAATGCAGTCTGGTTTTGTTTTTTAATTAGACATGATACACAGTCTACCTAGTAATCTAGATTATATTAATTTGTACATCCATTTTTAGTAAAGTGATGATGTGGTGTACATTGTTCTCTGTGTGTGCTAATGTGACTCTCATCTAGGAAATCCAGGTTTTCAATAGCAGTAGCATATGTCACATTTTGCTCACATTTTGACCTGTGGCCTCAAACTGTAGTTCTCTCTATTAACTTCAAAAGTAGTGCTAGTCAGTGAATATTTGTCTTCACATTCTTACCTAAGTTATTCCTTAAAAATATTTTCTGTGTTAAAAATCTGTATTTTCTTCTGCATGTTCTACAGCATGGGTAATCCAGATCCACAGGGTTTCTTTTCTTCTAACAGATTGATTATTTATTTTATCAAGTTACATATTACTTTTCTAGGCTGTTCTGGTGTTTGGCTCTTGGGTATTGTGGTGTTCTGTGTTCGTGTGTGTATTTGGGTTGTTGGTTTGGTTGTGTGGAAGAAGCTGTATTGAAGATCAATAGAAAATGTATTTTAAAGTTTGAGGTTGGCAGTCCTTTAGTTTAATATCAGCATACCACTCAACAAAATTTTAATCATGGCTTGGTTTGGAGAGAAAGTGTTGGGATATTTCTTGACAAGAGTCTCTCTGTCTTCTGTAATGAGACATCAGTTTAGTGCTTTGGTGACTGAGGAGATATTTGTTTGAGTCTTTGGCCACTTGTTTCTCTTTACTGTCTGTTGATGAACTGTCTTTGTCATCTCATCAGTTCAAAGAACGTAAGGGAGTTGTTCTCAATGTGTCCTTGCCAAGAATCTGTCCTTCCAAGAATCAGTCATCCTTAGGCTTCACTTGCATTTTGTCTGCAGTGATTTGTAATTTTCAGGGCAATCAGCTCATCCATTTCTATTTGTTCCCCTCCAAGATGCATTAATCCTTAGATGATAAGAGATACTGCATATGGGATTTGTGCAAACTTGGACAGTCAGATTTCTCAGATGTACAGTTACATACTTTTTCTTGCTCAAGAGCAGTATAAACAGTGTTCAGATTTGTCATGCTACAATCAAATGCTTACTTGGAAAGTTAACTGCTAACCCTGCCCAAGTGTAGGTGCTTTCTGAAGTCTCACTGTGGGCTCAGAGCATATGGTACAGTCTGTGGAGAAGTCAGTGCAGTTTTAGTCTTTAGACAAGGCTGAACTTGCTACAGAGTGTACCTTTAATGAGTATGTGAGGGATAAACAAAACCACATTTAAATATTAATTTAAATTCATTCATTTTTCAATGCCAGATTTGGTGCACATTAATTTTCAGAGAATGGAGCTATGATAATGTTTCTTCAAATTTTATTACTGCGTGTGAAAACTCTAAAATTTTATTATATTTTCTTTGTTTCAGAACCTTAACAAACAAGCGTTTGATCTTGCAAAAGTCCTGTTGAAAAGGACCGTCCAGACCATTGAACCGTGTATTGCCAATGTATGTAAATGAATTAATCCATGTTATCTGCAAGTAACAAGTGTTCTTGTTACTGTCTGGATTTATTGGAGATTTGATCAGCATTTTTATTCTTTTAAATATTGTTTATAGAAGCTACTACCATTTTCTGAATAGGATATTGCTGGCTTGGTTTTTTAAGTGTGTGGAGTATTTCAAATAAGTGAAGAGGAAATTAATTTTTATCCATCTCAGTCTAATGTTAAGTCTAAATCTAGGCTGTGAAAATAGGTGACCACCAAAAATCCTGTTACAAACAAAAGGAATTAATACTTCATATGTGTAGCAACCAGACAGCCTCATTTCATACCAAGCTTTAGGATGAAGCATTTCAAGCTACCGGCTCTTTCCTAGATTTTTTTTTCCCCTCCTAAACTTGCTATGACTTGTAGTCACAAAGAGTAAAAGAACTATGCTTTTTACAAGGCTTCCTTCAAATTAGAATTCCTTCTTGTTGAATGTGAGGGTTGTATGTTCTGCCTATTAATACAGCTACTGCAGTCTTTGATGAATGTGATCTGATCCATTCTGTTGCTTTTCCTTGGTGCTAAAGCAAATAGAATTCATAAAATTCAGAGTAGTTTAAAAGGGAATTAGGCAGATTCATAAAAGATTAGTCAGTAAGTATTTAAAAGCTCAAGGAGTCTCACTAACAGTTGCCACATTCCAATTCCCCTGGTTTTTTAAGCTTTTTAATGAGTCATATCTGGAAACAGGATAGTACATAAAGGAACCTTTGAGTTGATTTAGTACTGTTCTCCTTACTTTCTTTTTCAAGTGTGTAATAGCTTTTTTGCTATTGCATTTGTGCTGCTTAAATAATATTAACCCACAGTACCTAATAGGAAGTATTAAATTTTAATATACTTTATATAAATCCAAAAATAAATAATTCATAATTTAGACTACTTCAGTTTGTTTCTGTTAGATCACTAATGACCTTGATACATTACCCATCAAATATTGCAAGGCATAACATAAAGACATCTGACGTTCTTTAAAATGGATTTGAAGCAGAGAATCTTTATTTTCAGCATTTGATGATCTTCAATTGGATTTGGTTTTAATTATAAGAAAATCTTTTAAAAGTATTAATTTTTTTGGGACAATGTTCTACTGGATGAATATGCATTTTAAGTTAACAATTCTTTTATTACCTGTTAATTTTGCTTGGGAGATAGTTTAATATATGACAATTTGATAATTTCAAATCTCAGTAACTATCTTGATAGAATTAATAGAACTGAACTGAGAAGGATGTTTGTAATTTACTCGAGCCAAAGTTGTAAGGGTGAAATGCTTTGATTTAACAAAGAAATTGTGCTTTGAGTGCCTTCCATTAGTATAAAACCATTAATGATATTACGTGAAAATAGTTTTTTAAAATAATGTTTGCATTAATGAAGGAAAATACACTACATAATATTGTTTGTATTTTAGTTTTTTAACCAGGTTCTGGTACTGGGAAAGTCTTCAGTAAGTGACTTATCAGAACATGTTTTTGACTTGATACAAGAGCTTTTTGCCATAGATCCTCACTTACTGCTGTCTGTCATGCCACAGCTGGAATTCAAGCTGAAGGTGGGTTACAGTGTAGCTTTGGACATTCAGTAAAATTTCTGGGGATATTAAGAGTGCAGAACTGTAGATGTAATAAGTGTTCTACTAGAGGGATAAAAATTCTGTATTTATTGCTTTATTTTGAAGATAAATATAATATTAAAGAAGGGATACTGGAAATTTGTATGCAATTATGTGCTTATTGTGCTTGCAGACATGTATTATGCACACAAAATATATATAATCATTATAATGATAAATTAATGCAGTCTAATGCAAAAGCTTTATGTACCTAATCATTGGATTGCACCCAAAATTCATAAAGTAATTAGGCTGAGGTTGGCTTATCTTATGAAATGCAAATGTGTCAGCTTCAGTATTGATTTGCAGAATTCTCTTCTGTGAAATAATATTGTAATAATAGAGGAAGTATTTTCCAATATTTTATCAGATTTGTTATTTTCAGCTAATAAGTCAACTGACTGCTTTTGAATCCTTGAAGATAGTTAATTTATCCTGATTTGGAAGTTTGTGGGGGTTTTAATTAAAAAGCTGTTTGTCTATCCTAAGATTGTAAGCAGACAAGAAATAAGTTTGTATGTGTGGGTGTACGTGTAAGCTGTGGTTGCAACAAACAAAAGTAACCAAGAAATAGGTATTTGGTGAAATTACATGTAATTTTCATTTGTGCACATGTGTTTATAACATCTTAATTGGTGTCTTTTCCACATACACGAAACAGTCTTAAAGAATGTTTTAAAACAAATCATTAATTGTTGAAATTGTCAAATGTGTGTTAGTCAGAGTTACTGTGTATGGGGTTTTATTCCAGAAAGAGAAGGTACTTTCAAAGCACAACCATCTATTTAGTGTCTGTAATACATTAGCTTAATAGGTATTTATTTGTATGTTTTGCCTCATCATAATCTAGTAAAATACTTTCAGAGAATGAGGATTATCAGAAATATCTTCAAACTCAGTTTGTAATCTAATTCTTAAAAAAACAGAAAGAAAAGGAAGCCAGAAATTATTACTAAGGTACTACAGATAATGATTTACAGTTCCTTTTTCATGTTTTGATTTTTAGAGCAATGATGGAGAAGAACGTTTGGCTGTTGTTCGACTTCTGGCTAAACTCTTTGGCTCCAAAGATTCTGATCTGGCCACGCAAAATCGACCTCTTTGGCAGTGCTTTCTTGGGCGGTAAGAGAAACAGGAGAGAATTCTGAATTTCTGTTCTTTTTCTGTGAATTTTCTTAGAGTATTGCATTCTTCATTGTCTTTTTAGAGGATGTAACTTTGTATTTGAACAAGTTACTTTGTTAATTCTTCAAAGCAGAAGACTGAATACAGTTATATTTTAGAAGGAAGAAGCTGGAAGGACTGCTGCTATATTGCTATCAACTCTGGGAATATAAGTTAGCACATTATATGCAGAGCAGAACTTACACAGTAGCTACGCCAGCATTGTCTGAAATCTCACACTGTTCAGCTGTATCTGCAACTCTGTTTTGCTTGGCATTTACCTTTCTGAGTGAAGAGACACTTTCTTTTAAGAATTTCATAAGAAATTAATATTTATATGAAGTACATTATGGAGATCAATTCAAAACATTTATATGCTATAATTTTGCCATATACAAGTATTTTAATAGTTAACAGAACATACTATCAACACATGTTACTACATAGAGAATAATACTGATTTGCAAAGCTAATTAAAAATTAACATTCATCATCTTTTATCCCTCTAGGTTCAATGATATCCATGTCCCTGTGAGATTAGAGAGTGTGAAATTCGCCAGTCATTGTTTAATGAACCATCCAGACTTAGCAAAAGACCTCACTGGTGAGATGCTCATACAGGGGTTTAGAATAATCTACAAAATGAGCAAGGAACTGTGTAATTATTTTTGTGTATAGCAGTGTAGTTCTGAAATGTCTCAAGTCAATGATGGATGCTGGATGAAAGAGGTATCTCCTGAGTAATTGACTTCTGTTGAAGACAAGTGCTAATTAATAGAAAGAGGAGGAGCGTGTGATTTTGTGTGCACTTTGTCAGAGTGAGTCATTAAGAAGCTACCCATTGCAGAATGAATTTTAAAGTCATTTCAAGTTCTCAAGAAGCTTTGGGTGAGGCAAAGCGAATATTGGTGCAATATCCTGATTTATTTTCAAAATTAGTCACTGAGTTCTCCACTACTCTCTTCCACGAGTTCTGAAAATGCCTTTTTGCTGATCTAAACTATGAAGTTTGTTCTTTCTCTACAATATCATTTTAGGTATGAGAAGATTTTCAGGCTTAACTGAAAATACTGTCATTTTTTGATGCAAGCTATTCTACAGCAATTGTCAGTATTTTTTATTTATTGTTTACATTTTTCACTTCTTGGGAATGAGAATTTATTTTCTTTTTTTTCTTCTTATTCCTTCACCCCCCTTTATTTACAATATGTTCTAGTCAATTTTATTTCACTTTATTGCTTCTTTCAGATGAGGTTATCATAAAAGCTATCACTTCTATATTCTTCTGATGTATACAGTTATCTAATTGTTTTTTATTTAACACAGAAAACATCAGGTGTTTGCTGTGGGTAGCTCTATATTTAATAGATTACACAGTTGTGATATATGACTCACATTTAATTGATTAAACATTATTAATAAATCAAAATGCATCACACCTACGAAGCTTTTCATTGTTTCTGCTCATAACAGAATATTTGAAGGTGAGATCCCACGACCCAGAAGAAGCCATTCGCCACGATGTTATCGTTACAATTATTACTGCGGGCAAGAGAGATCTCTCTTTAGTCAACGACCAACTGCTTGGCTTTGTGAGGGAAAGAACGCTGGACAAACGGGTAAGTGTTCATACTGTATTTTCAGCAGTTACCTGCTTCTAATATTCTTTGCCAAAAGGAAAATAAAAAAATCCCAAAGCCACAGAATCAGAGAATCTTGAGTTGACTTTTAACCAGAATACTGCCGGGAAAAAAATAATTTTCTTACGAGGACATTTTAATGAAAATTCCATATTATGGTGGCATCAATCCAGTGTTGTCAAGCAAATAGGGTAATTAACTTGTGGTAAACACATTTATATTGTCAGAACATAAGAATGGTCACATGTTTAAGCCAAAGGTCACTATAAACCATTATAATTCTCACAGTGGTCAGGTTTGGCTTCCAGCAATTTGTGATTTCAGGATTTAAGTCTTCTGGCCCATGTTCATAATAACTTTCAACAGAACTTTATACCATGTATTTATCAAGTTCTTTCTGGAATTTATTTGTACTTTATAAGCCTCCATGGCATATGCATCAGTAAATTCAAGTTTAATGCATATTTGGGTAAAGTAACTAAGCTTCTTTGCTTTTAAACTTGTCTGATAATTTGAATGGGTATCTCATGGTTCTTGGATTACGTAAAATAATGACTGTTCTTTGACTCGTTTATGTTTAATAAATATGAATACCATCTCTTCTCCAGTTCTTTGTTTTCCATTCTAAAGAATCACCTGATTAACTTCCACACAAATTGATTGTTGCATACTTCTGATCTTGTCTGGATGTTCTCTATCCTGTTGGAACTAAGGTGACCAGACTTGGTAATGGCACTCACAGTTTGCACCATGTTGTGTACATACTTGAGGATACTTTTTTTCTTTTTCTGAAACATTCTGTCTGTTTCTTGTGCTCTTTCTGAGTACTGAGCTGACAGTTTTGGAAAACATGTTAACTTCAGTGATTTCTTGAATAACTTCAGATGATACACTGCCAAATACTGTACATGCGGAGTTCATGCTGGTGGGAAAACCTGTCCTTAATCTGAATTTCTTCCATTTCATATTATACCAATTCAGTAGCATGACATTTTTCTGCAATTCTTAATTATGATGTTAGATCTGACTACCTGAGTAAATTTTATACATACTGTTCAGTTAATTTTCTAATAATTTTTCATATGTTGAGTGTCAGAGATTCCTTTCTGACTCAGTCTGTAGTTTGCTTTTGTTCCCTTCCTTGTGAAAATCAGTTATTTATTTCCACCCATTCCCCCTTATGTTTTAGTTAATAATTAATTTACTACAGAATTTTTATTTTAAGGCCCTCTGGTACAAGACTTGCTTGGAATTTTTGGGGGGATCCTAATGCATTTTACTGGTGTACTTTTGGGTCTGCTAAAAGTTATTTTTCTTAAATAAAGCTCCGCATTATATAAAGTTCAATGACACATTTCCATAAGTTATTTTTCAGTAGTGTCAGCTCTTTGTTGTCATTACTGTTCTATTTCAACCTGTTTGCCCATTCAAAATCAGATGTTCTGATGAGTGGTACATTGTTCCTCTTCACACCCTTTGATTTCTTTCACATTTGCTGTCTTCAATCTGTTTGTTCATTGATAGATTGCAATAGAATTATTAGCATTCAGTATATAATGTGTAAATTCCTGTAAAAGTCATAGATGGGTTGCCACCTGGTCTTAAATGATTTTGTTCCTGCTTGCTTTATCAAATTTTTTAAAAATATCTCCTATGATACTTCAGACTTCTCTCCTGGAATAAATCTGTTTGTGTTTCAGCTATACAGAAAGGGTCTGGAAGGCTTCCTGCATCTGGAAGCTTTGGTGAAGATGTTTAGTTAGTATGCTTTTAATAAAACTTCATTTTAAAAATGTTGCCATGCTTCATCAAGGATTTACTTTCAGCTTGCCAGAGCTTATACTGTTTCATGTTTACATTTTTTGGGATGTGGCTCCATGCTCTTTGGAGGGTGATGCTTAATAGCAGACTTCTCTGTGCTATGTACCCATGCTGATTTTTTTTTTCCTTATTATTGTTCCTTTTTGATAGGCTGTAGAAAGGATGCCCCCTATGTCATTCTAGCTAGTTACTTTAATTATTTTAAAATAATTTTACATGCTTTGTTCCCCATTTAAATGACAATGTTACTATAATGGATTTTGAGAAAAGGATGTTGTCTTTACACAGAGAAATACTGATTCTGAGTATGCTCACTGTTATAAAGCAGCTCTTCAGTTAGTTGTATTTGCAGCTTGACACTGCATGTATCTCAGGAGTGATCAAGATCACATTCCTTCTTTTTCAGCCACTAAACATGTTCAAAAGGTCATTAATGAGATCTAAAAATTTCTCGTATAGCCACCAGTTCCCACTGGGACTTCCACCTATTTAGCACGGGATGATTTTTACTGTGTCTTCAACACTGTCTCTGGTCTGTTCTCCTTTAGCATGTTGCTGTCAGTAAGAGGCAGTCAGCTATTACTGCACAGCTATAATACTGATTTCTACAGAGCTGTGTCTTTTTGCCTGTGGTTTTAAATCCAGTGTGGCAGCCCTTAATGTTCCTCATATATTTGACTAAGTCATTTCACACCAGTCATAGGTTTGATATGTTGCATTTCAAGGTTCGGTGCTTTTTAAGGCAGTCAGTGAAGAGTAAATAACTTCATGTGTACCTGATGTTTCTCTTACAAAAATATCTGGAGAGAGCTTTAATGAAAATATATCCTGAGGAGAAAATAAAATTGAACGCTGACTAGAAATGACTACAACAAATACTTAGCATTTGAAGTAGACCTTAGCAATATAGGATGTGTTGGTAAATATAATTAGTGCTATAAATTGAAGATCAAGGACTTGTAAACTTTCATCTGTATTTTTTATTTTTAGGATTTTTCTCCAGTTCGGGAGAGGAGTATTGATAATGTCCATGTAACTGTCTTTGTTTACTATGTAGGATTTTCTCAGTTCCAGGCTAAGTGCATTATACTTATTTTAATCATTCTTCTTCTTTAAAAGAACTCTGTATTTTGCTGGCTGCATTTACCCTTTGTAGCTGGGTTTCTGTTGGACACATGTACTGCAAACTCCTGAATGATCATTCATCAGTTTGACTTCATCTTTTTAGGCCTGCAGTCATGTATCAAATGAGTATTGCTATTACTGTGAAAAGAATGCTTGTCCAACAGGCTGAAGTAAAGTGCCAGCTTGTCATTTCAGTTCTGCCTTTTATCTTTATGAAGCAGGGAAAAAATTAAATCTTGCTAATTGGTACACCATTTAAGTGATCTGATTTTTTTCCTCCTGACCATATTCTAATTGACATAGTAAAGATAGTATAAACACTTTCTAGAGTAAAAGTTTCTGGCTAAAAGACACTACTTAATTTTTTAAGTAACATCCTTAGCTGACTCAATCTATATAGACATTTGCATGATGATTGTAACTATTTAAAAAACAACTATTTAAAAACCCCAAAGAACCCCCCCCTTCCACCAGTAGTTTTCAAATCCATTTTTATTGCTGCAGATGGAAAAGTAACTCTGGTAACAGATGCTTCCCAAAAATTGAAATCTAGTCTTTGGTGATAATTGTTCTTAGGAAAGTTCCATTGCAACACTGTCTCAAGGGTCTATGCATCTTCACTTTTCAGAACAATTAGGAGACATTTTAAAAACAAATTACAAAAATACTCTTTTCCATTATATTGGAATAATATTAAGAACTTGAGAAGTTAAGAAGAAAATTTTGTCAGCTGACTTCATTGGCATCTCTCCCAACAGTCTTTATGGAGTAGAGACTCAGGCCCTTCATGAGAACTGACTGGAACATCATCAGCTTGAAGTCAAAAGCTCTAGAGTGAGGTTCCATAGAAACAGACTCCCATTTTCAGTTCCTCTTTATGCATTTTTCTGTGTTTGTGTTAGTTTTAACTCTACTGAAGACCATTGTGGCTTTTTCCAGATGAAGGAGAATGATTGCAAAATGTTTATGAAAGGAATAGGTTAATTGTTCTGCTGGATAAGAGATGATATTGAACTTCCAATAACAATTTTTTTTCAAAACTCAGCCCAACAGTCATGAGTGGAGAAATTTAATTATGTTGGTCAACCAAGGAAGTGAAGGTTATCAAAATTCCTTTGTTAATTAAATCAAGGCAGTAATTCTATTAGCTGTGTTTATTCATATGCTGCCTTTGAAATTATTACATTTGTCTTTATGTTCATTTGCCATTTCAGCTTTAATTAAGAACCATCTTACTCTTTTTTTTCTCTACATGTATCTCCTGTTCAGTGATTTGCTTCCATGGTGTTCAAAATATTCTCTAAGATGTTCAGTCCAGTGTCTCCTATTGTCAGTCTGAAACTGCCTTTCTGCATGCTCTGAGATCTACTCTACAGCAGTTTCAGTAATCAGAATTCTACTGGCAATCCAAACCTCCTTTCTTTTGTAACCTCTTGTTACCTCCTTCATTTTAGGCTTAAATTTTCTGGAATCATTTCTAGAAGTCCTTTTTTGTTTTCTTCTGACATCCTTCCTGTCTCGTGTAGGAGACCCTATGAAGCTATCACCTGCAGTGGAAGGATATATCTGAATAGCTTTTCTAGAACATATATGTATATTAATACTTTTCTGAAAATGCTTCACTTTCAGGCCTTTATTTTCTTTAAGATGTGCTTTAGATCGCAGTGGGAGTGAACAAATTACTGCAAAAAAGTTAAACCATAACATCTGTTTATAGCTAAAGTTTTTCTCTTTTGTGAAAACTAATTATTGTGTTGTCTTCTAGCAAAGTCATTACTATCTTGACATGTCACAGTTTTAATACTTAAGAACAAAACACAAGTTTATTTTTTCCATCTTCCTGTTATAACCTACTCCAACTGCTAGTGGTGTCTTGTGGTGACATAAGCCACATTATCTTGAAGATTTGTCTTTTTTTGTCCTTCAAGAAAAGGAAATCATTCAGTAAAACTATAAAGAAATTGGGTGGTACCTCTGTGGTATTGAGACAAGCCTTCAGTTTAACAAGATTGAGGAAGTTACTCACAGTATGAATAATAGTATCTACATTTATGCTTCACAGGCTGAAATGATCTGAACATTGTTAGTCCTTGGGAGTTCAAGGCCAAAAGTGATACCTGGTGTGTTCTGGAAGAAATTATCTCTTTCAGTTTGAATTTCATACATTTCTTTTAAAAGATGTGGGAAAACAAGTCTTTTGAGGTTTACTGTGTCTTTTGACATGAAACACTATGCTGCCTAAATTAATCCTCAAGTAGGTTCTGATTTGATTCCTTGCAGCACAGGAGAGTTTATGGATCTTGTCTGTTAAATTGTTTAATAATGGGATACTTGTTATTTACTTGAGGTGATAAAGTATGACCACCAAAAGCAAGATTGAGAAGCCATGAACTCCTGTAGCTGTTGTACTCTGTGGTTTTTTTCCTTAATCCCTGGAGTCTCAGAGCAATTGCTTCAAGGTTTCAGCAAAATGGACCTCTCCCACTGGCCTGGAAAGTGGCCTAAGAGTTCAAGCCTAGCAGGTTTGGCTCAGCCTAGGCTCCAGATCTCCCATTTCTAGGCAAGGGTGCTCTAAGGTGGTGCGAGGCAGTGGGAAGGAAGAAGTCTGCCACCTCTGGTGCCTGTCTCTGAATAGATAAGCCTTCCAAATCCTGACTCAGTAAGACACTTATTCAGGCGTACATGTTAAGCTGTACTTAACTTCTTTTCTGCTGGCTAGCTCCCAAATTTTCTTTGCACAGCACAGAGAAGTACTGAAACCCTGGGTACTGACAGTATTTAATCTGCATAGTACTGGGAAGAAAACCCTTACACAGACGTTATAAATTCTCATCTAGAGGCTTCAAACAGCATTGTTCAGCTTTTGAAGTGTCTGAATATAGGAGACCAGAAAGTGACTATTTTGTCTTTCATGCTTCTACATCTTTACTGTATTTTGTATGTTTTATTTATTTATTTATTTATTTATTTATTTACCTACCTACCTACCAAAATCAATTCTCCAACTTCTTTTCATTTCTTCCCTCACAAGTGGCGAGTAAGGAAAGAAGCTATGATGGGTCTTGCCCAGCTGTACAAGAAGTATTGTCTTCATGCTGAGGCTGGAAAAGATGCTGCAGAGAAAGTGAGCTGGATAAAGGATAAACTTTTGCACATATATTATCAAAATAGCATTGATGACAAGTGAGTCAATCCAAGTCTTCCTAATTTTAATTGTATAGTGATAAGAGATAAGCTGAAAATATGTGCTTATCCTGTGATAGCTGTTATATTCCATATTTGTGGGTTGATGTATGATGTATTTAATTAATAATTATTAAGAAATGTATGCATATGTTCAGGATTGTTGCATTATCTGTTCATGGATTCATTTTTATATACTGATGGAACTAGGTCCATGATGGTAGTAGATTTTCATTAACTAATGGTATGGAAAAAACATTGTCAAATTTGGCATTTACTGCGCCAGTTCTTGTTTGCCTTACTGCTTTCCAGAGACCAGGCTGTTAAAATCCATGATCTAGGAGTGTTCTGTGTGTCCACACCACAGTACATGTGCAGACCTCTCCTAAAGGGTGGATCAGAAATTGAAGAAACATCAAGGGTGCTTTCACATTTGATTCATCTTTGTTTTGTCACTCAGTCCTTTTAATTTTTTGAAATACCATTTTGGTGTTGAAAAAAGTATTTTGGCCAAGGTTTTCAAGATGATTAATAGTCTTTCAGAAAGAGAGAGACACTGAGATCACACACACAAAGGCAGAATTTCAGCCTAGATTTTTTGCGTGGTGGACTCAGAAAATTCTTTACAGTGTTTCTTAGCACCTTGCTTATGCAGTCTTCTACTTAGTGTATTTTGTTATCTTGGTGACTAGTCTGAATGGGCCAATAGCCTCCTTCAGTTGCTGGTTAATGATACTAAATTTTTAACCACTAGAGTGGTGAAGGCTCTCATTCAGTTGTCTGATGATAAGTAGCCCTTAGTTACATATTCGATTAGTTTGCACCTGTTTTGAAAATCAGGAAATCTTCACATAATTTATACAAAGCTATTTCAGCATATGCATAAAAATACACTTTAGTTTGCATTGAGAGGTTTCTGGTATTTCCATCGTGTTCACATCTCATTGTCAGTGCACAGGTTTGATAGTGGACAGAGAAGGAATCAAAGTTGTATAATGAGCAGGGCAGATGTTTTCTGTACTTCTGCTCACAGCAAATGCAGAACACTGATGGAAATTAGGCAAGGAATTTTAAGGGAAGAGTGTGTCATCAAAGCTGAGTTTCTCTCTCTTGACTTCTAAAAGTCTGATTATGCTATTGAAACTAGTTTTTTCATGAGGAAGCATGGTTGTATCCTGTTTGTTTTCTGGATGTCCACACGGAAAGGTTGGTGGCTTGATTTTTAATGTTCCTCTAGGTCAATTTGGTACTTTGAATTTTAATTCGAATTCCACTGGTTTTTAAGGCTGACAATGAAGTTCTTGCTTAGTCACACCTTTGGGTTGATTTCCTGATCTCAGTGGAGGGTTAAATGTATTTCAGTGCTATTGTCAGGATTTTAAAGGTTTAACACCTGAAGGGCTTTAGAAATGCTATGATCTTTTAAGACAAAGTCTATCCAGTCTTTTAAACACATAAGCAAGCATGGGCCAAAATTAGCCAACACTGGCCTATTTTCCTTCAGTAATGCAGCAAAGAGGATGAAAAGTAGCAGTGGACAGCTCTAAGCCTTGGAGTATTTTCCACAGGGTGCATGGGATAGCACTAGTTCTTTCAGAAGATAATAGTGCAGTATCACACAGAGTTCAGGCGTGAAGTGGAATAGATGTTTTTCCACACATGGATAACTTGATAATGTTTTTGTTGTAGCTTGACTGTTGATGTACACATCTACTCAAGACTGAAAACTTCTAACCATAAGAGCTGCCTTTCATGTGTTCTCTGAGCTTCTTTGTTTTACAACAAATACATAGGGAATGGAGTGAAATAACCACATCTGAAACAGTGCCCTGTTATGGTAGCCAGTCACTTTCCTCACAGGAGAGAAGTGTGGATTGGTGTTATTCCCCCTTTATAAATCTTGACCCTAACCAGCAGGGACCAGGGAAGGGATGATACAGTCTCTCCATTTGTATTGGCAGCTTTTCTAGAGCATATATGTATAGAGACATGGGCTAGAGCAGTGTTCATAAACTGGTAAGAACTCTGATGCCTCCAGTCTCCTAGTGTGTTAAACAGATGGAGTCCCTTGAGATCTGAAGATCCTGTTCCCCCTACAGTTCAGTTCTTAGTCATCAGTAGGAAAATGTACATTTAAAGAGACAAAGCCAAATTTTCTTAGGCTGCCTTGAGATAGTTTTATCCATATTTATGGTCATCCTTTTATTCCTCTGCCTTGCCATCATGTCTCTTGGAATTTTCTTTGAACAGAAATAAGCTGTGTGAGCAGAAATAAGGTGTGTAAGATCTGTGCTGCTGTGGTCTCTGTACAAGGCACTCTCAGAGTTCTTGCTAGTACTAGTGTACTAGTACATAGTGAAAGAGTTTTAAAATTCAAACACACACAGTTTTTGTCCATAAATATCAAATTGTATAGCTGAACATTGTGCACAGCTTTCATGATTGTGAGTTAAATTAATATTTGAATGTTCTTTCATTTGGAGGGGCTATAATTAGATGAACTACTCAATTGTATTTTGTAGTTCAAAGTTGGTATTTAATACAAAACTTAGAGTGTGTATTTAAAACATTGGAGAATGTTTTTGCTGGTTTGATTTGTTCTCACTTAGTTTTCCTTTTGCCCCTTTAGTTGTACATGTTTTGGTGTTCTTTCATCTCCACCATTTTAGTGCTGGTTTTTAGCTTGCATATGAGAATAATGAGTGGATTCTCAGGCACTGCAGTTCAGCCTTAACCGTTCCCTCAAGGATACTTCAGATTTTTACTTTTCCTCCTCTTTGAGTTATGTTCTTGTATGCTTTCTCCTTTATCTGAGCTCTTTACTGTCTCTGTTCCTTCCTTCTGTATAGTAGAATAAACAAAGGGAGATGTCTTCAGGATCTGAGAAAAGAGAATTTGGATGGTGACAGATTATTCCCTCTTTAAGGTGAAACTGAAAGAATGCAGTAAAGTTCTCAAGGAGAAACTCTTGCTAATCTTTCTATCAGCAGTGGAAGGAATCTTTACAGCTGAGAAAAGGCCACTACTTTTTTGTCTTCTTTCTTTGTTGCAAAATCTGGTTCTAATGACTTCCACTATTCTTGCTTTTTTAGCTTGTCTGAAAGGTATCACTACTGTTTAGCATGTACAGTTTTTTCTTCTTTTCCTGCAGATTACTGGTAGAGAAAATCTTTGCTCAGTATCTTGTTCCACACAATTTGGAAACAGAAGAACGAATGAAGTGCTTGTACTATTTGTATGCTAGCTTGGATCCAAATGCCGTCAAGTGAGTACAGTTTGTATGCAATGAATACTTGCTTTCTCAGACTTTTTTAACATCTGTTCTCTTACTTGTATTATATAATAAAAATACAAATAATGCATGCTTAGCGTTATTTGCAAGTAGCATAGTATTTTAAAGCATTTCCTTTTTATATACAAATTTGACGTGTCCATTAGACCAGAAGATCCCATGATATTTGAGAAGAGAGAGTTTATCCATTGATTTTCATCAAACAGAACAATGTGGACTTAAAAGTGTGCGAGTGATGCCTTCTAGCTTTGCTCTATATTAGGGACCATGATGACAGTATCTGTAACTGACTTCTGGTTGATGGTGGCCTGTTTTTTATTTGGGTGGTTGTACGTGAAATTGTTGCAAGAGGAATAAGAGAGATGATGTTCTGTAAAAAGAGAAAATCAGTTCCAGCTTGTTTTGAAGAGTTGTATTTAATATGTGGTAGGTTTTGATGGTACCTTGCAGGTGTTGCACTTCTAACACAAATAAATAAACAAATAGTCTTGTTTATTAAAACATCCAGCATGTTCTTGTCATGAAGAAGCTTTTCTTTTCTGGTTTCCCGTTTTTGCAGAGCACTGAATGAGATGTGGAAGTGCCAGAACATGCTAAGGAGTCATGTACGAGAATTGCTGGATTTGCATAAGCAGCCCACAGTACGGTTTTAAAAATATTTATACTTTATCGAGTGGACCTATTGGACTAATTTACTGGGGGGGGGTAAATACTGTATTATTTGTTCAGTGTAACTTTGTTATTAATTGATTTCTATATGTCGACAACATTCCATTCTCAAAAAGTAAAGTTGCTTTCTGTAATGCTTGAAGGTATATGACCTTCTGTTGATCATTCTTTAGTAGTATTGCTTAAGAACTTCAGAACAAGTTTTAAAAGTTTCAAAGATTTTTGTTTGCTTTTGACAAACCTTTTTTCTTTCTCTGTTTCTAACAGATTTTGAAAATCTGTTTGTAAAGCAGTGATTTCTTTGTTGGTTAGAAAAAAAACAAGTTTTAAGTATTTGTACTGGAATTTTACAAGTAGAAATTTTAAATAGAAGGGAATTTCTCTGGGGTTTTGGTGAGAGAACTGGGCTTGTGGGAATTGTCTGTTTTGGGGGGTACTGGGGTCTTTTTCCAGCAATTGATTTTGACCTGTTAGATGAACTAATGAATTTTTGCAGTTTTTTGATGTAACAAGATTTCCTCCCTTTCTATGTGTAGTAGCTGCTAATGATAGTTACACTATTCTAGTATCTATTCTTAAAACAAAAACATAAAACAGAAGATTCAGGAGTAGAAAGTAGGCCTGCAGAAAAACTTAACAGATCAGCTTAAAGGTGTATTTTATAAAGGAGATATTACTGATTTGTTTGTCTCCTTTTGCTCTTGTCCTCAGTCAGAAGCAAACAGTGCTGCCATGTTTGGAAAGCTGATGACCATAGCAAGTAAGTATTAATAACTTACTGTAAACATTCTATAAACTACTGCAGCATTCCTGTAAACTATTTCTGTGAATCTTGGCATGCTGAAGTGGCAAATGTATCTCATATTAAACCGTTTTTAATCGTACAGAAAACCTTCCAGATCCTGGAAAGGCACAAGATTTTGTGAAGAAATTCAATCAGGTTTTGGGTGATGATGAGAAACTTCGGTCCCAGCTTGAACTGTTAATTAGCCCTACGTGTTCTTGTAAACAGGCAGATGTCTGTGTGGTAAGGACATTTTTATACAATAAGTATTTGTGCTTAAAACAGCTACCTGGAATTAATGGTCTCCTTAGTTCCCTAAACATGGTTTTTACATGTTTCCAATTTTCATAAAATGCCTTTTTGGTTAATCTGTAGAGATTAGGGAAAAGATAATTATGATCATCATTTTAAGAAGTCCTTAGCTTTATTCCTTCCTAGGATTATGAGCATCAAGCATAATGTTTAAAAGACTAATTTATTTATTTAAAATATTTTATTTCAAGTGCTTCTTTCGTGGTGGGATTCCCAAACTGTCTTCTCACACTGATTCAGCTTCCAAGTACCAGCAAGTCATCTATTACCATCTGCATTATTATTAATGTATTTTGATCCTAGAATAGTATTTTGAGATTAGTCTTTCTTTTCCTCATGTTATTTAACCTCTTTGACAAAAATACACACCTTAATATTAAATCATACTTTCCCAGATTCTGCCAACCACCACAGATTTTTCTTTTTATATGGTCCAAAGCAAAGTAAGCAATTTCATTGACAGAAATTACAAGGGTCACAAAGAGAATCTACAAACAAACATAGACTTCTTGGGTTTTGTCTCATGCCTCAAAAACTGTGCAGAGAAGGGAGCAGGAGAATTTTTTCATTGTTACGAAGTCTCATGAGCCACAGGGTTACCCACAGTTTTCTGGATTACACTTGGCAACAGACATATACATTCCATGTACTGCACTTCACTCTTCCTTGATTCTATTTTCAGTCTGGGCTGCAGTTCTTAAGAACCCCGTAAGAACTCTAACTAGAAATCTATTTAAATAGTTTTGTAAAATATGTCTGCTTTGAATATAACATGATGAAGAAAGGTGTGGAGATACCAACAGCTCCCCCTTAAAATACATTTTACTGATTATATAGACAATCTCTGTGGTAAAGAGAAGTGACTATATTTAGCTTACTCAACATGCTTAAGAAGTGAGTAAAATGTGTGTAATTCTCATTTGTATCTAACATTCTTGCAGAGGGAGATAGCCCGGAAACTTGCAAATCCTAAGCAGCCAACAAATCCTTTTCTGGAAATGGTCAAATTTCTTTTGGAAAGAATTGCCCCTGTACATATTGACTCAGAAGCCATTAGGTAAGTTTGAAAGATCATGAACAATTGACTCATGGATGATTCTAAAGATAATAGAAATGGTGAAAGAAAAAATAATTTTCTTTGGATTTGGTCTGTCCTAGCACTAAATGTGTGGGTGAGTTTTGAATCAAATTATGTAGATGTATTCATTCCCAGCAACCTAGAGGATGCAACTTTTTTTGATGCTGCTTTGTGGTGCTGTCTGCAAAATGATTTTAAAAATGTAGTAGTTCCTGGTGAGAAATCTATTTGTGGTGCTTCAGGTAAAAACTAGGAACATAATTTTCAGATAGTTAACTGCAACACAGTCTTCCATATAGTATCTGAATTAATTAGCTTTTGTGGGATTGTGCAAGAGAATGTTTTTATTTCTTTTGAGACTTGTCTGGCAACCTAATTACATTCTGAAACTTGTGTTGATCTAATGCTACCAGCATGATGAGGGTTTTTTGGGATGGATTTTTTTTTCCTCCTGAAGAACTAGGAAAAGGACTAATGCAATAACTTAAATAAAAACAGCAAAAACCAAACAGCAATGCCAGCACCACCCTCAAAGGACCTTTGCCTTCCCTTTATATGTTGTGAAAACCAAGTAATCTTGCTTCTATCTCCAACCTTTAACAAACTTGTTTGTTTCTTTCTGTATCTCTCATTTCAGTGCACTAGTAAAACTAATGAATAAATCCATAGAGGGGACAGCTGATGATGAAGAGGAGGGTGTAAGTCCTGATACTGCTATTCGTGCAGGACTTGAACTTCTCAAGGTAATCTAAATTAATGCAGCTATAATCTCTGATGCAAGGGACAAAAGTAGCATGAGTAACAAATAAATGTTAGCATAGCTTTAATAGTTATTACTTAGATTATTACTTTTTTAATGTAGGAAACCTTTCAGTTATTAATACTCACTTGAAAGAAGAATAATTAAAGAAATGGTTTGTTGGAAAAAGTATGTTTTGAAAAGGGTGCTGAGAGTTGAAAATGCACATGTTAAAGCAGAAAATTGGTTTCTGCTTAGGGAAGTAGTAAAGAAGAAGGTGTAGAGATAAATTGAGTGGAAGAGACCTTCTTTGGAGCATGCATGACACTGGAAAGAAAGCAAGCAGTTAGCTCAAGAGCCACATTATGTAGAGAAAAAAGGGAATTTATGTTCTCAGTAGTGCTGAGAAGTGGAAAGGGGAGAAAGAAGGATTTGAAATATCTGGAAAACAGTAGCCCATGTTTTGTTTGTAGATATTTTAACCTTCTTTTCTGCTCAGGGACTGTAGATTCGGGAGAAATTAAAATTTTGGGTCAGTTAAATTACATTGAAGTGTTCTTAAATAGATTGCAATATAAATGAATGCTCTTGAATAAGTGTTCATTTTAAGAAGTGTGTTTTTATATTTTCAAATAATGTAGTATCTTACAAAATATTTGGAGGACAGGAGGACCTGAAAAACAAAATCTAGATGAATTTATTTGAAAATTTATATATAATCTTCTCCACAGTGCAGTTATTGAATGTAATAGTTTCATATGGGCATGTAACAGCTATTTATGTTGATGGTAATGCTCATCAACAGCTGTCATTTTGCTTTTCTGATGATTCATTTAGTATGAATAAAGGCACCTTTGTTTTAATGTGTGTCTGCAGGTTCTGTCCTTTACACATCCTACCTCGTTCCACTCTGCAGAGACCTATGAGTCTCTGCTGCAGTGCCTCAGGATGGAAGATGATAAGGTAGCTGAGGCAGCCATACAGATTTTCCGAAACACGGGTCACAAAATAGAAACAGACTTGCCACAGATAAGATCGTAAGTATTGTTACGTGCTGCTTTTCATGTCTGGAATTCTGCCTCTTGATAGTTTATTCAATGTGTTGCCCTTATCTAGTCTTGTTAATATGAACAGTTTCTCTTCCATGATTTTGATTTCCTTCAGTATCTTTCGGTCCCTCTCCCTTCATTTTTAAATTCTGTGCTCTTGCGGTTTTTATGTATTTTTTGAACGTGTTAGGCACTTCTTAAAAATCTTCTTATAATAGACACATTAAATCCAGTGCATAGCAAATTTTGTAGGCTACAAAATAAGCAACAGCAAAAATACAGCAAAGGTATGAGTCCTTGGCATAATTTCTACTCATACCTGTCCTTCATAAAGTTTTTCTATCTTTATAAAGAACACAGATGTAATCTCTGATCTGGTTAACAGCTCTGTTTGTTATTAAACAAGATAGGAAACAAAATGTAAAAGCAGGCATGAATTTCTAGCAAAGAATAATTGGCTATCTGTAAATTGTCATACAATTCATGCTGTACTGCTGATTAAAGCTGCATAATCTACTAGGTATTCACAGACTATCAAATACCTTGTGAGTAACAAACCTTAAAATCAGCCTGTCAGTAACTAACTTGTTCAAATTATAAATCATGGATTTCAAGTTCTCATATATTGAAATAGCATGTTGCATATTGCCATTCTAAGATACATACCAGTGTGCACTTCTAAGTTTGCTGTAAATTAAAGCTGTAACCTCAGTGATTCTTCTGAATGGGGATCAGATTTTGGACGAAACAAAACAAAAGAAAAATATTACAAATACAGATATATGAGAAACATTTTAAGACATTTGTGAGGGTAGAAAGAAGGAAAAGCCCAGCAGTCCCCATTGTCAGTACAGTTCCCAGTATAGTCCCAAGTGTCTTTGGTTCCCTACCAGAGTTTAATCAATACTCTGTATTGCTAGGCTATATAATGTTCTCTCAAAGGATCTGGTATTACTGACATTTTTTTGACTTTGTGCCCTAGCCAGGTATTGGTGAAGTTTAGTCTGAGAGGTCTCAACTTAAAAACATAACTGTCAAAGTGGAGGTAGCATCCTTGGCATGGCTTCCAGACAAGTCAGATTGGCATTCTGAAAGCCAAAAGCCGTGTCAGTGTTTACAGTTCACACAAAGAAAAAGAAGTCTGAGGACTAGTAGATGTTCCAGATTTCATGTATTCAGAAATCTTTATCATAAAGGAAAGATTTGATCCAATCGACAAAATAGTTTGTTTCAAGGGACCTGTTTGTGTTTTGGGTTTTTTTTAAATGCTTCTGTGAGCAGGCTGCTTGCTGTCCTTTGAAGCAGTGTTCACCAGCAGCTCAAGCTCTTCTTCCATGTATAGGAAATAGAGTTTTTGTACCAGTTCATGGACAAAGACTATATGACTTGGGAGCCTGAAGGAATTCACTGGCCATGCTCAAAGAGAGCCTGTGGATCATATATAAACTTGTAGATGTAAACATGTAAAGGTGCATGTCAACATTTCAGGTTTCACCTTTTGCAGATTTGTGTCAGTTGGGGTGTGCTGAGGTGGGGTTTGTAACTGCTGCACCAAGGCCTGGCAAAGACACTTTACTGTACATATACTTAATACCATGAAAACTGTAGGTTAGGCATTGAAGCTTATTTTAACTGTAGGTTTTACTGAATTCTTTTTTGTTTGAATTTGAATTCTGTTTTGGTTCTTAAAGCAATTTGTGGAATCTTGACAGATTCGAGATTTTCTACTTCAGGATACTGTTAACATGTTTCTGAGGATCTTTGGTTTGGTTTTGGATTTTGTGGGGGTTTTGAGGAAAATGTTTGAGGTTTGATTCTTTCAACCCACCAAGTTGCTCTTTAGCCTCTGGTTGCTGATTTTGGTTATGTAGAATGTGTTAGCTGGGTGCTGAATAATCCATGTACTGAGTACTACATTGTGAAAAGAGCTTTTCAGTAAAGCAAGGACTTTTTTGGGACGTTCCTGTGTCAGACTCATTCTAGGAAATTTTGTTTTTTCATGTCAGTTGCTGGGTGAGGTGCAGGGTGAACCTCCTGAGTCAGTGTCTGAGCTGCTGAGCTCTGAGGGGACAGGCCTGGCTTCCAGCACTGCCTGTGGAGTGACACTGAGCAGTCTGACCAACCCTGGACCTGGTATCAGGAGCACCTTCTGCCCTGCCCTTTCCTTCCATGCTTTCTGATCAGCAGATAGATTTCAGGAGATTCAAATTCAAAATCTCCCAACAAAGCAGCTGTTTCCTTGAGTATACATTGCAATTAAAAGTTTCAGTTGTAAAAGTCTGTAAACCCACTGATGTTTAGTGGTTATTCACCCTAGCTGAAACTGTCATGTTGCCCCTACCTTATATTTGTCTTCCTAAACACCTTTATTTTCATCATTATTTTCTTTCATGTTTGAGTTTTTTTTCCTGTGTCCCGTTTTCTTCTTCTATGTGTACAATCAGATGTTCAACAAATATTACTAAATAAATTCTGTCCTGCTTTTTACTTTATGATTGTGATCTTTCCTGAACAGACTTCAAAGGAATACTTGATTCATTAGACAGTGAGGATAGATTTGTGTGTGTGAAGATACTTATTTTTTTGTAGATTGCAAATTGCATTTTGAAATATTCTATTTAATGTTCACAGAACACTAATTCCGATTTTGCATCAGAAAGCAAAAAGAGGCACTCCTCATCAGGCAAAACAAGCTGTTCACTGTATACATGCCATATTTTCAAATAAAGAAGTACAACTTGCACAAATCTTTGAGGTATGTGTTGCCTTTTTGTTTTTAATATTTGTTTCTGTCATTAATTGGTGTTAGTAATTAAAATTAATTCCTACTCTTTATTAGCAGATAACAGATATGATGGTAGGAAGCCTACAGATGTATGATGGTTAAGTCATTAACTTTACAACAGAGTTATTAATATTTTTGTCTTAAAGTCACAATTTACTAATATTCTCATGTCTCGTAGATGAAGATTTTCCTCTTTGTCTACATGAGAGAAGTTTGGGGGAAGTAAGCTAAATATGCTGGTCTGATCCACAGCAAATCCCATTGGGACACGTTTAGCAGATACTAAATGAGAGAGAACATCCCCTGCTGTCCAGCTGCCTTGAATTACCCAGCTTTAAGTTCTTTGCACATACAGCCTTGCCTCACTGAGGCAGTTAGTGCAGAACAACTTGACTGTAAGCTCAGACATCAGCTTACTGCTCACTTACTCCTTCCTTAGACAAGTTATTAAGCAAAAAGACTTTCTATGCAGAGCAGAGAGTTTATTACTTCTCACTGTAGTCTTTTAAATAATAACAAATTATTAATCTGCACTTGTAAAATATTTTAGGTTCTTAATCTTGGCTGTGCATAATTTGTAAGTGTGAAAAACTGAGTTAAGCTTGCACAGTTTCATCTCTTCTTAGACTTCTGTGAGAGTGTTTATTCCCTCCCTAATACCAGCATATGATGCAATGGTGTGGGGTGATACAGAAATTGTCCTGGTGACTGTTACCTGGAAGGTAAATACTGATGGCCAGTAGAAATGCCTCTGGTGGTTTCCAAGGTTTTAGCTGCTGTTTTCTACCATTGGCAGTTGGAATTCAAGTTTTCATAACTTATGAACAGAATTGAGTCAAAGTTTTTTCCCATGTCTCTCAGGTTTGAATGTGTTTCAAGTTAAAATAAAAGGAGACTACAGAATTTGTTTTGCCCTTACCTTATGTGAGATTTTTGTTTACTTTGTTGAATAGGAAATTGTATTCTTTATACTTTTGATTGCTAATTTTATTAATTCTTTTGGAAAAAACAGTGAAATGCATCAGCAATCCAGCAGTAAAATAAATTATTTTAAGATGTGCTAATTTATTAACTGAAGTTGAATTTTGATTTTTTTTTTTTCTTTTTCCTTCCTCAGCCTCTTAGTAGAAGTTTGAATGCTGATGTACCAGAACAGCTTATAACTCCCTTGGTCTCTTTGGGTCATATTTCTATGTTGGCTCCAGACCAGTTTGCTTCTCCAATGAAATCTGTTGTTGCAAATTTCATTGTGAAAGATCTCCTAATGAATGACAGGGTAAGAGCATAAATTTTTTTTTAAGTGCTTATTATGCTGTTTGGCTGTTATGAACTCTGTGGGGAAAAGAGTCTTTTGTCAAATGAGTCCATAAAGTAATGTTCTGCAAGTGGTTAGTACAGTGATAATTGCATTATAAAAGGTATTTCTGTGAAAGAAAGACTAGTCCATAACTTTTTCTATTTTACTTCTTCATTTTCTGTATGAGTTGAAACAGTTTGTAAACTTACATGACTTTCTATAGTCAACAGGTGAGAAAAATGGAAAATTGTGGTCTCCAGATGAAGAAGTCTCTCCAGAAGTACTAGCAAAGGTGTGTTATCTGCTGTCAGCAATAATGTGTATATCTGCAATTAAAAATTTACTTTTCTTCAAGTTGTGCAATGGGAAATATTAGAACAAATCCCTTCAAGTATTTCTGTATTAGTCCTATTAGAATATTACTGGTTTTGTGGGTTATACAGAACTGATAAAACTGATAGAAACTATGCATTCTGTTGTCTTCACTTACTGATATTAATTATTCAGAGTGTTGAGAAAATTGAGAGATTCAAGAGTTTTAGTTTTCTTAACAAGAAAAGTGACTTTACTTTGACTTTACTGACTTGTAAACAGATGTGAAATAAATTGAGACCCTGATGAATGTGAATCTAATTATGGCCATTTCTAGGAATTTTTATTTAGTTGCTCTTACTTTTAATCACATAGCAAGTATCCTGCATCCTCTAGATGCAAATCTGCAAAGACGGTGGACCATAGTTGAAGTCTCCTGAGGTCACAAAGACTGCTGGTTCTTTCTTCACTCTAAATATTTACTTCTTCATGCTGTTCCTTTAAAAATGTATCAGCTCGAACAGACAGGAGTCTATGAGAATTTCCATTTGACAGCAGTAGGTTTCAGTAACTTACCAACTTTGGCAAGTAAGTTGATTGTTGGTTTGTTTGTGTGTGATAGGTGCAAGCAATTAAACTTTTGGTACGCTGGTTGTTGGGTATGAAAAACAACCAGTCAAAGTCTGCAAATTCCACACTCCGGTTACTGTCAGCCATGCTGGTCAGCGAAGGAGACTTGACAGAACAGAAGCGAATCAGGTCAGATTTTGTTCCTTTCCAGCTTCCATAAATCTTGTTGTAGAATTTCAAAGAATGTTGGTTCTTTTAGAGTGCTTTTGGAATGTTAAGGTCAGCACAGTGTTGGCTACATATCTAATTAGAGTATTAATACTGGGAGTGGAATGGAAGATGAAATTACATTAGATACTCCCTTTCTTGCAATTTGCTAATACCTACAGAGTTCCAAACTAGTTTATTTTCCTAGTAAAAGACATTGTAGAGAGTAAAACTCCTGCAGAGGTATCTTTGAAAACAATTGAGTGATAACCAACTCCCAAGCATATTAGATTTTATCTTGGGTGGAGCTTCTTCATTCCAGTTGTGAGGTAGCTGCACCTCAATGTCATCTTAAGGGTGAAGGAAGGAAAAACGATGGCAAAAGTGTTGTTTTCATTTAGACAGTGACAGGAAAACAAGAAACTTGACTCATTTTATTGTTTTACTGGAAGCAGGGGTTTTCGTGGAGAGAGTAGAGTACTTTATTTTTCACAAATTTGATAGGGTTAATTTAGTTTGATCTAGATCTGTGTTACTGTGACATCATTGATTGGTCATTGATCTTGTAAAAAGAAGAAATTGAGACAGGCAGGTAATTTAAGGATAGTTGTGGTGAGCTGTGATTAATTTTTGGGTTTTTTTCTCTGCCATGTTTAGTAAATCAGATATGTCTCGACTGAGATTAGCTGCTGGTAGTGCAATAATGAAGCTTGCACAGGAACCCTGTTACCATGAAATAATTACCCCAGAACAGTTCCAGCTCTGTGCACTCGTCATTAATGTAAGTAACTACATTAGAATTGAAGTGACCCTTAACTGAGTTCTGAGTCCTTATGTCTGAGCTTTTGTTGCTGCTGCACTGTGTATATTCTGTTCCTCACTGCAGCTTTCACAAGAGTCCTTGAAGTTTCAATTTCAAACGTTTATTCTACTGCTCCTGTTCGTATTTTTAAAAAGCCTCCTCATAATTCCACTTTGAAGGCTTTTTTTTTTTTTTTAAGACCAAGATTTTGATGGTTGCACTTTTATGGTTTGTGTTGCTGTAGGATGAGTGCTACCAAGTGAGGCAGATATTTGCCCAGAAGCTGCATAAGGCACTTGTGAAATTACTGCTCCCTTTGGAATATATGGCAATCTTTGCTTTGTGTGCCAAAGACCCTGTGAAGGAGAGAAGAGCACATGCCAGACAGTGCTTGCTCAAAAACATCAGCATACGAAGAGAATACATTAAGCAGAATCCTATGGCTAATGGTTAGTATTTCAAAAATTGTTGAAAATACAGTAATACTTAAGTGGAAGGAATAATTATTAAACCTTAAGCAATTTGCTTTTATAGAGAAACACCAGGTAAGTTTAATCTGTTTCCTCATCTTTATATTAGACACATTCAAATCTAAATTTACTTATTTCAGTATTAGCATAAACCATAAATTACTCCTTTGTACATTGCTGAGAATTACAGATGTAAAATACAGCGCCCTTATGGTTGTAGTTGTTTTGCTCAAAAAATAAAATTTTGTGTCCTGATACTTTTTAGGCTTTATGACCTGAAGCAAGAGCAAGTAGTTTTGTAATAGTAAAACCTGTTCATTTATTTTTAATGATTGATTAAGAGTAAAATATGTAGGAAGAAAACGCAAGTCAGAATTTTACATTTTGTGTTTGAAAAAGTTGTACTTTGAAAAAAAAATTCTTAGGATGTATGTGTGTAATATAGAAGCAATTTTTTGTTGTTTTTGTAACTGTAGAAAAATTGCTGTCCTTGCTGCCTGAATATGTGGTACCATATATGATTCACTTACTGGCACATGATCCAGATTTCACAAAACCTCAGGATGTTGATCAGCTTCGTGACGTTAAAGAGTAAGTGTCAAGTGATTCTAGAACTCTCATGCTGAGAATTTTTCTGCACTTGAAAAGAAACTGATTAGTAAGAGGAAAAAACTAATTAGGAAGAAGAAATATTTGTTTTATCAACAGTATCTTGCAAACCAGTAAATGGAAAAAATGCAAATGTGGAACACTTTAACTGTGGGAAGAAAGCATTAACAACTGCTTAGCAGTATATTCTGAAAGCCCAAGTGGTAACCTGTAGGTCATGCTGTAGTATTCCAAATTAGTGAGTTGTGTATGCTTCTTTTAAAGTAAGTAATGATTTTAGAGTCTTGTCTTGGTGCCTAGGAGTAGTTATGGGATGCCAAGTAATGTTAGTTCAAATATTTTGGAACTTTTAAAATGGAACACTTCTCCAAGACTCGAAAATGCTGAGGCTGGATAAGTCCCACCTCACTGGAAACTTATTTTCCTCTTCCCTGTGTAAGCCTACTAGAATTCATTTTAAGTTTGCAGCTGACTTACCACTTGCACTATACATCAGCAGTGCCAGCTTAGTATTTCTTAATGTATTCAGCACAGATTACTGTATACAATACTGTCATACTTGGCAGAAGCTTGTTCTGTGCTGTTTCCAGATTCAGACCTTCTTGTGTGCCTCAAATAATGTTACATCTTAATTATAACTTCTCTTACTCCTTATGTCTTGCAATGAATTTAAAAAATAGTTAACACTTAAAAGTTGTTAAAGCATGTTGTCTCTCCCATCATACAACTCTGGTTTTAGTGGTTTTTTTTTTGTTGTATTAATTTTCGATGAAACTGAGCTTTGTTGGTTTTGTATTAGGCATGTATAACCACATACTACGCTACACATCATCTGAAAATAAGTTCCTTTTTGCACCAATAGACTAGTTCAGATCTTAATGCTTTTTGCACCTTCACTTCTGGCAGTCCAAGTCTGATCCTTTCTCTAAATGAAAAGCTTGGTGTGTTCTGATATTTGAGTTACTTGATTTACACCTGGTCAGACCTGAAGTCAGTGAAGATTTTTTACCTTATCAACAAGTGTACATTTTGTCCCAGCACTCCCTGTTCCTGGCAATATCTGAAAGCATCCTCCAGCATGTACTTTATCCAAAATGCTTGGGAGCAAGTTTTGATTTGCAGTCACTGAGTTAATACTTTCTTTGAGAAGCACTTTCTAGTGCACAGAGCTTTTTTGGATGCTCCTTGTATAGCTTTTCTTTGTTGTTGAATTTCCTCCCTCATGTTTGTCACAGTCTGGCTGAACTAGCCAGAAGGGACTGCTCCAAACAAAGAAATACTCTGTAGGGGAATTTTGGCAGGAATACTTCTCTGAAGAGTCTCCTGAGATACGAGAAAAATGTTTTCCATTTAATGTGATACAGTGTTTCTTTTCTCTGGGTGTCTTAGTGTTCACTTTAAAGTGTTAACACAGATGCTTGCAAAGTTGGAAAAACAGGCTTTGCAGTGTGTTTTGTAGGTGTCTCCCTAGTTCGTCTTGGTTTACATGGCCTAGATAAAGTGATGTACAGTAAATGCATGGATAGCAGTTCCTGAGCCATAATCTGTGATACTTACTGTTACTGATGAAGTTTTTTAAGCTTATCCTGCAAGGGGTTTCGGGTTGGTTGTTTTTTATCTTGATACTGTCTCAAGTGTCTTTCTCTTCCTAATTCATATTCTGAAATTACTGAAATGGATACAAGCAATGGCTTTGTGTGACTGTGTTCCTCCAGTGGTGTTTTGGACAGGTCTTGTTCAAAGTTGATAGTTATTTATGTAATTTGCTGACTTAGTGAGAGACTCAAGATACTGAATTTGACATGAGTTATCTGGAATTACCAGAATATAATGTGTTTCAGTAGTAGTCTTTGGGTGACACTGGATTTTGCAGAACCTGGGTCAAGGCGATATGTTGCTGGTCCTGTATTCATCCTATTCAAGTTCTTGAAAATAGTGGATAGGTGGATGTACAGCTGTCTAACAGATGGATTTACTATAGCCTTTGTAACTCTTAGATGCAAGTCAGACTAGAGACATCTTAGTTTCTTGAATATCAGGTAGCTCTGTAAGTATTTTGATAGAGCATAAGTCTCTGAGCTTTTGGGAGAAACATTCCTTCATTTCTTTCATTACTGTTTGTATCAGGTAAGAAGATCAGGACTTTTGTGAACAGGGAATTCTAATGTTCAGTCATCCTATTTTTCTTGGATTTTATGACCTCTTTGTACAAAATAATCTCTTTTCCAAAGCTTCAGGATTAAATTAGCTACTGGCAAAGCCTGCATTTCTCAGAGCCATCCATATGTCCTTCCCAGCCAAGTACTATTTTACCATATTGTGACTGTTGACCCTCTAACCGTATGCAGTAGTGGAGCTTGGTAGCAAGTGACAGCATGGATGGACCAGTTGTGCTTAATATTGTAACAGAAAAATTTTTAAAACAAACTTTCAGTCAAAATAAAATGTATTCTCACTTTAAATAAACTAGATTTAAAGAAAGAAACCTAGGAAAGCTAATTTCATTATGTCTTACCTGGGAGAATTTTCCTCCCATATGGAACATTAGCAAGAACCTGACCTGCTTTTTGGATCTGCTCTCCTATTTGAACTGCAGTATTAATCCACCTTTTGTGGGTAACTGTCTAGCAGCAGCATGATTTGTTTAAGCCTGCCTTGAGTGTGCTCATGGTACATTGTTGACAGGGACATAATGCCCAAGGTAGTGATGACAGAATTTTATTTGAGTGATGATGATAGCACCAGAATTCCTATTTTTGTTCGTATATGGAAGAGAAAAAAGTTGATTGGTTGGGCAGTATTTACAGATGTAATAATAAACACACTAATTTGGCAGGAGTACAATTAAGACTGTGTGTGGTAAAGGTCTAGACTCTCTTTACACCATTATTTGATGTTATGTGTTTATGTCTTCAAATGGATTTTGGTTTCTTAAGAAAAAGCTAGTACAGCTAACAAAATTTTGTAATGCTTTGCTGTATGTAGGAGCTGGAGTGTAACTGCTTGTGGTTTTATGGCTTTTTAGGTGCCTGTGGTTCATGCTTGAAGTTTTAATGACAAAGAATGAAAACAATAGCCATGCCTTCATGAAAAAGATGTCCGAAAACATCAAGCTTACCCGAGATGCTCAGTCTCCTGATGAGCCAAAGGCCAATGAAGTAAGAAATGCAGTTGAGATTAGTGCTGGGTGATGAGCTGAGGGTTTCACAAGCAGGATTTGCAAAAAGTCTGAAAGAACTAGTTCTGATACTTTTATGGTTTTTTAGAGACACTGCTAATTGCAAGCATTGTCTCTATGTTTCCAATCTCATTCTTGCAAAACCTTGCTGACCTCAGCCAGTACAGAATACCTGCAATTCTTCAAAATATTCCTGTTACTGCCTGCCTTATTTTAACTGCCTAGTTTCCTGACATAAGTGTCTTCTGCTGTTGGAGGAGGAAATACTGCATTATACACCTACTGTTATACCCATTAGTTTTTGGCAGAGATGAGAAACCATTTAAGGCGATTTGATTGAGCAAGAGCCTCCATTGTTCAGCACAGTCATGTAAAGTAGTACTAGTTTTTATAAATAGTGTCATATGAAAAATGAGGCCTTCTCCATGTGTTTTAAGACCCAGCAGTATGGTTAATGATATAATTACAAAATATGTCCTTAGTGGTTATTTAAACACATAGTTTAAACTTTTTAAAGTACAGCATTCTTTCTGCACTGTAAGAACAGTAATTCCTAGAGCATGCTTCTCTTTTTTTTTCTCCAGAAACTTTACACAGTATGTGATGTAGCACTGTGTGTAATCAACAGCAAAAGTGCTTTGTGCAATGCAGATTCACCGAAGGACCCTGTATTGCCAACCAAATTTTTTACACAACCTGAAAAGGTAATTTTTAAATTTTTATTTCCGAAGTAATAAGGGGTGATACATTTTTTTTTTTAAGATTGAGAGCTGGTTATCTCCATAAGATAATGAGTGTGAGAATGCATCTTTTATTATCAGCAATTAATTTTTAATGTCAGCTCTGTGCTATGCTATCTGTGTATTATGAACACTTGACAGAAGTGTTTGTAACCAGGTGAGAGCTAATTGAAATTAATACTGATATGTTAGCATGTATTGCTGAATCATTTCATTAGTGTGTTTTACAAGTGCATCTTGTATATATGAGAATATAGGTATATTCTGACTGTATATCTGAATTAGAATGCAAATCAGACAAAAAAAGGGAGCATTGTTATGTTACCCATGCAGTGTTTGTGTCTGTCAGTAGCTGTTTGGCTGTTCTGCTTGCTGTACAAGTTGGTCCTCTTCTTGCCTTACAATAGCCCTGGCAAGTACAGCTCTGCTGTCAGCAGTGGCACTGCTGCTCTCCAAGAGACCTACTTCTGAAAAGTGTAAAGGGAGCACAAGTACTTCTCTGGACCTGACCTGATGTTTTATTTGTCCTGGAGAATGTACTGGCTGACATTTTTCAGTGCCTTAGACTGTTAATTAACAGCTTTCTTCCAGAGTCTGTTTAAGCAAAATTTGGTTTCCTATTTAATTGTGAAATGGCAGGTGCCATGCAACAGTGAGCTGGTTTCTGTGCTAGTTACATTCAGTTACAGGATTTCAGTCTGTGTAAACTCTGATACTCAGAGTGATAAAGGTAACAACTTCCAGCTTGTTTAGAGAAAATGGCACCTCTTTTCCTCTATTAGGACTTCCCATTAAAAACATGCAAGTGAGCAGATAGGGAGAGCAGATTTGCAGAATTTCAGACAATTCATGTCAAGGAAAAACGTTCATCCCAATTTCAGGTATGGCATACTGTCATTCAGTAATGCTCACTGCAGATCTCCACCAAAATACAAGTTTGACCTGTATTAGGTTGATTCATTGGTCAGCAGGTTGCATGATGTGAAGTATGTGTAACTTGATCGTTGCATCTCATTTGACAAGTCACTTGAGTGTATATAAAAAAAAAAGGTGAGATTGAGACATTAAACACAAACAAATTTTTACTTTCTTTTTTATGCAGGATTTCTGCAATGACAGGAATTACATTTCAGAAGAGACAAGGGTTCTTCTTTTGACGGGAAAGGTACTGTATTGACAAGTTACAAGTCTTTGAATATTACTTACCTTTTTTTAATGTTCTGGACTGTTGTAGTTTAAAAATAATATTAAGAGTTCATGTGCAGTAATTTGTGACTCTTTTATTTGATGACATACAATTAGTTTCTTGAACATACTACCTGATGAGTACACAACACCAGGATTATCTGTGCATTGAGGCACAGGTTCTTGATTACAGTTTCTTCTGTCACTTGAAATAAGCTTGGTGTAAAGTTATGATGCATATAGAGAATTGTGATATTACTAGCATTGGAGATCTTAAATTTTCAGTTGTAATATTTTTAATATAGCTTTTAATGCTGTTAAATTCAGCTGCAAATGTCTATGCACTTTTGAACATCTATTTCAGGGAGTCCCTTCCCACTGGAGATATTCTATGTTTCTGACGTCCTGTATTTGCAAAGCAAAGCACCTCTGGGAGAGGCTTTCCAAAATGTAATGCAGAATTAGGTTCAATAGGAAATATCACAGACTCATTAGGGTTGGAAAAGACATCCAAAATCATCAATCCCAGCCATTGACCAAACACCACCCTATCAACTAACCACAGCACTAAATGCCATATTGAGTATTTCTTGAATACTTCCAGTGATAGTGACTCCACCACATCTCTGGCCAGTCTATTCCAATGCCTGACAGTCCTTCCAGTGAAGAAATTCTTCCTGATTTTCAGCCTGAACCTCTCCTGGCACAGCTTGTGGCCATTTCCTCTTTCCTGTCTTTAGCTGCCTGGGAGAACAGGCCACTCCCCAACCTGGCTGCAACCTCCTTTCAGGCAGTTGTAGAGAGTGTCAAACACCCCCAGCTCCCTCAGCTGCTCTTCATGAGACTTTTGTTCCAGACCCTTCCCCAGCTCCGCTGCCCTTCTCTGGACTCAATGCAGCCCCTCAGATAACCAGCAGATCATCCATAACCTTCCTGGCCACCAAGGTCAGGCTGACAGCCCTGTAGATCTCCCAGATCCTCCTTCTGGCCTTCTTGTAGATTGACATCACAGTGGCCAACCTCCAGTCATCTGGGACCTCTCCAGTTAGCCAGGACTGATGAAAAATTATGGAGTGGCTTGGTGAGCTCTTCCACCAGCTCCCTCAGAGGGATCCCATCCAGCCCCATAGATTTGAGAGTGTCTGAGTGGCTCACCAGGCCACTAACTACTTCCTCCTGGATTGCAGGGGATCTATTCTGCTCCCTGTCCCTGTCTACCAGTTCAGGGGCTTGGTAGCCTGAGTATAACTGACCTTTCTGTTAAAGAAGAGACGAAGAAGGCATTAAGTCCTTCAGCTTTGTCCTTGGTTACAATGTTCCCCTCCATGTCCAGTAAAGCATTGAGGTTTTCCTTGGTCCTCCTTTTGTTGTTAATGTATTTGTAAAAAACACTTTTTATTATTTTCCGTTGCAGTGGCCAGGTTTTTAACTGAACTATTATATTTATATATTTACGATACATTTCTATATTATATTTATATTCTTATATGCAGAAAGGTGACATTGTCTCTTCAGAGTTCTCTGACACAGTTACAACATTTAGATCTTGCTGTAGCTGGTGACTTGACCCCTGTGCTCAGGATGAATAGGCAGCAGGAAGTTCTTTATTTTGTCCCTGGAGAGCAGTCAAGGAAGATTTTGTAACTGGCATGTCACATTTTTCATGTGATTTTACATTTCCTAAGAGGCCAAGTTAATAAATTCCTGAGAAGAAAAAATAATTCCCATGTGTGGAAGTTATGATGGAGCAGGCAGGAGATGCTAGAAAATACTGGCTAGCAAAAAAAGCAACAATGTCTGTAGAAATGCCTTGTTACTGGACTCGTTCAGTGGTTGCATTATCCTGGTACTAATTCTGCACAGCATTTACTTAAACATTTTATTCTTTTAATATAATAATTTATTTGCTCAGTTTACTGAGTAGCTGAGTTTACTGCATGTTCAAAGAAGAAAAACAAAATGAATGAAGGATCTGGAGCACAAGTCTTATGAGGAGCAGCTGAGGGAACTGGGGTTGTTTATCGTTCCCCCCAGATGTAGTATTCTAACACAGGGCTGGGGGTCCCAGAGTTCTTCACTGGTGTTGAAGACAGGGGCAAAGATGGGGTTAAATCTTTCTGCTTTGTCACCTCCTGTTTGTAAGGTGACCAGCCTCATCAAGTAATGGCCCAGTGTTCTCTCTGATCCTCCTTTTGCTTTTGATACATTTTTTAAAGCCCTTTTTGTAATCTTTATAGTGCTTGAACTCTAATGAAGCTGTGACCGCAAGAATTTTCTCCCTGCAGTGGTGAACAGTATCTCTGTGGTCCTGCCATGTTGTCTGTTATTGCTTCTTAATACTATATACTTTCCTTTTCTGCCTGAGTTCCAGAAGAAGATCCCTGCTCAGCCAGGCTGTACTTCTGCCTCACTTGCTTGACATCTTACACTTTGCAATTGCCTGATCTGTGCTTTTAAGAGATGGTTCTTAAAAAGTGACCAGAGTTCATAGATTGCAGTGCCTTTAAAAGCAGATTCTCAGAGCAGCCAGAAGTCTCAGAGCACCTAAAGTCTGCTGTCTCCTATATACAGGGCCAGAGTTGTCCATAAGGCCAAGGGCAGTTGATCCAGAAAGATCCTGTAATTCCTTTTACAGTTATTAATTGCTGGTAGTGTCCTGGCTGGTTTGTCAGTAGTAGACTCCCACAACAATACCCACTTTATTTGCTTTCCCTCATCCTTACCCAGAGGCTCTCAACTCTAATATTGCCTAACATTTTGGCTTTTGTTGAGTCTTCTCCAGCTGCTATGCCTTCAGAGCATGAGAGAGAGAAGGGCAGTTGATGAAGTGCTCTTAAATTACAAGAAGTAAAAGGATAAACATTGTTTTTTAAGTAAATATGTTTGTAGTTATAAACTGTTAATGCAGAAAAATGTGATCAAGACTGTTAATGCAGAAAAAGTATTTTAAAATATTCCAGCAAATATTTGTAAAAATAAGTATGTATCTGAAGTTTGCATTTTTTTAAGATTTAAACATTTTTTTCTAGCCGAAACCAACCGGTGTATTAGGTACAGTAAACAAACCATTATCTGCAACTGGAAGGAGACCATATATTAGGACTACAGGATCAGAGACTGGAAGCAGTGTAAACTCTGAGCTGAGCTCTTCTGCAGGAAACAGATCAAGGTACAGGAGTTCAAATTTTCTTTCATCAGCTCTTTACTTCATGTTCTCCACTGTGCTTGCAAGTCTTAGGACAGGAGATGATGTGGTATGTGTGTTTACATGTTTGAAGAATGTCCTTATTTTGTCCAGTTTTAAAAACTGTAGTAGTTCTTAATAGGTAAAATCTCCATACTTGCTTTTTGGTTCAGTTTGTGTGGTTGGTATTTTGCTGTATAAATTAGGATTAATCCTGATAGGAAACAAGAAACTTTTTTGATGCAGATGAAATATTCTGATCTGTGTAAGATTAGGAATGCTAAAAAGGGCTTGTTGAAGCAGGCCAGGGTCCCAGTGGAAAGATGCAACATATGATGGTAATATTCAGTGTTTCTTCTAGCAAGCATTATTTTTATATGGATGAGTTTTAAAATTTGTTGTAAATCTGGAGAAACAATTTACACTTTCAGATTTTAATATTGTTTAATTTGGTTTGGAGTTGATTACCTGACTAAAATAAAGGGTTAAAGAAAGAATAGAAAGTCAGCTCGAGTTGCTACATTTTATAAGGCCAAAGGGAAGCATAACTGCATTCAGAATTTGTTCTGTAAGTGTGTATGATAGAAGTTATAATAATCTTGGTTTTTTCTTTTTTGTTCTTCTGTTTTCTATGAATTTTGTGCATTATTGATGTTTATTATTCACTGCGTTTTCCACTGTCGGCCTTTCTATCTGGAAAAAGAACACAGGCTAATTTAGAGCTCTGGTCTTAAGTTTGCAAAAGGGATTATATGGTGGTGTGTCTGTGGTTAAGAGGGGTTTGTCTCAATGACCAGCCAATTCCTTTCAGACCTGTCCCAGCTCTGGGAAAGTAAATATAAGTGTGGACTTTGGCAAATTCAATTGTTTTAAAAACTAATTTAGCCTATTGCATTGATTTCCCTCCTCCCCCACTCCCTTTTTTTTCCCCCCATAAATTCCAAACATTTTTCTTTTCTGTATATTTTTGGTTTATTATGTTTTCCATAATGCTCCCAGGGAACAAAGTTCAGATATATCAGAAACCGGAGTCAGTGAAAATGATGAAAATCCTGTGAGGATTATTTCAGTCACACCAGCAAAGACAGAACCTGTGAAAAACAAGGTATGTCCAGGGATTTTATGGACTGTATGTCTGTAAGAAGCTTGGCATTGGGATTTTTTTCAGTACACATCATTGCAGGTGGTCTCTGAAGAACTGTTACCATCCAGTTTCATTTCAAATACTTCTGTCTATAGTTTCCTAGCCTAACAGAAGACCCCTTATTTTCAAAATGGCCATTTATTTTATCCAGAGTAATTTATAGAACTCATTTTAATGGACTTCATTCTTCTTTTCTAAAATTCCAAAGTATTCCCCCGTTTATTCCATGTTTTCCAATATAAGTAACAGTGAGGCTGGGATTCAGAGTGAAAGTTCACACCTGTAGTAGCTTTAAATGAAATCACTGCCAAGAAAATGTCAAGTGTTCCTACAGCATGAAATAAACATCTAAGTTTTTGATTTTGTCACAACTAAAATCTTAAACTATTAAAAATATATTGTATGGTTCTCCCCCTCCTCCATTAAAGAGAGAACACCATGTGTAAATCATAATGATTTTTTAACTTATAAAACCTACAATAGCATGAATTTTAACACAGTTGAGTCCTGCACCTGGGATAGATTCAACTCAAGCAGCTGTACAACATGCTGGGATCTGCCTGGCTGTAGTGTAGGTTGCCTGGGAAAGACCTGGGGGGCCATCCCCAGTGGACAACCAACAGAGCATGAGCAGACTGTGTTCCTTGGTAGCAGTGAGGGCAGCAAGCTGTGTCCTGAGTAGTCAGCAGATAGAGATGTGGTTATTCCATCTCATTTGGCACTCATTAGGCCTTTCCTGGAATACTGTGTCCTCCCCAGCTGGACACAGATACTGAAAAGCTGGAGAGAGCCCTGCAGGGGGCACTGAGGTGATAAAGGCATGGAGAAGTTGTGTGAAGAAAAGTTTGAAGTGTTGGGTTTGTTCAGCTTAGAGAAGAGAAGCCCTGGAGAGGATCAACCAGTCTTTCAATATCTAGAAGGTATTTATGGAGAAGATGGATGGAAGGAAGTATTCTCAGGGCTGCTTGCTGGAAGGACAAAAGGTTACTGGCAGAAGTTGCTTCAGGGGAAATTCTGTCTGGATGGAAGTAGGAAAAAAATACCAAAAAAAAATCTACATTGTGAAGAAATTTAAACACTAGAGCAGGCTGTCCAGAAAAGTGGTGGAATATTAGTGTTCATGGCTTGATTTGTCAAGGCCCTGGATAACCACTGAGGCCTCACTGTCAACAGAAGGTTTGACAAGATGATTATCAAAGATCGCTTCTAACCTGTGATTCTGTGATTCAAAACAGATTTTTGTAATAATGTAGGGATAGATAGATGATTTAGGCTCTTTAAGAAGTCATATATCTGCTTGGTCTCTTTATTACATGAGATCAAAGTAATAAGTAGGTGGTTTGGATTTGTGTCATCATGTAGAAAAGTTAGGCAAAGCACATATAAAGTAAATCTTCACAAATGCTTTCTTGGTTCTTGAAGTTGAAATTTCAGAGTGGCTGTCTGTAAAGTTCATATGAATAGGATTTGTAAGTGTCTACTGTGAAGCAGCTAGAACAGTAGTGAAGATTACAGAGATTGCCTGACTCATTTGAACACATAAGAAATAACAGAATATTTAACAAAAAAAGTCCTTGGCTCAGATATAGCACTTGGAATAGTTACATGGGTTTATTTGAAATTGCTAAGTCATCCCAGCCATCCTTCTTCAGTATCCTTTTCTCTACCTCTTCTCCCCTTCTCCCAACTGGTTTGGAAGTCAGTGTTCAAATGAAGGCTTAGCATCCAGTTGCCTCCTCTTTGATTCCATACGAGTACTGCTCTGTGTAGAGAAGAAAATTGCTAACCCTTTCTGTTTCACATACACAGACACCTGTTCATGGTTTTTAATCACTTCATTACCTTGTTCAGTGTGCTGAGAAAAACATGCATATAGGCCATACCTATTCAGGCATGACAGAGAATTAACAAACACAGCAAGTTTCACTTTTGCTGCAGTCTTTCTTCTTTATTCCCTACAAGCCTTGGGTTTTTCTTTACTGGCACTTAGGTCTTCAGTAAACTGCATCTTTCCTGAATGTTAGTCTGAAAATTTGCATGTATGGATGTAAATAGTAAATATTGCTGTATTGGAATTATTCTTCTGCTCCTAAGTTTTCTCCTGTCATTGGAATTATTCTTCTGCTCCGAAGTTTTCTCCTGTCATTTGACAAAGAGACAGTAAAAGGAGCTTGTCCAGAAAAACCATCATGGGAGAGCTCATAAAGACAATTACCCTTACTGTGATCTCTCTCACACACAACTCAAAGATTCATTGGGTGCAGATACTAACATTACACACAATGTAGAAAATATTTTTGCAAGGATAAGGCCCAAAATCCCATTTAATAAAACTTGCATCTAAGACCATGTGATGTGTGCTCATAACAATACTTATAGTTTTGAAAACTCGTATTTCTGTTGGGGGGAAGTAACAATTTGAGTTTGCCTTTGGGAATTTTTTTTTCTTCACATTCATGATTTTTATTTTCTAGGAGATAAATTCTGATCAGACTACACAAGGAAATAGCACTGAACGTGGCAAAAAAAGAACAGCAACAGCATCTGGAACTGAGAATATTCATCAAAAAACAGAAGAAAAAAGTGTAGAAGAAACAGGCCCATCGCTCTCAGCAAAAACCAGAAGGGGGCGACCAACCAAACCGGAACCTCAGGGTACCACTGCAAAAAACGAGGAAACAAATAAACCACCTGTCAGGGGAAGGAAGAGGGCAGCAGCCAACCAGGAAAGTCCAGGGAGTTTAGAGGCAGGTAATGCCAAAGCACCAAAACAGCAAGACACAGCAAAAAAGCCAGCAGCAGCACAGAGACAAATTGATCTACAGAGGTAAAAATGAATAATAAAATACATTGGGGGGAGGGTGGTCCTTTCCTGTCTCAAGTCAGACCCTGAATTTGCAATTATAATAGACCTAGCTAGCATAGTTAAGGGCACAACTAAACCCCAGCAGATGCCATACTCCACCCTATGTTGTATTGAGTTCTACTTTTCAAAGTAAATATGTGGGTAGCTGGAATTGGAGAATTGAATTTGTTTGGTCAGAACAGGATAAACTTAACCTGTTTTCACCAAATGTTATTTTTTGTCTGCTGCATCCTGATTCCCCTTCCTAGTATTGCTGTGTAAAAGAAGTAAGAGTTGGTGGTGTTTCAGTGCATTCAGTAATGCCAGGCCCACAGGTGTTTGGCTACTCTGCTCTGCTTCACTTCATTGATAGCAAAAGCTTGGAAACTGACTGTCTTTAATGAACAGGAAAATCTGTAATTCTAACTATGTATTTTCTGATATTTTGAGTCCTTGCTGGTTTTAATATTAGCAGTATTGTAATGTCTATTATAAGTAACTGTAAATTAACATTTGAAACTTTGTAAACTACAAAACAGCTTTTGGATGATAATCTGGGCTACTTTAGTGTTTAAACATGTTGACTTGGTTTGCAATACAAGCAATCCATAATGTGCATAAAAACAAGAAGTTTGTTTTGCTGGACCTGGTACATAATTAATGCAAAAGTGTCCAAAGCTGTAGAGCAATAAGGTCTACAAACCTGTGTGCTCTAAGAAATCACAAATTAATCTGAAGGAAGAAAAAAATCATTGGAAGAGTATCTTTTTAGAGATTTCTAAGTTGAAGATCTTGTAGACAACCTTAAACAAAAATAGTTTTACCTTTTCTTCTCAGAGTAAGGTTTATATAGCAGTAAAATGTTCTGTCTGTCAAGAGTGTAATGTTTGTGTACTGCCTTGCAATGCTTGTTTAATATGTCAAATTTCTTCAAGTGTTTAGAACAAATTGCACTGTCCATAGCCTTTAATAAGCTACTGTATCATATAGCATCTTTAAAATGTGTAATATCTCAGTGTTTCTTGGACAAAATACCAAAACATTGTTAACATTTTTCAGAAGCCAGGTGCTTGGAAGTGATGGAGATTCACTGTTGGAGATAGACTCAAGTTCAGAATACTCTCAAAGTACAATGGATCTTTTTAAGGCCTGTGGGAGCAGCCAGGAAGATACTGAGGATACAGAGATAGCAGAGGGAGGCTTCCTTAAGGTGTAGCAGGCATCTTATATAGGACAAATTTCTATTTTTACTTCTTTATTGTAGTTTATACAGTAAGAAATCAAAGAAATTTGTATGTAAAAAAAGCTCTGTCTGATAGGTTTTTTGCTTTTAAGTAGACATGTACAAGTTACTGTAAATACTTGGAAAACATTTGATGTAGTGCCTATTCTGAAGTAAAATGGGCTATTTTTATAAACCTGGGTAATTACAGTTAATTAGATCAAGTTACTTTTCTTAATCTCTGATTCAGTGAAAGCAGTGGATAACTGCTTATATTTATGCTGAAAAAAACATTGCTCAGTTATGGAATTATAAAATGCCCAATTCAGATTGTGTAGTTTTGAGTTTATCAGGAAGTTGTGCTATACAATAAGGAATTTCAGTTATATTCAATTAATTATGTAATTGTTGGGAAGATACAAGATGGAGTTGGAAGAATCACAGTATAAGGAGTGTAAAAGCTAAAATGTAAACAGTTTTTGATAGGATTTTGATTCAGAATCACTTGTAATTTCCATGTCCTTACAATTAACTTTCATTTCCTTTTCTCCCCCCATAAAGGTAAAAAGAAAACTTGCTCGAAAAGGGAGGAAATGAAGGCCAAATAAAGGCATGCTCCAAGCTTCTGCAAAAACTAGGATTCAGAAATTTCCTGTACAGGAACTGAAATTACTTCAAAACACACAGCTTTCAGCTCTGAAACCAGAAGGAAAACTATGCTTCCCTTTCACATGAAATTAATCCTTCTCAATGGAAATGTAAAGCAGAAACTCTTGAGAAAGAGGCTAAAAGCATCTGTACTTATTTCCCCAGAGACTTTTTTTATGAAAAGTCAATAATTAAGCAAATTGCTTAACACTTGGTTCCAGTTCCTGCATTCTGGAGTTTAAAAGTGTATTTACACCATTAACTTTCATGCTGCATTTTTTTTTAAAGAAAGTCAGAGAAGGTCCTTACACTGACATTGAAAATTCATGATCCTAGAGCCAGGTATTCCCATGTTTCACAGAAAAGGTAGAAGTCTACTGAATGGATTTTAAACAAGACTAGAGGAAAAAAAAAACAAAAAAATTTTTTTTGCTTTACTTTTGGAGACTGTTTTATGTATAATTCTTTCTGCCTGCCTACTTTTCTGCAAAAATAAGATGTACAGATTTCAGTTCCCTGCTATGAAAAGTCATGTGGTGGCAATTTTATAAATGTTGCTTTCTGATTTTTATCAGAGTGGGAAAGTAATCACTTAAAATTATTATTAATTCGCAAGTAGACATTTCATTTTTTAATTTTCCCTCCATTTTAGTTTAATATAATTTGCAATAAATGTACATATTGATGTTTGTTTTATAAAAACATATATCACTTTTAAGTGTTTTTACTCCTGCGGTTCTGTTGGAATATTCTAAATTTTAAAGGAGTAAAGACAGTCCAGCATTTGATTTTATAATGTTTGTCACCAGATTTTTATTATTGATGTAAAGAAAAAAAAAAATCAGTTTTTAAAAATAGTTGGACTTTGGCAGCTTTGTAAGGAAAGTTGGAAATGTTTAGGATTGCTCTCAATTTTAAGCATTGTGCTGATTGGAAGTAAGTCTGTTTTGCATTTTGTCTTCCTGTCCAGGCTCATTTTTTAATGTTTATTTTAGAAGATTGTTGCATCAATATTATGTTTCCTGGCATTGTTCAGCATAGATACAGTGTACACTTTTATGTACACATGATCATATTTAAGTTTGTTGCATAAAATAAACGCTTCTAGGTGTCACGTGGCAGTCTTTTTTAATTTTTTTTTTCTTTCACAGAAAACTAATTGCTGTACCTGGACTTTGGACATTCACAGAAGCACTGTGCAGAGAGAAGGAGTTGTAATGCAGACAGTTACGTAGTTTAAAAGTTAAGTTTTTTAGGTAAAGTTACAGTGCTTTATCTTGTAAAGGGGGGTGGGTTGGTCTGCAGAGTGACAGGGAGAGTTTGCTTTGTTTCCCACTGCCTCAGTTCCCCGTTTCTCTTCTGCAAATTGTTTTGAAATCCCCGGATTCATATCGAAGAGCTGGATACTGGTGGCATTAGTTAAGGATTGCTTGTGCTCCTGAAGTGGATAGGGTGCAGTTGTGTGCTCTTCAACATGACTTAAGTCTCTCTTAGCAAGTGTACAGCTGGTGCTATTTTTCTTCTGCAGCAGGAAATGAGGCTTTGTGCATACAGCAGGGTGTGCAGCTCCCCTTCTAAAGCAACCTGCAGTGCTTTGACCTGAAGGATTTGAAATGCTTTGGGCAGAGGGAGACCAGGAAATTTTTTAATCATTTAATTACACATCTGTCAGGGGCTTGATTTCTAAAACTGAAATAATTTCACAAGGTGAATTTAATGATCATAATGCGGTTTCTTTTTAGTGCTCTGGTCAAATACTTCCCTCTCACAGAAGTTAGAGTATTTTGGTTTAAACTAATTTTAAAGTGTTTTAGTTCAAAGTTTTTTGGTGCTACCTGAAAAAGAAACTTGCTGTTTCTTAGAAATGAGTTCTGGCACCTAGTGGTGTGTGTTTAACAGTGATTTGAAATCTGGACTTGACAAATCTTGCATGTAATTCAGATTTATTTCCAAAAGCTTTGCTTTTTGTGAAGTGGATAATTATTGGGGTTTTTTCTTTTTATCTTTTTTGGTCAGTTTTTAATTAGTTACAATGTCACATTACTCAAGGAATCATCATAGAGTGAATTAGGGTAGAAGAGGTTTCTGGAGGTTCAGTTCCATGCTCAGAGTGTGGTTTTCAATTCTCTTTCTCCAGATAGAATTGAGTTTCTCTCTGTTTTTTTTTAATGTGGACGTTTGAGTTCTTTTCATATGTTGATTACCAGTAGAATCAGTTGGTGCATTCTATGCTGGGTATAATTGGCTGAGCCAAAATGCAGCTTACAAGAGCTAGCAGAAAGGTGGCCCCCACTGATTCTTTTCAGGACTTGCCCCAGACAAGGCTGCACACAGAATTTCCCTGCCTGCCCCCGCCCTTCCCTGGTTCCCGCCCCCGGGGCAGCCGTGTGCTGTTGGGAGCTGCCTCAGCGAGGGCTGGGCACTTTGTGTCAGAGCTGCACCCCAGCCCAGGGGCCCTGCACAGTGACAGCAGAGCCAGGGCAGAAAGCACAAACACCATTCTTACACACACAGAATTTATGCATGGCCAGTGCTGCTGAGGCCTTAAAATTCAGATCTATTGAAGAGTAATGAGTATAAAACTCTGGAATTGAAGGCAAAGTATTTCAAAGAAAAGGAGGTGGAGGGTGGGGAGGGGTGTACTTGGCCATATATCAGTTTTCAAATATTGTATGTAAGAGTGGGAGTTCTCCCATTATAATAAGGAAACTGCTGCTCAGATTTCTTCACTTGTTAATGTGTGATTAAGAATAATAGGAAGCCCTACAAAACCCAGTCTTAATGGCTTTTTTACTAGTGTAGTATTTAAAGGCACTGAGGTTTCATATTCAGTTACATAGTTAGAGCTAAATTCTTACCATCTTTTAAGTTTCCATCTTCATAAAAAGTCTGACTGTGTTTCTTAGCAGACATACATTTATTTCTGTTTCTTTCTGTCTTCTGATACCCGGACTGCACAGCTTTCATCACAGTAAGACAAGAAAGCTGTTCTGAGAACATATTTCATAATATACAAAATGAAACCTCTACCACTCAACAAAACTAAATCTGAATAGTTGTTTTGGATAAAAAAATAAACAGAAGAAATAATATGCACTCCAAACCTTTTCTGCACATGCTGACAAGCCCTGTATTAGAACTGATATGTAACAAAATGTTATCTAAAATGTGCTTCCAGCTCTTTGATACTTAGCTCACGCTGTTGGACCAAGTTCAGCTTCAGACTGGCTCTTGAATATCAAGTTAACTGATGGGGCTGTAACAGCTGAACTATCTCTAAAGATAAAGAAAGATTTGGGAACACCAAACATTTGCAATACCTAGGAAACTTGCTTCTTAAAGAAATCATCATGTGGATCCTAGTTCTCTTGCATTTGTGTTTTGTTATTGTCTTCATCAGCAGTAATACTTGTGTTCGTGCCTGAAAATCAAGTCTCAAATTGGTGCTCAGGAAAATAGCCTAAACTAAGGAAGCTGGGCCATGAAGTCTTACTTGCCAGCCTGGCTGCAGGTGCACAGAGCTGATAACCAAGCATTAGTCACAGAGTGGCTGGTCTGAGCCCAGGGCACTGTATCTCAGTGCAGGAACAGATTTGCACAGGGAGCAGCAAGGTGTTAAAAAGCAGGGAGCAAAGTCCTGTACAGCAGCACTTTATGTGTCCCTTGAAGGCTTCCCCTGTTTGAATTTCTGATAGGAGGGAATCGTCATGCTGATGAGTATCCCAGGTATTCAGATGGCCAGAAGGAAGCTCAGACAATACTATAAAATAGTCTTAAACTTCAAAGACCAACAGTAGCTTCTATTCCTTAAGAGTTTTTAATCCAGATATTCTGTAGATTAATTTGCCTCAGTTCCTCAAAGGCAGAAAGCAAGACAGAACTTCCTCAGGATCAGAGCTTGGGAGTGGTTGCTGACAACTTGTCCCTTCCTGGCTGCACAGCCTGAGTCAGGAGAGTGGATACAGGATGTCCCTTTATTTCTTATTTCTAGATGAGAGACTCAAGGGGGCGAATGACCCAGTTGCTCCCATCAGAGATTCCTTAGCACCAAGTCAGTGCGGTGACCCACAGGATGACTTCTTCCCCAAATCACTGCTTGGTATACTTCAGATTCAGAATAGGAACATCTCTGACTCCAGGCAACTTTCCAGCCCTATTTTTTGCAGTCTGAAAGGAGATGAGCAAGTTTTTGGCATGTGCTCCTGCTTGTAAAGGCTGAGTGGGACCACGGCCCAAGGCTCGTTGCAGTTGAGCCCTCCCGCTCCCTCAGGCCGAAGAAGCGAAGGCGCAGCCACACCTACTCGGGCCGTTGGGAGGAGCAGCTCTGCAGCCAAACTCGCTCAGCATCACAGCTGCAAGGTGCTGTGAGCCTGTTCCTCAGAGCACTGGTGTTACATCAGGCAGAGGGCAGTCCTCATACCATTGGAACAGATCCTGCTCTTCATCTGATGGGAAGACCTTTCTGACCTGAAACAGAGCATCTTCTCTCTGCCTAGGGTAAGTCCTGACACGTTTATGAGGACTGGGTGTTGCAAGCCAACAGGAGGAAGTCAGGCTCATGGTGACCCCTTCAGCTTTGGCAAGAAATAACTAAGGAGCCATTCAACTTTGGGCCTAGTGGAGTCATCACCAACTGTGCAGCTCTTTTCATGGTCAGCAGAACCAAGATAGCCATGGGCAATGCAAGTGGGTGGTGCAGTTGAGTCTTGTGTTGCTTGGTGAGGAGGGACAGCCATGAGGAGACAACTGCTTTTCACAGGGAGCACAAACGTTATCCAAGCCAATTTGTAACTCACTTAAGCCATGCTGGCAGCCAGGTAGTCTCAGCAATGTGCCAGCTCAGGCAAAAAGCTGAATCAAATAGCTCTGGAATACTGAGTGTCCTCCTCCAGCCCTACCAGCCACAAGAGCTCAGGTGTGTGTTCATAATGCTGCAAGCTGGGCATGCTCCAGAACAAGAAATACGTGTTCTGCTCCTTAGTTAAGGCATTTAATTCTCTCATTGCCTTGGAAGCAGCAATTGATGTGTTGGCTCTGATGTACCAAAGCTCTTGAAGGAAGATATGGAAGGTGGTTAAGGCTGTTTCCTTGATGAGGGGTCCAATGGCTGTAAAGCAGTTGAGGAGTCACTGCGTGCCCTGGGTTCTGTCCCCAGACCTGAAACGAGCTGGGTTTCTGCTGCTGGCAGATGTCTGAGCCATCAGTCCCCTCTCAGGAGATTTATGTGCTGTCTCCAGAGCACATGGAGAGTGCCCTGTAATGCTCACTGCTGCCCACAGATAAGCTCTTGTCTGCTTCCTGTGAAATTAGGAGAGACTGTCACTGCCCACATAATTCAAGCTATCACCTGCTTCCATCCCTGAGTGTTCCATGGAAAGGAGAGAGTAATCTGTAATCTGGATCATATTCTAGATGGTGGTGCAGGAACCACTGCTCCTCCTTCTTCACGCTGTTACACTGAGGACAGGATTCAGGCTGGGACATGGACAAGGAAGCTGCTCTGCACACCTGGTGTGTGAGCATGACAGAATAGCTTGATGCCTTTCCCTAGGGCCCTTTCCAGTCCCCTTTTCTCGGCCTTGCAGTGCATTGTTTCCCAGCTATTCTTCAAGGCCCTCTTTGCTGTATCCCTCCATACCTGCTTATTGTGTCTTCTACATTACCTTCTCCCTTTAATCTACATGAGTTTAGCTTTGAGCACAAAAGGCTTTGGGAAGAAAGCAGACTCTGTCTTGATTCATTTCTGAGGCTTACAGGAGGCCTGCATGTCAGTTTATCAGACTCTGCTTTAGTAACAAGCTTTGAAAGTGTGGTTTTCCCACAAGGAGCCCATCTTCAGTGCTGGTGTCTTCCATCCTCCCTAGGTCAGCACCTGGTTTCTGCTGTTCTCACTCCCTTTGTCAGGAGGGTTGTTGCTCACAGTGTACCTGCTGTGCAGGTTCTGGCTCATGTAACCTCTGCCTTGCCAGACTTACCTGTGTGAGAGCCACAGCCACCTCTGGAGCTGCCTCAGTCTGGCAGTGTCCTAAATGGGCAAATCTCCAGTGCTTTAGGGAAGTTTTCTAGTCACCTGGACTATGACAAGACATGACAGGAGATCCAGCATCCCCTGTGCAGAAATAGCATGTATTTTTAATCCTTTCTAATTTCCACATGTGTAGGAAACACCAAACCCTCACAGACTGCTTATAGAAGATCGTGGTGGCATTCATAGCAGTGCTGGTGTGTTTGACCATGAGGTAGATGTGGTTGTATCTCTGGCTCTCCATGTTTCAAATACCTTCCTCGTGAGATCATCCTTCAGAGTGTATAAATGTGTATAAATATCAAAATGGAAGAGTGTAAACAAATAGAGCCAGAGGTAAATCCCTGGAGAAATAAATGGAAATTGGAAATTTTTCCTTTTTCCAGGCCAACTTTTTCCCAACCAGTTAATACCAACCTGAGACCACATCCCTTGTAAGTGACTGGTCACAGCAAAACACCCCTCACTGCATCCACTCCCTTGACTCATCACTCCCCTAGGCTGGCTGGTGCCCCCTGGAGCTTTTCTTGTGCCCATGGAGAGCGGGACGGGCACTGCCAGTGCTGTGGCACCACTTCTTCCCCACTGCCTCACTCCATCTCCTTACACACTTTCTCCAAGCATGTTGTGTCTGACCAATACAACATTTTCCCATGTAACCATTTATTATTAGGTGCTGTTTGGCCTTTTTTGCATGTACCTCCATCCCCAGAGCTACAATCAGAGGCATAGGGGCCTTCTGTTAAATTTACTAAGACAGATTTGCCATCTTTCTCAGATCTCAGGAGCTCAAGTCTTTTTTATTTGGTCACTCTTCAGCCTTGAAATGGTAGTAAGTTTCTCCTCCAGAAGACCACTTACCCTGCTGTGTCCAAGCCCCTTCCCACTGCCACACTGGAGCTGCAGCACGTGCCAAGGGTACCCATTGCCAGGGAAGCAGGGCAGGGCTCCTGCTCTAAGCATTTCCCTTGCACACATGAGGGTGGTTTTGGAAGCTGCCCAAATCAGTTGGCCAAGATGACAGCAGAATTTCATTTGAATCTGCATCACTGAGCTGCTTTCTTTCCAAAACATACCTTTAAGCCAAAACATAGGTTGTTTGTTCTTTTGGGTTGATGGTGGGGTTTTTAAGTTTTCTGCCATTAAGAGGGCTTTGCCATTTCACCCTTGCAGGATGTGGCCTCTTTTGTGTCCATTTGCTTCTTTTGCAGTCCCATCAAACAGCCCCAGGCCACCTGAGTCCACAATCTCGTGTGGACAGCTGGCTCCCTCCAGCCCATCCCAGGGCAGGCAGCAGGACCTGGCGTTCCACTGGATGTGGCCTCACCAGGGCTGTGCAGAGAGGCAGGATGGCCTCCCTCAGCCTGCTGCTGACACTGCCTCGTGCAGCCCAGCATACAGTTTGCTGCCTTTGCCATGAGCACTCGGTGGTGGCTCACGTTCAGCTTGGTCCAGATCCCAAATCCCCAGGTCCTTTTCTGCCAAGCTGCTTTACAGTTTGTCCCAGCCTATACTGGTGCCTGGGTTTTTCCTCCTCAAGTTTAGGACTCTGCACTTCCCCTTCCTGAATTCCTCACAGATGAGAACCATTCACAGGTGAAAAGAATGGCAAACAAACAGTACAAGAATTACTTTCCCTCTTTGTTTTTACAAAATGTTTGGGGTTGGTTTGTGCTTTGGTTTTTTTCCCCCTCTACCTCAGCATTGTCTGACCCAGTGAAGTTTTGGTAACTACTTTGTTCATACATGCTTTCTTCCAAACAGTTCTCCCTCCTGATAAGCATGGCCTGGAGACACTTTATCCTGGCATTTTTGATGTGGTTCAGACCATTAAAGAACCGGAATATGGAATAAGCCATAGTGGGCAACACATATGCCAAGCAAAGAGTAAGAACAAGCCCCTGTCTCAGGAGGTCATTCACCTATAGAAAGTTCCTACACAGGATTCATTTTCTGGAATTGCCTCTTTAACAGTCGAAGCCGTAATCAGGTGTTTTCATTCCATTTGCACTGGCAGCTTTGGATCCTTTAAGCTGCTTTCTACACAGATAAACCACTTCACACCCAAGAGTTTCTTGCAGCAAGGCAAAGATGTGATGGCCACCACTTCCAGAAACACCCAGGACCCACTTTGTGTTTGGAGTTTGCTCTCCAGCCCTGCGTTGATGGAAATTCAAGCTGTGGCAATGACACAATTTCCATTGCCCGCTCTTTGTTCTGACTGCACTGTGAAATGGGACCAGCCACTTCTAGGTCTGCTTTTGAACCAAAAGCCATCTTGGTGCATAATTGGCTCCTGTTTTTGGGAGTTATAATCAGTAAAATGTTCCTCCTTCAAGAAGAGCACTGTCCTACCCACCTCTGCACCTGGGCATAGGGGATATTTTGTTTGCCCTGATCAGTAATGTGGCTCAGCTGCAGGGAACATCCCAAACCTCTCAGGGTCAGCAGGTTCTTTGACTATTCACCATCATCATGTTTTTAAACTGCCAGTTGTGAGAAGGTTTTGGGAAAGATAAAGGGAAGAGACCATGGCACTGTCCCTCTCCCCACCCACTGCAGGAGGAAGGGGCCACAAGCCCATGCCCTGCACCACTTGCAAGCAAAAGCAGCTGTACATGGAGGACTGGGGTGCTAAAGGGGTCTGGTGGCTCAGGTATCATCAGCACAAAACAGATTCTCTCCCACCTCCCCTCTCCCTCCCCAGTGTTTCCTCACCAGCCCAGCTTATTACCCTTTATTTTATACCAGGCTGTCATAAACCCATCTAAAGAATTCATGTATTTCAACACAAAGCAGCCACTAAGTGAAGCAATGTAATTTATTTGACAATATACCAGACACGGGTGCTCCAGATCCAGACTTGACCTTAAAAACAATTTAAAATCCTGGATTTGCTGAATTGGAGGTATCAGTTACCCATCTGAGAGCCAAATGTGTCAGTATTACAGCCACTGAAACAGAAAACTAAGTACAGGACGAGTCAAGCTAGCAAGCACCATCAGTCCATTTCAGCTGTGAACTCGCTTCCAGTTTTGGGGCGCTGGAAGAAATGACAAGGCTGTTGGACAACTTCACAAGTATTTCAGTATAATGCAGCTCTCAGTTACTCATGTCAGTGTCTAACTACACGAACTGGGGAAATTGGGCTTTTTTTTTTTCTCAGAATTAATGTCAGGCTAAGACCTGCAGGAGAGGGACTGGGGAGTGCTGCCTCTCCCTCACCCCCTTAAAGAATGAGGTACCACAATACGACACAGCTCCTGATGACAGTAAAATTAAACAAAAAACCCAAACAACATCTTACACCATAAAACTCTGCAGCACTATCCCAGCTGGTAGAGCCTGCCCAGAAACCTGCAAAACCTGCCCAGGGACAAACACGCACCTGAAGATGGGACGCAGATCTGAAACAGATTATTACAACCAGCTCCACAGCAAACTCACTGCTCGTTGCTTCAGCTGTGCAGCTGCTGTCTTCAAATTGCTTTACTCCATTTAACAAATGTTGACAAATGCCAAAGAAGTGAAGTTTGTACTGGTAGTAAATCATCCATAGTCATCATCCCTCCTAGATTCTTCTAGAGCTGAGCAGCAGGGCAGTGTCATCAGCCACCAGGCTGTCGCCTCCCTGTGCATGAACCAACTGCAGTTTGAGGTACACAGTTTAAACTGTACAAAGATGACATGAACATAAGCGGTGCAAGAAAATCCAGAGAGAACTTTTCCTCTGTGAGTTATCAGCTTTGTTTCTTCAGATGCAGCCTTTGAAAGCAGACAAGAGGTGGGTGCAGCTGTACATGTATTTCTCAGGCCATCACATGAGGCAGTCCTAGTTGAAGTAACACATGTTTCCATTACACAACTTCTATATACACCATTTTCTTCTTCAAAAATTTTTAATGTGCACCATGAAAATGATCATCCCTTTCTTTCTTGTTACTGACATGGAGGCAGTAGACCCTGTAATCTTAGAACAATCTGAATTGCCAGAAAAAAAATGAAAACTGTTTTCAGGGAAACATGCATTTATTGTTAAGCATTCCCAGTGAAAAATCAACATATTTTAAAATGTGTGTTTATTTAAAAAATCATTTGTGTACAAAAGCGTTTGTGTAGTTTTTATTTTCAAGACAAAAAACACCAATGCTGCATTCCAGCCTCCCCACCCCCGTTCCGCCTCCACAGGAAGTCTGGTGCTCAGGAACCAATCTCCTGCAGTGCTTACAGGTAAATATTTATTTACTAGAAAAGTCAGAATTTAGGATGGAAAAGGTAAGTGAAAGTCGGGGCTCTTCAGCAGTTGACATCAGCATTCCTATGATGGCAGCCTCGTTGAGACTGTGCAGCAGAGCAGCAGCAGGCGCTGCAGGCCGTACACCAGCCCGGTACAGCTCTGTCACAGGACAGTGCCTCGGCTGTCGAGCCGCGGCTCTGAACTTACATGAGCGATGAGGGCTCAGCACCACGAGTGATCCTGGAGCCACTTGGATGCCTACAAAGCAGGTAACAGCACAGATCGAACAGCACAGCACAGTACAGGGCAAATGATTTGCAAGGGTTTGTCCAGTGAGAACAAATCCAAAGTCAGGTTGCTGCCAACAGAGCACTGCAGCTGGAATAACCAAGCCAGAAGCCAAATGCGTTGACGACAGTTGGTCTTGTGAGTCTGATGATGAATCAGCTGATGACACAAACACCACAAGCAGGAAGAGCTACCTACATCATTCACGGATAGGTTTGGAACAGATCAGAAAACTAGCAAGAAAGAAGTGATTGCCCCTTTGCCTAGCCCTAGGAGAAAGCTGTGCCTTGGAAAACGAGGACTGAAAACGTCTATTTGGTCTTCCCAGAAGAGGCTTTTGGCACTCACAAGCATCTTGACTTTCATGCTTTAGTTCCACGATGCAACAGATGCTGATGAAATGCACTTCTGCTATCTCTTGTTGAGCCAGCTGCTTATCATAACCATACAAAATTAAGCATCTGGTCACAAATCAGTGCCCCCACTCATCAGCTCCATCAACAAAACAGAGCACGAGAGGACACTGCATCTTCTCATTGTCTCTGGTCATCAGCATTTAAGTAAAACCAATTTGTTTGCTAAATAATTGAACGTTTCCCACTTCAGGCAAGCCTCCAAGTCTAAGCCAGCTTTTGGTGGTGTTTCAGAAGGGAACAAGGGACACGCACAGTTGACTTCCCCTGTGCTAAAAACAGAACTTCCCAACACAGTGCATGACCAATGCAGTAAACAAGAACTCTCACTTGAATCTGTGTTTTGATTCCCCCCCGCTCCCCTTCTCCCTTCCCCAATGACATAAGCAATCCATAAGCTCTGAAGTGCCTAGTCTGAGTCACAGCTGTTAGGCTTAAATTTGCATAGTTTAAATGTTTCTGTTACCCACACCATCTAATGCAGATTTGGTGTTACAAGGTAAGATTCTTTCTGGCTATTTAATTCCTCCTTTCAGACAACAAAAAAAGTTTCTATATTCCTTATGTCAGTGTTCCAATACTAATTTACATGGAAAACAGTTGAATACAGTGATAATTAGAAAAAAACTTAAGACATATTCATACACCAGTAGTGCCTAATTGCTCATAAATACTACCGAACCAATTATAGTCAAGGCCCCATGTACTCTGTTGCAAGCTTTAAACAAAATAATAAAAAATAGTCTGGAGTATGAGGAATGCACTAAATGATGCATCTTTCCAGGATATGTTCCTAAGGGATTTTGTCTCCAAAATGCACCAATTTGTCACACTGAGAACACAGCTTGTTCACAGAAGGAATGGGAGGAAGCTGTGAATTTGGCAAGGGGGCGGAATACAGTCAGGGCTTTTGGTACTCATGGGAAAATGGAGGCTTTTGGCAACAGGAAAGGGCATTTCTCTACCTCTGAACAAAGCTGTACTTTGCTCTTGGAGGAACTGGGTAAGATAGGATAAACCACTTTGCTGGATGCATGTTAAAATGTTCAACAGTGAAATCCAACGGATGCTCTGGTAATCTCTAAGTGTTATTACCAATACCTTGTTTAGAAAAACGGGGCCATTTAGACTTCAAAATGACTCTTTCAAGCCATCTTCTGGCACATTAGAGGAAGACAATGCATGATTTATGTGTACTTAGCCACTGTAGCCATGTTTCATGTTCGTGTTGCAGGGAGTGGTGAATGTGCAGCCTGAGTCCACAGCTGGAGTGGGCTGCACGGCAACTCCGCGTCTGTGAATGCACAGGGCCCTGAATATAGCGATGTTCGTGATACAGAAACACAACTGCCAATTGTATGTACAATGTCTCACAATGATAAGCTGAACACCAACAGCAAAAGTCCTAGGGCTCAGCCCCAGCTGCAGTTAAACTAACCTCGTACAACATTATCCCTATATTCAACTCTGATAATTACCAAGAATACAAAAACATTCCTTATAAAGGAGTCACATGTCAAAATTCAGAGGGACTTCAGACCAAAGATGTCTCCTTAATGCTGGGTCCTGTTTCCTTCACAGCCCACTTCTTGAGAAGCTTCCTGCCAGCACCTGAACTAGCATTAAGCTACTGAGCACATGGATGGAGGGCAAAACCCAGAATCCAGCACTTATACATGAGGGGGAAGGGGAAGACAAGTGTTTTGCAGTAGAGAAGAAAATGAGGTAACTTCGTGAGAGAAGTAAAACTTAACAGGGCATTCTTTCAGAGGTGACTGTGCTCACCTAAGAACCTCTTTTCCTCCTCTCCCCCTTTCCCTGCCTTCCTTTATCCTTTCCCATACTGTTGGAGAAGCCTGCTGTTCTTAGGAGACTGGTCTTATCAAAAGACACCTTCAGAAGCCCATTACTGAGAAGTTTTATGTCCCCGACAATGATTTCCGAGTTCTTTCTTTTGATAAATAGCAGCGAAGAACAAGGGAAAGTAGTCAGCAATTCATATTTACCACCAGGGTAAAAAAAAAAAGTGTTGATGTAATCAAGAAGTTCTTAGCCTGTATAACAGAAAAGACAGCAACTTGAGATTAACACAAGTAGCATTTTGCCAGTTTCCTACCGTCCCTGGTTTTCACTTAGCAAACCAGCTGAACAGTAGCAGCTTCTTGTTAAAAAAATAAATAAATATAAGGAAAGTCAAAACAACTCATTTCCTTTGGCATCATTGCAAATGATTTACACTAACTCAAGAAAACCCCAGAAAACTGATCACTGACTACACCTTAAAAAGCAGTAAGTATAAAGACTAAGCAAATGCATTTAGTATTGCACTGATATGAGTTCAAAGTATTTACTGTCTGTGCCCTGTTTTAAGTTTGGACACAGCAGACAGAGCAGTACAGGGAACATCCCAGAACTAGCCAGGTCTCAAACAGCTCTGTTTCTGGTTTTGTTCCCCTACTGCTATGCTCCAGGTATTTAACAGATACCATAATGTTCCTGATTTCATCTAGGATGAGTTATAAACAGACTATGAAGTGCAAAACTATTTCACTTTGTACTTCACAGCTCTAGAAAAACCCCAAGCAGGCATATATTTCCCCACCCCATTAATCCACAGCCTATGAGAAAAAAAAAAAAAAAAGAACAAAACAAAAGAGTCATAGAAAAGATGACTGATACAGTACTCCATTATCCACAATCCCCACTCTCTAGTCTCAGGATTTCTCTGAACTTCCTTGTCAGATATACTCTCAAAAGTTAGCATCATATTCACAAAGACATTACAGCTCTCTTTAAATAGATGTACTAGTGTTTGAAGTTGCAAGACTAATAATTTTCAAGCTTTTGCACTCAGGATGAAATGTCATTTTAATACAAATAAAAAGACTGACTGTATGTACAAGCCAAGGTAAGATTTCAGTTCTCGTTTATCAGAAACATCAATCAAAAAAAAAAAAGCTAAATTGAGAACACACTTCTACTTCTATGTGCATTTGAAGTATGTACAGTAAAAACACCAATATAGCCTCCATGTGTTAACCAGAGAAAAATGCAAGCAAGGATGAATTTTAAAGTACCTGGTAAGCAATCCTTAAACTGAAGCCCAAAATAAAGCTAGAAAACTGCTGCAAAAAACAGCTGATTGCATCATATCAAGTACTCAAAAAAATTTTTTTTTCATTCTCAGTACACTGGAGAATCAGCTTTGTCCTCCTTCAAACCCCGTGAAATCATATTATCCAGAGTGTACTGAAAAACACTTTACATCTATTTAAGACAAAAATTAAAAGGAAATGAAACCAGCTCCATCTTTTTGTGCTGTATCGAGGCATATTCCTTACATGATTGTATAGAAAATATGATGGATGAAAATCACTACTGATAATTCATAATATGTATTTTTAAAGGGGAGCCTAGACTACTGCAATGGCACACATAATACCCACAGATGATGAAACATAATCAACAGTATGATGTAAGGGAGAGGAGAATCAGGTTTCCCAATTAATAAGCTAGAAAGAAAATGGTTCTGAATAGGTCACCATTTGGAACTTTGGGTAATTCTTGAAAGTCTGTCAGGAAAAAAGTTACAAAAGCAATTGAGTATTTCAATGGTGCTCTCTTCAGCGACCCTACCTAATTATGTCTATTAAGTACAAGCATGCAAATATAGGTCAATCCACAGGCACATAGGATCCATGTTAAAAACAGTAAGATAACTGTGATGAGTGGCACCAACAATTTTGATGACTAACACTCAAAATGTTGCTTTCTGAATTACTAAATCAAAATCCTGAAGCAAGTTCCTGCTAGTCTTTGTCACACTGCTAAACACTAAAGTAGGCATGGTTTTCCCCCATTATCTTAGCTGAGCTCAAAGAGTTTTTACAATATTTAGTAAGAAAAAAAATTAAAGTATTTCCCCTTTTTAAATTTACACAGACGTTTAATTAGCTTTATTTACAGAGCGCTTTTTTCAGTCTCCAATAGTGCCTAGATAGCATCATCAGGCAAGAGTGCCAGTTTTGAAAGAGAATCTATATAGAATCCTAGGAATAACAGATGGTGATGCTCCTCCAGAAGGGGCAAGCTGGACTACAGAAGCAGCTCTCTCTATATGGCTCAGTTACTCAGGAGTAATTCTGTTGCAGTCTCTACATCCCATGATTTTGAAGACAAGGCCACTATTACTGCATTCTGCAATGAGAAAACAAAAGCAATAATAATTTCAGTGTGTGAACCTGCAGCTCCAGGAAGTGGAATGAAAAGTTCACAGAAAATCAAAACACATTATTTTTCCATTTCTTAAATCCCAACTAATAATTGATAGAAAAATTGTTTCAAAAAGGCAGGGGGTAGCTCACAAGATTTATCTGTAACGTAGTATTTTAAAACTCCAATTCTTCAAAATAATGAGCAAAACAGAATTATTAGACCTACACAATGTCATGGAATTAGAGGATCTACGTTAGTTGATTCTGATGCTGCTGATGACTCCCTGTATTTATACACATATACTTGCCCTGCCCTTACTGAAAATATTTAAGTTATTTGTACTTACCCTATCAAAGCCCATAGCACAAAGGTTTTCTATTTTTTTGGTGTATTCTGGACTAGAAACTGGTGCTCCAGCATACACATGTGCCCAAAGTCGAGCTGTCTGTTTAAACATTTCTGGATTTTGTTTGTACTACACAAAAGAGAGAGGGGGGAAAAGTGGAAAGTTAAATCAACTCAGCAAACACAAGACAATATGGCAGACTGCAAGCCGTCATTCTTCCTATGATATCTTCCACAGTGTTTCATACTGATCATGCTGCTATTCTTGAAGTAAATTTACAGGTGAGGATTACACAAAGAGCAAACTATGCTAGCATTTGATATAATGAGTTTGCCTTCAGGTTAAATTATGCACTATGGGTATTTGATGTGTGCAACCAGGTACTGCTCTCAATCACACAGATCAAAGTAAAGTAGCTATATTTAGCACAGCTGCTGAAAATTTATATTTAGTGTGACAGAGTACAAATTATCCCTATGTTAACATCTCCTGAACATGGTACTGTGTCCTACTCTAATGCATTTCTCTAATCACTTAGAAATATACATGGTTTTATACACTGCAAGTAGGCCTGCAGTTCTGCAGTCCGGGCTAACATTCTACTACTTGGGCTTCTTGCTGAGAATGAGGATCTTGATCACACAGGTGACAGAAGAAGGGCTGAAAAATGGGTGAGCAAGTGCAAAAAGCAAGGGAGCTGCAACTCTTCATGCAAGCTATTATTTACCAGAAAAAAAATCAAACCAGTATGTAACTATATTATTTTGTACCAATCTCATCACTAACCAGTTTTCCAATAAACAACAGACTGGACCATATTGCAGAGGATTTTTAGTGTGTGCCAAGAACTCCACTGCCAAGAAAGTGGGTCATCTGTCATAAACTCTACTCAGAAAAGTTAAATGATTTTCCCATTTTAACAACTTTTGTATACAATATCAAGTTTTTGTATTAAAAAAAACCCTCTTCCCTTAAATTGTCACTTTAGTAAGATATTAGGAAATATATTTTTCAAATATTTAGGTACATTTTAAGGACAGAAACATGGCTGATTATCATTCTTAGACATTTCATTAATATATGAAAATAATAATAAGATCTATAAAGCATGGTAAAATGCTGTACATTTCATTTTGCCTCTCCTACAACAACTCACACCAACTACACTGCTTTGTGTGCCTTGCCCACCTCCCTTTAATTCTAATCCACATGCCATAATTTGTGTATTTACTATATGGTGGCATTAATGGCATTAAAACAAACACAGGAAGTAATCTATTGTTGGAAATAAATCACTGTTATAAATACAGTAGTCTGTAATAAATTTCTTTTGGTGTAACAACTAAAAAAGAGGAAGGATTAAGTTAAACACCAGTAGCATCCTAAAGTACTATTTTCTTCTGCTCTTAAGGGATCTTCCCCCAATTAAATTTTTAAAAATATTTTTGAGAACACTGCCAAGCCTAGAAAGCAACTAGCTGAAGTACAAAGGATTAGTCATAATTGCATTTTACTCAGAACTAGCTTTCATGTTCTATTAATAGAACTCCCTTTACTTAGGTATCTGTAAATAATCCAGTTTCTCACTGAATTGAGAAAAGCCTAAAGGCAACTTTTGCTGATGTTTCAGTATCAGGAATCTGAGGCAGTTCATGCTGCTGTACCGAAAAAACCCCAGCAACCACAGCAACTAACACACCAGACAGCTGGTGTCTGAAAATACTGCTCTTAGTCAAACAGGAATTCTCCCTGGGATTCTCTCGAGAGCTTGTAGGACACTGCTGTTTACCTGGACAACACACAGTTTAATAAAATAGCACAAGTGTGGAGAAGAATTAATTCCTTGTGAATTTTTGTCTTGGAAAAAGCAATTAACCCCAAACAAAGTAAAAGAGATCCCAACACCAAACAAACACAAGAAGAAAGCAGGTGTTTACTGACATCTCTGTCAAAACTATTATCATCACTTTCTACTTACATACACATGCCTGTAACTCAAGGCCAGACCCCAGCATAGTTTGCATGCAGGTATTTGCAGGAAACAGGATAAACTGAACCTTCCCTACATCAGCCATCAGTCCCACTGGACACACCCCCACGAGCACCTGCCCCAGCCTGGAAAATTGCTCTTTGGAATCTACAAAGTTTCATGGAGGATTTGCCTGAGAAAAAACTCTTACCAGTTCAAGTGCTTCTACTGTTATGATTCCCACACAAAATTCCACCACAGAACAGAGCCAGAACAGGAAACACTATTTTTGTTCTTTTACGAAGGGTTATAGTGGTGTTTTAATGAAGAGGGAGTGTGACAGCAAGGGCATACATCCAGAAAAAACCCAACAGTGCAGGGACATGCCTGGTGGCCTTTCTGGCCTTTGCAACACTTCTCCCTGGGCAGAGCAATTCAGCCTGACAGAACTGTTCAGGGACATTTATTCAGAGCAGCCTTACTGCAGAATCCCACAAGCAAGCCTTCTGCACTTACCAAGTGCAGGGGTAGCAAACAGCTCTCATGCACCCAGCAGTGCAATGGGCTACCTCTAATCTCCATGTTTCCCCCCAAATCCTGACAGGTTTGAAAAAATGTTTATCTATCATTCTGCACTGAGGAAGGAGTGCACACCTTGTCACCCTATCCTAGAGGGTTCTGACTTAAAGATACAGGTGAGATAGAAGGTTCTTCCAGCATCAACTTGCTTTGTTCTCCTGTTACTGAAATACTGGCACCCTTACTGCCAGTCAGTGGGGAAGCCAGGCTGCCCTTCTCTCTCCTCAGACTAAAAAGGAAAACACACACATACTTGGGACTTTGTTGAGAGCTGTCAGAGGAATGACTGTTTCTACCCTTCATCAACACTTTAAACAGAATCATGGTATGGCCAAAGATCGAACTGTCATTTTATTGGTATTAAAAGTTATCACTAATGTCTGAAAGGTAACAAATCTTGTTGATTATAAAATTCAATCAGTGATTAAAACAGTTATCCTCAAGTCATTATTCATAATTTTTTTTAAAATAAATACAGTGCTCAACAACATTCATATTAATCCAGAAGAGCTACATACCAAGCCAAATCTAATTAACACCACCAAGTTAAAACTAATTTTAAACCAACAGCATATTCTTTTTCTTATATTGGAAGCTTTAGATTTTAAAAGGCAAGTTATACTGGAATTCATTTTACTATGCTGTTATTTCCTGGCATTTCTCACAAGGTGATATAAATAAAGGACAAAACCTCCTGCACAGTAACTAATACTCACTCTGGAAATCAAAAAGAGCACAAAACACTGTAGCAGCTCACCTTTACTATATGCAATTTTACAATAAATTGTTTAAAATCTTTTCTCTCCCATAAGCCTTGGGACCTAACCCAAGTCAGCAAAGATTACAGAAGTGTTATAAAATCACAGTCAACTATCTTACCTGGTTTGCCACTACTGCATCTTGTGGATCATCTGGTTCTGCAGCTGCCAACAATGCTTGCAGTGATAACAACACTGTTCTTAGAGTCATTGCTGCTGCCCTAAAATTGAAAATTAAAAAAATCCTTTACCATATCCTATGCCATATTCACCCTTGTGGCTGTACTATCATAGAAGATATGAGTTCATGTACAGATTTTGAGTCCAAGAAACATAATTTTAAACAGCTGCAACTTCTAGTTATTAAAATACTGTCCTGTATATATATTTAAATAAGGTTTTAAAAGTGGACTTTCCTATTAACAACGTTTTCTGAAGTTTTTGGAAAGTCCCTTGACCTACACATTTCACCATGCTCACAGAAGCCAGTGCCAAAAGAGGTTGTGCCACTCTCCCTCAGCGCCAGGACCAGCCCCTTGCTCGCGGTGCGGGGCTGGGCTGGCAGCCCGGGGATGCTCCCTCTGCCGGCACTCCTGGTGCAGGAGCAGTGACCTACATTCTAAACGTGCCTAGCAGGGGAGGAATTCTATACACTAGACCTCTTTGCACCAGTTTTAGCATGACATTTTTCAATAAAATTGAACCATTTACATAGTTAATTACTACTACAATAATAAAAAGGTTAGGCTAATTATGGGATGTGTGATCAAAATACTTCCTCGGCTTGTTCTTGCTACACCTGACATGACTGTTGGCAGCAGGAAAACATTCTGTAGTCACAAAACATTCTGTAAAGTCACTCTTTGCCCCTGTGAAAGAGCCACGTTGAAGGTAGCAGAGTCCCAGAGTTGGAACTTCTAAGATGCTTGGTTCTTATCATTTATCTTGATCTCAAAGTGTATTTAGAATAGGACACTTCAATAATTTAGTAAGGGAAAATCCAGTATGCTCAGAGAAGTCAATAAACCCTCAAAAGTAATCACATGAAATTATTATACACTGGAAGTCCGCAAAGTTGTAACATTTACATTTTGATCATAAATAACATCTCTGATCACCCATTTCAGTTGGTTTACACTGGAGAACAACTAAGAACCCCAGAGACTCTGTGAAAGTTGGGTATTTCTGATTTGAAGAGTTAACCAGACTCTTAAATCACTGTAGCAAGGTGAGTGGGGAAAATGCAACCTTTTAGATATGAGCAAAGCGATTATGACACATGTATGCCAGAGGAAAGTTGTGAAACAAAGACATCAGATTTCTTACAAACAAACCTGAATTTTCAATCAACAGAAAACAGTTTCTTGTTTTCAGAAGATTGCAAATAAATGCAAAGAGTTTGTGAGAATAAGTGGGGAACAGTTTGACCTGATGGCTCAGCTACAAAGGAAAGAGTGTGCAAGTCTATTTCCAGGCCTAGGTTTCAGAAATTTATGTATTTTCCCATACTGAGTCACTGTATTAAAGTACTCCAGCAGTGTATAGCAATGAACAGAGAAGAGATGCTGGTAAAATGTCAGAGGTACATTTGTGGCACCCAAACACTGTTCCTAAATGCTTATATTCACAGCTTTCTTGCTGTCACTAACCATTCAAACATGCCATTCTTCCCTAATTGTTTCTAATTCTAGAAGATTTTTCTCAGTAACTTATTTTTTAGCTTGATAATTATTGCTGAGCTTTCGCAGTGCAGTGTTCTACATCAAAATGCAAGTGAGAAACATCCCAAATGACAGAGATTTTAATTAGCACATAGTGTCTCATTCCAACTGCCACACCAGCTTGAAGTCCCTTAAGAACTTTGTAGACTTAAGTCTTAAAAAAACCCTTATGCTTTTAAATCTGAATTCTGACAAATCACAAACACATCACAACATAAATTTCTCCTTTTCCAAATCTGTTCCTTAGTAATTTTCTTTTCTTTACATGTACCTAGTTCTATTTTGCTCTTATAATTTCCTTGGGCTTGTAATCTCTAGTGGTTTATACTATCTTGAAATTAACCTATTTAATGTACACATTGATGACATAATTCACAGTCTCATCTGCTAGCATTACAGGAATAGAATGCAACATTTTTACTATTCCAGCATTAGGTGTCATGGAATACCAAGTCTTTCAGATCCTACTATGCTCAAATGGATTTAATAGTTTATTTTTATGCAGTGAATTTCAGGTACTATCACATCTGCCACACCCACTGTAAAACCTAAAGTCTTTTTCCCAGTTAAGTAATTTTATTATGTTATTTACTGTAGTTTTAAAGACAGACTTAACCATGAAATATCTATCAATCATAACAAATGCTATAGTTCCTTTCTCCAAATAAAAGCTGTTCTGCTCTTTCCTTTGCAGAAATCCTTCTACTTTAGAGATATCTGAAAATTTAGAGATGACATAAAAAGGATCACAGCCTCTTGTGCCACCTTTTACATGCAGTTTACTTCCACTTACACCGTACCTTCTAGGAGCGTCAAATATATTTTGGGGAGCAGAGGGCATCACTAAGAACCAAAGGTGCCATGGACACCACCTGTCTCCAGCTGTCTCTGGCTTTCAAGACTGCCAGGTCCTTTCAACCCCTGTTCATCTGTTATATTTGTAGAATTTCATACAAAGCATACTGGCACTTGAACTTCTGACATTCCAGTTTCAAAATAACGATAAAAAGCAACAACTTATCCATTTAGAGACACAGATGGCTATATGATCAGAGAATTTAAACTCTGAAATAATAAGTTTCAGACAAGACTGGTTTAGCTACATTTGTAAAAAGGTTTAAAAATGTAGCTTACAACTTATTTTTAAGGCTCATGTCTCAAAACAGCTTTCCCATTTCATGCATAGTAAGACAGTCTTTATTGGACACAAACACTGAAAGACACATCCTTAAATCATAAAAGAAAACCTATTACAGCTTCAGTTGCTGTTTGTATTAAACAAAAAAAGAAATTAAAGTTTGTGATTAATGATAAAGAAAAACTGACATATTTTGTGTAACTATCATATAACCATCTAAAATCTTCTACCTTTAGAACACCAATTATCTTTCCTGATCAAAGAAAGTAAAAAAGGCTTGTTATTTTATACAAAGCTTACACTTAATTTTTCATATACATATATTAAGATTCACAAGAGAAACTGAAGGGACAGTTAAAAATAGATTCTGATTTCCCATGAACTTAAAAGCTCTTCTTTCGTCCTGTTGCCTTCTTTTGGGAGAATACAGTGAATGGAGATGACTGGCTAGAATTATATTTACAGATACCAGTAAGGCAAGACCTGTTCCTCATGAGCAAAAAGCAAAACCAAGTGCCATTATCAGTTCTGAAAGAAAATCTATATTATAGTGGCACAAAGCTAAAATTCCCAACACACACAAACCCTCCCCAACATCTTCACAAACTAGGGAAGAACGAAAAAAAAAGCTGTATTTTCCTTAAGATGAATTTCCAGTGCAAAGATACAGATCTTCTTAATTTTCAGTGCACCTCAAAGGTTTATTGATCTAGAATAGAACCCTAAAAAAATTAGGTATTTTCAATTCTTCTTACATTTGAGGTTTACTTCTAGGTATGGATTTATGTGCAACAGCTCATGGAGTTCAAGCAATTCTCTTTGGTAGCTCAAGCCAGCTGCATGGTTCTGTTTTAGGTTTGTTCTCTCCTCCTTGCCAAAGGCAAGGTACTGTATTGCTCCTGCCAGACTTCCATCTGATCTGTTCTTATCTGAAGCCTCAGAAGGTTCTTAGAAAATCTACTTCAATTCTTCACCATGCTTGATATTCTGCACACTGACATGGCTTTCCATCTTTCTCTGTGCATTGTTTTTGCTTAGACCGTCATTGCTGTTACTTCACTCTGGATTTTTCCTACAGTTCCCAACTCTCTAAGGGGATACACTACTTCAATGGAAACCTGACTGATCACCAGGAACAAGCAGCCAGCTTGTATAATGAATTTTACAGGTAAAACTTCCTATTTGCCTTGCACCTGACCTCACATTGCCTTTGTCCCACATGACTGGCTCCTGTTTGCTCCTAAAGCTTACAATAACCCCTGACTTCCACTCCCTCCCAAAATGTCTCTTAGCTATCGTGCAAGCTTGCAGGTTTGCCATCTGCAGAATGGGAGGAGGCTACTATCATGCACCAGTGAGCTGCAGAGAGCTCCCTACAGGGGCACACTGTCCCTCAGAGAACTTGAAACTAAAAGCCTCCACTCTGGACATCCAACCCAAAAGCTTGGCTTTCTATTGGCATTGCATTTGCTAAACCACAAGGAAAATCTGGATTGAATCACAACAAAGAGAGCTGATACAGATTTTGTTCACTTACACTTTTTTCGTCTTTTTTTCCGATAATATCTTAGGGCATTTCCATTAAAAAAGAGCACCCCCAGTTTGGGTGACTATAGTGTTAACACTAAAAGGCACAGCAAGCCAGCTGTGCCCAGCATGCCTGAGGAAAGAAATCTCTTTTACCTTTCAATGAGCAGAGAGAGCCCTAAGAGGATTACAAAACACTGCCAGGTTTTATTTTTCTTCTTCATTTTAAAAGGCTAAGTAATTCTCCATTTAGGAAGTTTTTACTTATGTTCTTTACATTCCTCTCTAGGAAACAATCTCTCTCATTATTCCAAGAGGGTAACCCAGCAGAATACCAGGAACAGCTGCAGCCAGCAGATCGCTACTCCACTCTGTCAACCAAACATGGCTATGGGAACATTTTTTTCTAAATAATCTGCAATATTTGTTCCATTTCTGAAATAAATAAGCTTGTTAATCCAAGAGAAAATTCTGGGACCTTGTACCAATGGCTTATGGAATCTGGAAGGAAATAAATAAGGCCTTTGAGTGGAAGCCCATTGCATAGTCACTATTTACAGGACAAATACAAGACCAGGCACCCATTAGAGAAAATAAGAAAAAAAAAATAGAATAGCCTTGATGTAGCACAAATGAGGGGAAAGACAACCTGCTTGCTGAAGGGTTCTCTCAAACCATGTTAATATTCTCTGCAATTTTTTCAGAGCTTTAAGAAGCTTCAGCGCTCCTCAAACACCCTGAACAAAACCCAGCAGTTCCAGGTGCCCAGAAGATGATTACAACTGCCTGCTGCTTATTTATCTATTAAAATTGTATTATCTCTTATAATGATTTCTGCATCTCAACTAAAACTGAAGTATGAATCCTCCAGTGGAGTCACTATGACAAAAATATTATTCATTACTGACTGTCAAACCCACAAAAGATAAGAGTTTTTTGTAGCCATATATGCAGCCATGACACATTCACTTAATAATCTCTGCTCAAGGGATTTCTTCAGAACAGCTTTCAAGTAATTTAGTTCTCAGGTTTCAATGAACTGCATTAGATATGTTGTATATTTAAGATTAAAGCTTTGAGACAGAGTACTAGCCTGGAAGATAAATATAGGCCATAGTAAGTGAAATCACATAATGAAAATTATGTCAGGTAAGTATAAACAGTATTCCTTTTAAAAAATCATACCCCTATTTTAATTCTACCAGCAAACAGTAGCTGCTTTGCAAACAAACTGGCATAACAGGTACTTAAAAATCTAAACATGATGAAAATCCACAGCTGCAAAGATTTTCAGCATCAAGCATGCAATGCGGAAAAAGAATTTCATTAAACTCATTAAAAATAATTTAAAGACATTACTTTGCAAACTGATAAAACCTCCTGCCAATATGCAGAATATCATCTCAACTATGCTCATTAGAATGGAAAATCATTATCACGGGATGGGAGAGTAGAGAAGAGACTTTTTAAAACTATACAAACGTATTAGAGTCTTTGTATTTGTATTCACCATCTATAAATGAACATTTTATCAGCTTATTAACTCTTTCAGAAATCCTGCTAAGGCCCATAGGCCAAACATCTCCAATCCTTTAACTCCGAAACCTCACTGAAAAACAGATATGCAGTGAAATTTGAGACTTGTATTTAAACAAGAGGAGCATTATTCAGTTAAGAGCATGACAAGTCAATGAAGTGGCACTTCAAAAGCAGATCTTGTTGCTAAAAGATTTGACAAGAGATATTGTGGAACTAAATATATTTTCTAGAATACTTCCACAGGAATATTTCAGAATTGTCCAATTTACTTTTGAATGCCTGGTGAAATTAAATTATTAATCTTGGGGGGAGGTGTGTGTGTTACTGCTTATTTTTTGTTCGTTTGCTTTCTAATGAAGCTATTTTATTCAAGCCATTTTTCAACCTAGACATGCAGAAAACTTAAGTATGGTGCTGTGTGGTGGTACATCCTCCCCCTGGCTCCCTCCTTAGGCCAGCTATGAGCTCAGGAATGCTTGTTAGGCCTCAGCCTGGATTAATGGCACCTGGACAGTGAGTTTCCCTTGAGCTTATCAAAAACACTGTCTGCTTCCCAGAACTTCCAGTTCCTGTTTTCCAACAAACAGCCTTGTAACTTCCTTCTTCTGTCTGAACAAGAGACCAAGTAGAACAGTATTTTTGTTATTGGACTTTTCAAGGAACATTCCAGTAACTACCAACTCATCCTTGTGGAAGGTTTCTCAAGTATACCTTTGTACACACTTCTTTTTGTCTGTGTGTAAGTGTATTATGAATGTTGCCACTTCAGATTTAACCTGGTCTAGTGGAAGGTGTTTCTCTCCATGCATTTCTTAATTAACTAAAGCTGCATATATTTAAGAACAATAAACAAGTTATTTAAATACTATTAACCATTCACATTGCTTAGTGAGTTTTAGGAAGCTACTCAGGAAACAAACAGTCTTATCTATCACAATACAGAAATGCTTCAAACAGTAAACAATGGAGGCATCTGTAAGTTTCTTCTTATCAAAGGATTAGAGGCTTTGACAAGCACTTTAATAGTGCTCAAGTGATTTTCATATACTAGTCTATGATTTGAAAAGAAACAAAACTTACAAACAGCACCACTAGAAAATGAAGGGATCACACTACAGTAAGAATCATTTCAAGGATTAATAGCATACAGGAAATCTTCCATCATCACCACCAGGTTCTGTGAAATTCTCTCCTTAGTGTTTCCAAATGAAGACAGTGTTTCAAATGAAGAGTTTAAAACTATATAATTGGCTTAATATTGGTGCTTCTTGTGTCAGCTGTTTTAAATATACAGAAGTCAAATTCTTGTTCCAATACCCCTATTTCATATACCTCTCGGAGAAGGAAGATATTAATGTTTGGGTTTTTTTCATCAGGCAGAAATAACAGAAATAAGACACAGATCAAATTATCTGTGCTAGACATAACTCAAAGATTACAAAAACACAGGTCAACTCTTCTTTCCTGTTCTTCCTTCTCAAATATCAAAGGTTTTGATGAAAAAGCCCCAAAGTACATAAATTAAATTGAAGCTCATGAGTTTCTTTAGGTCTCTGTTGCTTTTTGATACTTACAGACAACCTCATGCCCATTCATTAATCTGCTTCAGAGTATGATCTTTTGGGAGAGTGTACTTGGACAGTTAAAGAGTCATTAATCTCCAGTAAAACTGTAGGGTGGTATGGACAATGAGATGCAGATACAAATGTGCACAGGCTTTGCTGATAAGAAATACTATACCAAGTACCATGGCATGTATACTGAAAGATTCTATTGCCTGAAAGAACATCAAGTGCTCTGAGATGGTAAGAAAAAATGTGCCATTCCAGAAGTTAGAAAGACAACAGTTTATGACCATGACAATTTCATTTCAGTCATTTACACTATACCGTGGCAGATGATTTCTATAATCTCATATGTCTGTAAAAGATTAATACCCTGCATGTGTCACCTGCAAGACCTCAGGACTTCAGCATTCTCCTCTAAAGTTTCTGTTTCAAACCCAACTGACGTCTGCTTGGCCAACAGCACTCTTGACAAAGTTGTTGACTTTACAAGCATTTGAAGTTTGTATGGATTAGATAGTGGTATGATGTGCTGGGGAATTACAGTCCTATTCTTCTGGGGCAGACATGGAGGAAAACAACCATCTGGATTAGGTACCATGTCTATCATACAACTGTTGTACACAATCTTCAAACCACATGAAATCAATTACTTCGAAAAACAAATGAACAATGAGTGCAGCTGTTAGTTTGGTCACAAATCTATTCCACAGATTCTGGCTATTAAAACTCCTGTAGTAAAATTAACTGATCAAAGAAGGCAATAGGTAGTATTCGTTAACAAAAAAGAACTAAAATAAAAAATTAACTCGTACAAAAACACCCAAAACGTCAACAATGAAATGTTCATCCTAGTACAAAAATTTCTGGAAGAACTCCCTGTGTATCTAATATATACTTAGTGCTTTCCAAAATTATCACCCAATGATTTCATTTGCATATTTGAACCTCAGAATACTATACCAAAATGTGTGCTTTAAGGACATCTCAAATTATAAGCACAAGGTGAAAAGCAAGGTGAGCTGATGCCTCCTATCCAGGACACCTGTATACTTGATTTTGCACATTTAAACCCACATGGAATCTTACCATTGATCTTTCAGAATATCCAAACAAATGGCTCCAGTGACTGAGCTAATATTAGGATGCCATATTTTGGTGATAAACCGCACCTAAAAAACAAGACAATTTAAAAAAAAAAAGATAATTAAATGCAGTATACAAAGTAAAGATTTTAAATCCACCAGTTTAAACAATATTATGAAGAAATACTGATTTAGAAAATGTAGTACTACAAATGGAACTAAGACATGATACTGCTTATTTCAGGAGGCTTCAAGTTTGTAAAGACTGTTTGTTAGAGCCTTGCCTTACTCGAAACAGACTACTGCCCATTCCAGCTCCCCAAATTCACCCCTCACTGCTTTCTCACGTGTCATGGGTGCACAGCCCTGCAACACACAGCTAGTTAGAAATATCCTCCAGCAGTACAACTGTTTTGACAAGCAGATGGTCAAATACAGACTTAAAACTTCTAACATTATGAAAAGTGGGCTTTCTAGATTTCACAAATTCCTGAACTCTTAACGTAGGAATTGGATATCACTCATGGCTGAGCTAAATTGTTGGCTACAGAAGTTTTCAAAAAAATTCCTTGGTGGACGATATTACATCTACAACCATCCTGTCTCATTAAATCATATGCAGAAAGCTGTTCACCAACCCAAAACTTAACTAGATTACTATTAATTTTCTTTGCTATTGAAAGGATCTAGTCCCAGCATTCATTCATTAATCATGGCTATATTTTTACATTAAAGTGTATTCAAGCTTGCAAAGCATTACTAAAATCAGGTTTCAGTGGTTTGGGTTTTCCGGCTCTTTTTAAGATGCTGAGAAAGGTAAAAGCAGTATTTTCTCTTAAAGGTCTTGGAGACCAAAGCTGTCCTCAGAAAAGACATACATGCCTTTGGAAATTCCCCCTTCATTTTCTTCAGGTTGCACTTTAACTGCCTTCTAGTGATTTTGACCTGCCCATTTCTCATCTCCTCCTCACCCCAAACTCCTGAAAAATATATAATGTATAGCACAGTTTTCAACTTTTGCCCCTGACCTGCAAGCATATCAGTGAAGAGAATACATTCTCTGTCAGGCACTACAGCCAAAAGACTGTACATACAGGACTACAATAAAATCAGTGCAATCCTGCTGTCCAAATAGGCAAGACCAGAACAGTTCTGCTTTCCAGGACAAAAATAAGCTATCATGTCAGCTGAGGCACTTATTAACTACCTCAACTCTATAAATCACTTGGAAAATTTAAAAAGCTATGTAAACAGTAGATAATTTCTCACAGTGAATGACTGCTAACAATGGCTGTCAAAGCACATACTGAACAAGCTAAAGAAATCTTTCAGATGAAAGGCAGGGCCAGACACAAGCAAAAAGGCTTCCAATTCAAGACTCCAGAATAAGCAGTACTATGCTACAGTGCACTGAGTTTCTAACAGCTGCCTATGAACTCTGGAAATGGAGACCACCAAGCCCTAAAGCAGCAACTAAATCATGGTATACAGACTTGTCTTTCAGTTTCTGTAACCTGTTTCAGCTCTCCTTATTTTAGCTCCCAGAACTAACTATTTTAACACTAGAACATGTGCAGATTAACGAACTGAGAGCAACAGACATTTCATTAAGATTTTCTGTGTCTTTTGCTCCAGCCTCAAGGAAGTAATTCAAAGAAGCTATGAGCTATTGGCACCTCTCTCTTCCTCAGTTCCTTCCCAGTATTACATATCAGGGTGAAAATAATAAGGATCTAGGATATGTTCTTGGTTCAAAGACATCTTTCAGACAAACAGAAAACCAACCAACAAGTTGAGTCAGACAGCTCAGGTGTCTACTGATTCATAAGCCACTGAAGAGTGGACTAAATCAGGACACAGAAATGTACAGCTGCAGCTGCATATGGCTAGGGAGAACATTATCCAGAGTGGAATCACAAAACTGAAGTTCTAGAAAGATGCAATAAAGCTAAAAGCCATTAAGTTGTGGAAAAACACGAGTGACTTTACCACAGCCATTTCTCATCTCTCATACATGTGCACATATTCTTCCAACAGAGTTGCAATAGGACTATTACATTTCTCTGTTGGTTCTTCAAGACACACAACTGTAATATGTCAGTATTTAACTATTACTAGAAACTTGGTAGGTTAGATTCAAGAACCTTTTAAGTATAACTTATGGAGCCCAAGAAATTAAAAGAACCAATTAACTTCCTATTATGACATTTCTTTGACAATGCTGAGGAAGAGGGAAGACAGCTGTACTTTCTACATCATTTAAAACTACCTGAAAATAGTATTTATCTTGTCAAAAAACATTACATTAGGGTCAATAATAAAGCCCAAACTTCTCCCCAGAATTTCCCAGTTAGTACTTTTAGGAACAATCAGAGCATATTTCTCATTGGATACAGTTTTACATCCTGCTTTATTTCTACCTAAGTATAACAGTTCCAATCCTTGTCTAGAAGTGAATTTAAAAAAAAACAAAACAACAAAAAACCCCAAACTGTATTATCCAAAAATGTGTGTTTGCAGTACCTTAGGAGGATTAAATGGATATGTTTCTGGGATTTTTATCTCTAGCTGATACCTTCCACCTGCAAAAGACAAGAACAAGTTGGAAATTAAACCAAAAGAACTACTCAAGTTTAGTCTTTCATTACACTGAAGCTTACACTACTAAATGGGCAGATTTTCATGTAATTCAAATTTACCCAGAAGTATTAGTTAGAAGATACATTTAGATTTAATCTATTTCATAAATAAATGCATATAAAGTCAGTTAGAAAAGCTGTTTGCTTATGCAAATCAGTAACTATACTTCTTTGGTATATTTAATATGTGCATTCTCATTCTCAATCTTATCACTTCCATGCTTTATTTTAGTAAAATATACCAAAATATGAACCAAACATCTCCCAAACAGATGAAAAAAGAGGCCATAACAGTATTCAGTCTGAACATGGGATATTACATTATTTGGACTCTTTTCTGATACCTCATGACAAATTTTCTTCAAATTACACAATTGAAATTACCTGTATTTCATTTTAAACTTTCTGGAATTCAAATATATTCAATTAACTTTAAGAAAAGCTCCCACACTTCGGGAAAAAAATAGTAAAGGAGGCACCAGTGTAACTTTTATCTACATTACTGCCTGAAGTAGTTACTTCTGTTTCAATTCTGCAAAGACTTTGACACACCAGTACCATTAATACAATAGGAAGGACCAGAGCATAAATAAAGGATAACAGGAGCTTGGCAGACAGAACCCCCTCCTACTGCCCAGTTTAAACGTTTCTCGGTTTTATCTCTTTGTCACAGCATCATTCCCTATCCTATTTCCATTATAGTTCCGTTAACATTCAAGTTCACTACCAATACTTGTGTCTTCTGGAGCAATCTCAAACTCTCTCTGCCTGCCCAGTGAAGGCCATTTGCCAGGCAGCAGTTCAGTGACAAAAAGAACAGGGTATAAAAAAACATACACACCAAATTAGGCATTTAGATTTTATAAAAACTCAAAGCTTTTATCCGCACTTGCAATTTTTTTCTTCAGCCTACTGCTCTTCTTTCAGAAACCTTTTCCCTCTGCCAATATACTGTGTTACAATTTATACATTTTCTTGAATTAAAGCTGAAGTATTTGCAATCTATTTTCTTTTCTTACTCTGCAAATCACACTATACAAAACCAGCTCTCAAGTAGTTACAATGCTGGCAGCAAGATACACAGGGAAAACAAGCCTGAAAGTCCTTCTCTCAGCAGTTACAGTATATGGCATCTTTTTATCTGTTCCAACAAGCACATTAGTAATTCCTAACAGCTCTCACTTTTAAAATGCAATTCAGTCTAATACACTCCACCTGAAACTAGTTAGTATCAGTTTGATATTTTACACTATTGTCTACAGCTGGGTTTTTTTTTTTTTTTACTTAACACTGAAGTAACTTGAGCAGTTTTAACAGAAAATACTATACAAAAAGGCCAATAAATCCAAAATTATAGTAGTAATGTCTAAATTGATTGCTTCTCTGCTTACAGGACAGCACAGGAGAAACAGTTTTGAAGACATACATCAATAAGAGACCTTAAGGAAGTTTGCTTTTCCTTTTCTATAAATTGAAGCATAATTCAGCAGCAACTGTTTTTCAGAAAAAAAAAAATCAAACCAGCTACACTTTGCCCAGATTACAAAAATTCATCAGTCCTTCGATGGTTTTACTGCCACATCATTTTGTAAGGTAATATGAAATCTGTCCTTAGGTATTACCATTTCTTCTGCTTACCACAAACTATTACAGTCTTCTGCCTAACAGGATATTCAGCCACCAATATTTTTCACTGGAGACTGGTAAGCTGGTAGTATTATTTATATAGTATTGTTTTGCACTAGACTTTGTAGTTAAAAAACAGGCTTAAAGATGTAACCTAAACAAATCTGTAATTTTTTTAATACTAAATTTAAAATACATATGACTAATATATTAACTTCTGCGTGCCAATATTTCTGCAATTTCTTTTTTTAAGAGTGTGCATATGTATGGCTTTTTTTTAGCTATTTAATGCTTGAAATTGAATTAACCACTAATGGCATAATATTCCTTCTATAGTCCTACTGGAACAGGTCTCACAAGAGTTAGAGCAATTTTTAGCTATTTCCCTTGAAGAAATACCCTATTATAAACTTTGCAGTTACTGTGGCTCACATGCAAGCTTGGCTTGAAATTAATACCAATATTACACAGGCTTCAAAAAAAACCAACCCCCAAAAAATCTAAACCCACAAAACCCCAACCTATCTACTGAAAAGCTCTTGAATCAATTAAAACCCAGAAGCCATTAATCAAGCCTCTCAAAGGTCCTCTCTTCAAACACATTTTAACACGGGATGTAAACATATTACAATTAAAGTTGTGTCTTGCAATATTCTGATAATTGATCAATATGAGTTGACACTACTAACAGAATAAAAGCTGTAAATTTTGCCAATAGATGGTATTCTTCCTCTCAGTCATTCTTAACTAATGTTCCAACATTACCTATAAAAAATTTTGCAGCTGCAGTTTGGTTTCAGATACCTCACCAACTATGGTCAACAACTGTTCTTTCACTTCACAATGGTTCTAGAATTCTCTCCTGTATCACAGGGACTGTCTGACCAGAACTACTGCATAAAACTTCTTCATAAAGCACTTCTTGCTGTGTCACTGTTCAGATTACAGATGACAAAACATCAGTCAGTAATTATGCAGCATGCATTACTGCAATAGTCATAAAATGAAGACGACACACACTGGCACGCCCTTCATAATTACGTAAGGGGATAAATGCATAGAACTGTATTACACAAATATTAACATTCCAAAGCAAATTATTCTAATGTCAGGGAACACCAGAAACTGGGCTGGCAGTAACTCTCATTTTGCTCCTCGATGCATATGCCTTCTAGATTATAGTAAGCATACAATCAATCACATTACTCTTCCATGAGAGCCCTATCATAATCAGAATAAAAAATAAGTTTAGCCCCCCCAAAAGGGGTATTTACTATATCCTCATTATTAAATGCACTCTAAGATATGTAAGTATGCATGTATTTCACATCAACAAATTCTGCACTAAACATATTGCTGTTTTCCACTAGCAGGATACGCTGAATATGTTAGCAGACAGCACCCAGATTTTGAAATCCTTGTCTACCTGAATCATCCAGCATCACAAAGAAGCCAGCTCTGCAGACAGACATTTCAATCTTTTTTTACCCTCTTTGTGACCTGCTATACAGCTTTTAACTTTTGTGACACACGAATACATCTTTAATTTCAAATAACTCGCAGTACATTCTCCAAAAAAAGCCCATTTTATAAGCCAAGGTAATGCTGACCCGGGGGTGGGGGGTAGGAATGACAAGCTGCTGACAAACCAACTCAGCCAAGGATGTTTAATCCTCTCTGGACAGAAAACAAACACCAAAACCAACACCCTTCTACCACCATTCAGATGTTTTCTAGTATCCAATTGCTTATATACAGATGTTAAGTTATTACAATACTAAGTCTTGAATTTACAAAATTAACTATACTATTGCAAAACAATGATTATACTAAATTCTAAATAGAATGATTCAATTCCAAATAGATCAGCATGAGTCTATTTTAGGTGAACAGCATAGTACTCCTTTTAAATTGAAGGTAAATATTACAACCAGAATAATTGTTTCTAGACATTATTTTCTGTCAACTATAGATCAGCAGCTGATGAGATGGAGACACCTGGGAGAAGGGAGGGAGAGGGGAAGACCACCATTATTTACTAGACTGCTGAGGAACTCTGGAAATAAAAGTTCTGCAGAGCAGCAGCACCCCTACCATTACAGCTGCTTCTGTTTTTCTGCTTTCTTTCTTCCAGAATAATGTCTCTTCTTGTCAGCTTCTGACATTTATCCCTGCCCAATATTCTTCCATGTCACCCACTGTTAAGCTATTTCCTCATTCTTTTCCTGTCCTGTGCCCCAAATGTGGAGGAGGAGGTAGAGGAGATTCTCCCTGTTCTCAAATCCAATGCTGCTGCACCAGCTTCTAGTCCAGAAAAGCAAATCACAAGGGATGTCCTCCTCTAGGGAAGATGTGACAAGCAGATTTTCATTAGCAGTCACTAATGCTGTCGAGTGCATATACTTCTATAGCTACAAAACAATTTTCAGGTATTTTCCCCACCTGATGAGAATTTATATTTCCAAAATAATGACAAATGGCATGTGTCCAATCTCAGGGGAATAATAAAGTCCCACACTCAGCTCAAAGGCATAGACCAACTGAAGAACTTGCCAAATTGCTTCGTATTCCAACAAAACAATTTATTTGCCTGTAACACTCCTTGGTATTTTTTTCTTGAAAGTACAAATTCAAATCAAAGTAGATACCTGGCATGGGAAAGTCGAGTAAAAAAAAGTTTTAAAGCTATCCAAAATTTTAAAAATAAATTAAAAATCCTCACTTATCATAACAGAACTTTATAAATAGAATGTATGTCTGCCAATTCCATATATATTATACACAAAGTTTACAAGTACCAGCTCTATTGAGTAATTTTGGATCTCTGAAGAAGCATGCTATATTAGCCTCTGTTAAAGCTTCTTTAGGGAAGTTACTTTGCTTTTACCAGACTGTAAGAAATGCATAACTACTGATACCAGTTTTAATAAGCTAAAAAGTCAGTAAGGTATAATTTTTGAAGAGAGCAAAAGATATAAAGTTCTACTACAGAGTCCCCCACATCAGTATAAATTAAGTATGGGGCCACATGGATGCCCAAGATTAATCCCAAATTTAACTTGCAAAAGCATCTTTCCTTGAGATAGGAGAAATGCAACATTTATGAATGATCACCACTCTAGATCACAGAAATACAAGTACAGCCTGAAGCTCAGTTTCTTAATGCTTAATGGTTAAGGAGCTCAAACTGTCAAGACAGTAAACAAACAACTGAAGTCAGAATTATACCAATCAAACCACACAGCTTATATTTGTACATTAAGCTTGATATGGGATAGTCTATCCTAATGTAGAACAGACTGCTCTTCAGGCAACACAGAAGCTGAACTGAAATAGTTTTTTAAGCTTAAAATCTGTATTAAAAAAAAAATCAAACTATTTTAAAACATGTACCTCTAAATTTTACGCTGTAATTATCTTTACAAACAAAGCATCTCAAGACACATGACTTGAAATGTACAATGATTGCATACACAAAAACTTTACTTGCCTTCATATGGTGTGTCCGGAGGTCCTGCTATTTCTCCTCTTAATTCTGTAAAATTCTCATCTACAAGATCTACTTTAATTTGATTTTTGCTCGTCTTAAAAATAAACAGAGAAACAAAGAATCATAAGTAAGCATTTGACATACAAATTTCCCCCAAAATATGCTGTTTTCAATTTTTAGAACAGTACTTTAAAGTAAGTAAACATTTAAAAATATAGTAACCTGAAGTTAATAGCTACCTTCCAGTTGATATTTTACTTCATTAAAAATAACTATTTGTGAAGCATTAGAAACTTCAACATTATTTATACTATCACTAGAATATGCAAACCAATCCAGCAATATATCTAAAATCATACTTCTATAAAGTATTGTTGACAATATTTTAAAGTGACCGTGATTTTTCAAATCAGCTATTAATTCTACGTATCTTAAACTATAAAATTAAATTGACCAAATTACACATTAGTTTTCATATTTAGACCAATTTAAAATAGACACATTTGTCACTTTCAATGGAATATAGAAAGACTTCCCCAAATGGAGTCATATTTTTAACATTACAATGATCTAAACAGAATATTGTAGTCTTAAGATCATGTGTATATTTAATATTTAGGCATAAAATATAATTTACTTGATACACTTGATTTTCATTGTCACCTCCTCAATATTTTCACACCCCATATCAACTTCCCTACAAAATAAAAACACTGTACTTTGACACTGGAGAAAACATATGTTTTCCAGAAACAGATTCTCACAAGTGTTCAGCCAGAGCTACTCATTCCACTGATTTTGCTTTCCAGGTCTAGAAAGCAGTATTAGTGAAAGTCATGTAAATCTCCCAGCCAGTAGCTTTTATTGAGGGGTTGCAAAACAAAATCTCCTTTTAGAAAGATATACCATCGAGTTTGCAGAGGTAAGTAATTACAGGTTTTTCCATTCTGCTACTTCTGCATACTGTGCTCACTGACTGCAATACAGATTTTCTGATTCCTGAGTTATTTTTTGCAAGAACTCTTAGCATTTTCCCAGATCTTTTAAATTTATTTCAACTAGTTCTATACAGCTGTGCTTCTTTTCACCCTCAAAGTAAACCTGGTTGCTGACAGCTACTAGAGGAGGGTTAAATCATATAAAGGTGATGGGTGCCATCAGTTGGTTCTTGAATCTATCAGTGCTGTGAACCATTAAGGACACAGAATTCACTGGACAACAGTTGAGAAATTACTTCTGTTTCTTTCCTGCAAGTGTTCTACAGAATCAGTCCCCCCAAAACAAAGAGTGCTCTTCTGACCAGAGATGCTCACAGATATAAAGAAAAATCAAAGACTAGGTAAAAGTTTCACCATGTATAAATCCTAATTCACTAAATTAATCCAATAGTGAACTGGGAGCTTTTAACATCTGTAGTTACATACATTTGCCTTTAGAACTTGAAATCCCTTCAATACACACAAATGAGGCAGCACCTGCAGCTCTCCACAACAGCCAGGCACTGTAAAAACTTCCTTCTCTGAATTCAAACTTGATCTTAAATGATGTATCTTCTTTCAAGCTTTTCAACATCCCTTTTAATTTTTTTGCTCTCACGCTTCCAACTGGTAGCTTGTTCCAACACCTCACAATTTTTAAAAGCTTTCTGAAGTACAATTAGGTAAAATTACAATCTATTTATGTCCACTTGTGACAGCATTGTATCCCAGCTTCAACAACTTTTTTATATATCTAGGATTTATTCCCCTTGCAAAATATATGGCATTTATACTGATTTTCCAGCCTTAATTTTGCTTTAAACAAGTTGAAATTCTAATCTCACCATACTGATTTTTTAAACATTTCTCTACTATGTCCCATGATCACCTAACCAGCCCTGCATAAACAAATTTAGCTGATGTCACAGAATCTGTGCCATGAGCATTCTGTTGCACTCAGGGAAGATACTTCATAACCAGCATAACCTAAGAAAAATGAAATCTGTCTTTTTCATGGCAGCATGACACGAGGCTCAGATCAAGTGACAAGAGTCCCAGCAAGGATTCCTGTGCAAGTTTTTGTCCTCTCCAGGGACTGCACAGTGCTTTGCAGAGGTACAGCCTCTTCACTCCCAAAGCAGCACATTGGTTTAAATAACCAGTACAGGTGAGACAGGTAATGATCTGTGCAGGTACTGCAGTCACTCGAAACTCAGCTGAGCTCCTGCTCTCCCTCTGCCAACATCACCTGACAAGCTCCACCTCGATGGCAGGAGTTACTGTTCTTTGCAAATAACTTTTCATTTAGAGGACTGTACTAATAGCAAACAGAATGAATTTCAATGATACAATCTATGGTTAATCTATGCTGCAGCTCGCTTCATTTTCTACTTAGCATTCTACTTTTCTTCAGTGACCTGCACACTCTTGTAGCAGCCTGAATATTCTCCTTCATATTCAGATTCAATTAGTACCACACTAGCTGTTTTTCACAAGAAATCCTTCCCAACTCCATAAATGTGTTTAAAAGCAATCAAACACACAGTCTGTCACTGAGATCAGTTTCTTTCAAGAGTCAGTGATCTTGGTTTCCCCACTTTGAGATGACTGCTTTTATTACCACAGCTTTAGCTGTCTCCATGCCCTTATTTGCCTTGCACGGAACCTTAAGGAAAAACAGCAGGTTACAGTGCACTGTTTTATTGCAGGGATTAATTTAGTTTTGTAATTATGCTTAAATTCTACCTTATCCTCCTTATACCAAATTAATTTTTTCTTTATATAGCTGAAGATACTTTTTTTCATGTTATTCTAACACTTTTCAAGGTTCAGCTCAGCTTCACCTTGACAAGTATTGCTTTATCCTTCATCCCTGGAGAAGGAGCACCAAAGTGATTATTAATCAAATTAAATCTGGAGTGTTTTCCTACAATATTTCTCTTTATTAAGGATCACGTAGGATAAAATCACTTAATTTTAGCAGTTCTAACTGAATAGATCCCTGGCTTCCACCTCTACCAACAACAGAGGTCTTCAAAACTTCTCTATCACCAATGATCTTAGCACAGAATTTATGAATCAACTTATGATCTCATACCTCAAGTTGATTTTCCAGAAGCAGTTCTACAAAGACCTCAATACACTTCCACACCACGTCTAAAACACCATCACCTCCTGTTGATTCAGTAACAATTTAGTGACTAAATCACTGGGCTAGCAATTCCTGAAATATGAGCCATGCCATTACTTGGAGCATTTATTTCCACAATTTCAGAGCTAAATTCTGTAACAATACAATGCCCAAAAATCCAACAGCAAAATCCTTTTCTAGAAATCTGCAAGTCCAACACTAGCAGAACTTTCCATCATCACACCTGAAAATTATTTTGATCAAGACTGACCAAGAAAACCCAAACAACAAACAGAAGATAGAGAGAAAGGAAAATTGATGCAACACACTACACAATGCATGATGCCATTCCCTCTTTTTTTCTTGATAGTCTAGGTGGATTATGCACAGCCATTTTTCTTTTTAAATGCATCCTTTAATTCATGCTAGGGTCTAGTCAAAAGATTTGTTGTCTTCTAGACCAACTCAACTGCTAAGATTCTTTCTGCACTGCTATAGTCATGCTTAACCAACTTTATTCTGCCTTATGGAAACTAAACCCAAGCATAGAGATTAAACTAAAAGTATGATACAGACAAATTGGGAAAGATTCATATTATGCTCTTTTATTCACTACTAAAAGCTTTATATCTTAAAAGAAACCCAAATGAATCAATCCTTCATCAAGTGTCATTCTGTGAGCATCTTCCAAATATAGGACACTCAATCACATTTATCACAGTAACCACTGATTGATAATATTTTGACTTGTCTTCACCTGCTTCCTCTTTAAAAAAAAAATCCAGAATTACACTGTCTAGTTTCATATTTGAGTAACTTCCTTGCAAAGAACACAAGATCCACTCCAGCAGAAAATCTGAAGAGTAAATTCTGCCGCTGTGAACACTTTAAGACACATCTCTGCTTCTACTAAACCCATTTTAGAGAGCAGCTCTGGACTCTGTAATATTACTCTCAGCAGACAATAAGCTCTTCTGTTCTCCTTATTTGCCACAGTCTACAGGCCCTAAGAAGGAAAGCCTACCCAATCTGAGGGCCTGTCTGCTTTCTGCAGTAAATCCAACCTTTTTCCTGAGCCTTCCACACCATTTCCTTCTCTCTTCTTCAACCTGCCTTTAAAAACCTCTTCCATTTCTTCAGGGCCTATTATCCTCCTAACCAATCCAGTACCTCTACTCTTAAAAATATCAAGTTTTCCTTCATATAAAATAAACAGACAAAACCATTACATATAAACACAAAGGAGTGTACTAAAACAAGTTATTAAGAACTGCATTGTTCTTCTGAATTTTATTTCTCTCAAACAAAACACTATTTATTATATTTACTAAAAGCAGAAGAAAATTATATATTCGAAGTTTGATCCTGGGGTAAGTCTACTTGATAGAGACTGAAGTAGAGGAAATTACTTTTTTAGAAATAGGAATTACAAGTGCATCAGAATTTTTTATGCTTTCTAAAAAATCCTCCAAATTCTTCAGTTAGTTTGATAAGGAGACTATCAGAGAGTCAATCTCAAGCAATCAGCACAAAAATGCCTATTACCAGAGTTGGTGATATATGGACAGATACTGGTAAGTTGAACTAAAAATGAAAGAATAAGATGTTTCTAATTAATTTTTCTTTAATTACATGGCCAGCAGTCTTGACCTGTGTTGAACTCTCTTGAGAAGCAAAAAAAACCCCAAAAAAAACAAACCCAAACCCCAAATAAATTCCTCACATTTCCATGTCATCCATGGCTACCAAGCATTATAAACTTAATACTGGACAATGATGACATAATACAAAAAAAGTTTTGAGTGAAGTTTTTCTAGAACCAACCAGCTCTACTTACTCCCCCCATGACAATATCTTCACATTAAATCTTTAATCCCTGTAAAATAAATTACTCTATAGAAACATAAATGCACCTATTAGCAAACATGCAATGTTTTTAACTATTGCTGTCAAAGCTAACAAAGGAAATAATGTTTATTAGCAATATTAATAGCTTCAGCATGTTATTTTAAAAATAATAATAATGTAGTGTCAAAATGAATTATTATTTGCATGCTCTAGGACTGTCTGTCTCTCCTTACATATTCAGACACCATGTGCAAATTCCTATCAAATATCTTTGGGTATAAAGGCCAAGGTGGTAAACAGGGTTTATAAAACCAAAAAAACAACACACACAAAACCACCTTAAACAGAATTAGACCTGGAGTTTAAAACCTAGTGGCCATTTCTGAATTATGTTGTATGGGGAAAACAAAAAAAAAACCTCCAAGAACAACAAAAAGAACAAAAAACCAAAGACAAACAAAATCAGAAAACCCTGCTATTACATACAGGAATTAATTACCTGCAGTCTGTGATTTTACTGGTCTTATAAAATTGTTTTCTTCAGTCTCAAGGGAAACATACTCTATATTGGATCAAGTACTATTATTTTTTGTTAATTTACTTTGTTTTACAGAAGGGAGCTCATAGAAAACTCTAGAGACAAATGTGTGTGTGTATATATATAGATAAACAAAACTAAACCAGAAAAAACCTAACCTGAAAACACATGTATATGTGATAAATGATGCATATAAACAAGTCTAATTGCCCTAAAAGCAGCTAAGTATTAAAACTCTGTAATCATTCAGGGGCTTTAATACTAGCCTCTTACACATTAAGAAAGAGACAAAAATCTTAAAGAATGTACATGCAAAAATTTCAGCAAAGTTTAAGGAATAAATTTGAAAAATTTCTCTGGAATCTTTTCAACCAAGGACAAAGTTTGTGAAGGAGGTTTTGAACATGCAAAATGTTTTCAATCACTAACTGTTTCCCCAATCACAGAAACAAAATAAAATTACTTCTTCATCTTTCAAACAGGATTTTAAAATCATTGATTCATCTAAGAGGTAAATTGGCAATATCCACTTTTGAACCTTCCTAAAATCTAATAAAAATTTAGTTACTTCTTTATTACAACCATGACTTACAAATGTGAAGTAGGTACTTTGGAATATCCAAACATTTTATACTGACATCATAAGGTTCAATATTTAATAAGCCAAATGAATTAAGAAATCCTTCAACATAGTCTGAAGCCATGCTAGCAAAATTAAACTGTTATACTATAACGTTACTAGTGCCTTATAAACACTTTTTACTCTCCCACTCATTTTATATTCTAACACAACAGTCTTATTCTACACCAAAATCTGGCATGAACATATCTCAACAGATTTACAGAAAAAGATGACCTGACTACCCCAGTGAAATCCGTAATGTGATTTTTCACAAGGCTGTAAGTACTCAGAGTCAACTTGTATTGAGCAAAGGATTCCAATATCTCAATGGAAATTTACTCCATTAAACAATTATTTAAATAAATTAAAAAACAAACCCAACTTCATTCATATCCTATTATATCCTATTTACCAACTATTTGCAAATCTATGGATAAATTTTCAAAGGAATTTTGTTTTGCAATATTTGTCTTGTTATTTTCTTACACTCCTCTGCTAAGGTACCATTTAAAACTTAGTCCAAATGGTTCAGGTCTCCCTTCTTCACTGATATGCCAGAAAGGAAGATTCCTAATAAAAGCTCACCTATTCAGCTGCTGTCTAAGAGGTCAATAGCAGCCTCTCATCTCCCTTCTTTTCAAACAAGCACTCTCCCTTAAGCCCCTTGCTACCACACAGTAGGCCAGAGTAGGTACACTGCAGCCACTCAGTTCACTCTTTTACGTAAAAAAGGCAGGAGGTATCACTCAACACTCAACTAGGAAGCAAAGTGCAGTGCACTGTCCTGCAGCAAAATGGCAAATTCCATTTACATAAAAAAAAAAAAAAAGCTTTATAATCCCACTGCCACCCCATCAAAGAGCTACAAAGCAAGAGGGAATAGTTTAAAACTTCCAAAATATTCCGTCATACTCACGGCTTAAAAGCCAAAATCAAGTGCATCTCCTGAGCTTGTTATTATTAAGAGAAGCAGAAATGCCATATAATTACCACTGTGCTATGAAGTACATGCTGCTCTACCAGCTGAGATCAGCAGATCACATCTGCATTCCAGAGCAAGCACCTGCTGACCTTCAAAGCACAGAGCAACACAGGAGCCAAACAATTCAACGTCTGGGGCAGGGCAAGGAGAGGAGAGGAAACACTTCCCTCTAAAGCACAGTAAAGAGCAGTTTTCCTAGATAAGAAAGGGTCAACTCCAAGAAATGCGTTTTCCTAAAATGCTCCCATGTTCTTTAAATCTATCAACAATTTCAGTAATGGAAGTTCTACCCCATTTCACATTCTGTCTCATCTCCTTGTAGTAACATATATTTTCTGGAGTTACAGCTGTTCTAGGAAAAGTAGGTAACATTGTTTTTGCATACTAGTTGTTTCATTTACTGATCCAAATACTATGTTACTAATAAGTAACTTGTATTTTAATGTATCTAAGGAGCTACAAGTATGAATACTGTGTGAATTCTGTATTGCTGGTAGTTAGATGGTCTAGAATTTTTGTATTTATCAAAATTTTATTTCTTAAATCCCTCTTGTTAAAATATTTTATTAGAGAATATTATCAAGAAATTAAATCTATACCAACCTTAAAATTTTGTATTACATGTTTACATACACGAACAATACTGAAGGACATTCTTTTCCTGTCTGAACACAAAATAGCTCAAAGATTGAAACCATCCTCATTTTACAACAGTTAGACCTGGAATACCACAAAATTCTAGTAGAATTTTTTTTTAATTTAAGACAGGTAAATATACACTCCTGCTAATGTTCAGCTGTTAAAACATCACTCTACCAAAATACTCAAGAGACTGTACTTTCACTGCACCTTAAACCAGTCTAACAGTGGCCAAGGTCCTACTTTCCTTCTGATCGTAGAATTAATGTAAAGGAGGGGGTAAGATTTTGTCTAAGTGTTCTCACAACTGTGCAGCAAACATCTGGAATAAACACATATCAGCAAGACAGTTCTTCCATTTTAACCCAACCCCTGATTTGATTCACCACAAACGCTGCAAGTAAGAGAAGGGGCACAAAAGCAGAGAGATGAGTCTGGAGGTGGAATGTGACAGTGCTTCCTGGAACTGCCCTAGGACAAGTTAAAAGAATTCTGAAACTTCAGCTCCAGTGTCTGTCTGAAGTATTTCTGACGAAACCATCCTGTCAGTCACAGAGACCAGAGGTGTAACTGACACAGCTCTCCTGGCACAAGCCCTCACTGCAGTTACACAACCGCTGCTTGTCTCACTAAGGGACAGCGTGGCCAAACTGGTAAAGCTGTGCCATGAAAGGTACGTACACAACCACACACGTACACTCCTGTACTGCTCTAAGGGCCCCTGCACAGCCCGTGTCCAGCTCTGCGAGATATTTACAGTAACTCAGAGCACGAATCATGTGCAGGAGTTACCCAAACATGATCTATGCCCACTAAGGTACTCGACAACAGCGTGGGCATAGTGCAAAGGACTCCTCTTCAGGAAAGTAAGGGCAAAGGACTCCTGTTCTCTTCAGGAAAGTAAGGGGGGAAAGAAAAGATGCATTTTTCCTATCTTCTTGTGCACAGTTCTGTTTGTGATGTAGAACAACTGAAATACCCCGCAGATAAAGCATGCTTTAATCACAATTTTGAACCATCCTTTGAATTAGTCGTTTTATGAACACACAAAACCATTTGATGCAGACTCTGCAGTCAATTCTGTATATCTACCCTACTTAGGTTGTTAGCAATTCTACGTATAAAGGAATCACAGGATTCAGTTCATTTTAAATTGATTATGCTAATTCACTCAGCCTCAGAGCTTGAAGACTTGTGAAAATAGCTCAGAACAGTTTTTCTGTACTAGCTTCCCACATGGACACCCTTATTCCAAAGTGGAAGGGCTTACCTAAACACCATGAAGGCTCTAAGAGCTTCCAGAAGGGAGCAAATACAACACAGCTTCCATGATTTCCATTCATGTATGCTACCTTATTTCATCATACCTGCCTGTACTTGAACACATTCTAACATAGCAAAAACTCAAAAATACTTTCTCACAGTTCCCTTTCAGCTAAAAATAAAAAGTGAAATACATTCAGCTTGAACTAAAATACCTGTTTAGGAAAAATACAGACTAATGTATTTGTGGGTTTGAGTTTTTTCCTCCCTTCCTGAAACACTCTATAGACATATTTAAGAATCTGAAGGCATGTTACCTTAAACTTGCCTCTTATTAAGTAACTAGACCCACAGTCTTTCATTACTCTTTCCCAATGAACTGTTGATTACACGGGCTAATAATGAATAAAATTATGAAAAATGAAGTTCAATTAGTTTCCTGTGTATTTTGTGACAAGGTAGACAGGACAGCCCCTATTACCAATGCAACAGAAGAACGATACACAGGATGGGCCCTTTCAGACTTGGCATAGCCAGCCTGGAGTTGCACTGCCGGACTGGCTTTTACAGTGCCCGATAAAGCATAGCTCTGAATGAAGCTTCTTCTGTAGCCACTGACATTCATGGTACCTCCCTTCTGTGCAGACACTTTGAAGGATAGACAGGAGCAATCCATGACTTTAGAACAATTCTGTTGCAATATAATAGATTAACAAACACAGACCCGGTCCTCAAACAAAGTTATTTTTGCTGCTCACTGAGATACTTCATTTAAGAAGCAGATACTATTTTGTTAAATACTCAAGGCAAGCATATTCAAGTGTTCCCAACTCAAACATTACAAACACTAACACTGATATAATCTCAAGGGAAAATGCTGGATAAGTCAAGAGTGCAGAAGTGGACTATACATCCAACTCAGAATATTCGATGATTCTGTGAAACATCCCTACAGTGCCACATAGAATATTATTTGCCAAAATTCCTACTCTTTGCCATAAAAGAACTAAATTGATTCCTTCTTCTTAATCTATATTGCAGCAGTTTTACTTAGCTTGTCAAAGACAAAAAGATAGCCTGCATTTCAATGATAAACTTTAACCTAAAGCATTTTCTCAATTTAATACCAGCAGCAATTATTAGTGTAAAAGTGATGAAGTATAATAATGACAACAGTCCTTATTAGGATTATGAAATCTAGGCATCTAGAAACCACTTAACAGGTAAATAATTTAAGAACTACTCTAAGTACCTGCACAAGCTTAATGCAAAATAAAGAGCACTGGACTGTTAACCAGCACTTTCTTGCAGTTTATACTTACACAAATTTACCATGATAAAATGTTAACTTTATTTAAATAATCTCATACTACGTAAAGTGAACTAACCTTAGGTCTCGTACACTTCCTTCCTATTAAAGCCAAACTCCTGGAAACAAGCACAGAAGAATGAATGGAAGACTGGAATTGTTAAAGGTTTGGCTAATTTCTAGCATTGCTTTAGGTCCACAAAGGGTTGTTATCAGAGGGTACCACCATCAGCTACAATCTATCCCCTCATGCTAAACTGACTAATCCACTCCTATAATTAGGGACTGCTCTCTTTCCTCAAGTTTTTATGACATTACCAAAGACAACCAAATGAGTCTGACTCCAATGGAGACTTAAGTTTTTCTGTTTTCCATTTACTCCTAAAATCTTTAGGATTCTGCCAAGTGATAGTGAGTAGACCACTCACTAGAAATCTGGACCCATCTGGATACATGTTAACATAAAAAAAGTCACCAACTGAACACAGGAAGAAGCAGTAGATCTCGCCTTCTCTGCACAAATATTCCCACTACCAGTACTTGGCAAACCCATAGGTCTAGTCAAATCACTGACATTGTATATTTTAAATCACAGATTTAAGCAGTATTCCTAATACTAGTACTGATTAGCATCTACATAGTACTGATCCTAAAAATGCACTGGTATCACAATCACAGAATTTGAGAAACAGCTATATGGTTCAGGTAGAGAGGCATTAACTACAAATAACTGTAAATAACAATGTACAAAAGATCTCACAAACAACTATTTTAAAGTTAAGATGATCTTCACATTTCAGAGAAATGAAGCTTAAAGAAGCAGTATAAATCTCGTATTTGTTCTACCTTCAGGGTTCCAATCTAGAGCTTGTTCAACATGAAAACCCTTAAAGGTTTGCATCTACCAGAAAAACCTGGCCTCCAATATGAAAAGGAAGAAGATTCATTATTGTGATAAAATAGTGAAAACTTCTGAACAAAAAAAGAAATGGTATACTTTAAAAGATTTCAGTTTACAGGGGAAGGTTTTACCAGATGTGATGACAGAGTTGGAACCCTTGTATGTTTTCTCTGACAAACAGAAACAGTAATTAAAACCCAAACTTACACTAGAGATTCTGTAATCACGCAAGTAGCGACAGCTGGGTGGCTTCTAGCCCCTACCTCCTGCTCAGAGCAGGTTCAATATGAGGAAGTTGTTCAAGAATTTGTTGAGTTTTGAACAACTGCAAGGACAGAGATTCTGCAGTCTTGCTGATCATGCTGCTTAACTGTTTGACTACTATCATTGTAATTTTTTTCCCCACCGTCTGGTCCAAATTTCCCATGTTCCACTTGTGTCTGCCACCTCTCATCATATTCCCATGCACTTCTGAGAGCAGTCTGGCTCTTCTCAAGAGCCTCTCATTAGGTATTTATAGATAACAGGAAGATGTCCTTCTCAATAGTTCTGTCAATAACATCAACTCTTTCACCCTCTTCTCCCACAGCTTGTGTTCCAGTCCCTTAACCACCTTGACAGTTTTCTGCTCAGTTCATTCCAGTATGTATCTGGACACAGAACACCACACACGGTCTCACAAGCACAGAAGAGAGGTGAAGAATCACTTCATTGACTATATCTTGCTAATGCAACCCAGTATGGGGTTGGAATTATTTGCCATCATCATGTTCAACTTGTTCTTGGCTAGGTCATGAAGTTCTTTCCCTGATAGACTGCTTCATTTCCAGTCAGTTTCCCAACTGTACATATGGATGCATGGAGCTACTTTCTCCCAGGTTCAGGACTTGGCACCTACCTCAGCTGAGCTTCAAAAGGTTCCTGCCAGGACATTCATTTCTCCAGCCTACTAAGAACCCTTTTTCCACAGCAGCCCCAAGCTCCAATGTGCTGAAACCCCTCTCACACAAGCTTTTTTAGTCTTATGCAAGCCTTCTGAGAGACTGAGGAGAGACTAGGACCAATATAATAATGACAGCTTAAACATTCTTATGTTCACACCCTTTTTTACCTTTATGCCTTTTAATCAACTAAGCACACTCAAGCTTTATTCACCCAAACAGCTGTCCTGGTTTTGGCTGGGACAGAGTTAATTTTTTCCTAGTAGCTCGTACAGGGCTGGGTTTTGGATTTAGTCTGAGAAAAATGTTGATAACACACTGATGTTGCTGGGTACAGCTTACTGTAAGTCAAGGACTTTTTAGTTTCCCATGCTTTGCCAGTGAGCACATGCACAGGAAGCCAGGAGGGGGCACGGCCAGGACAGCTGACCCAAACTGGCCACGGGGATGTTCCATCCCATAGAATGTCACACTCAGTATAGAAACTGGGGATTGGCTGGGAGCTGCCAATTGCTACTGGCATGGGCTGGGAACAGGTGAACAGGTGGTGAGCAACTGCACTGTGCATCCCTTGTCTTTCTCTGCTTTTATCTCTCTCTCTCTCTTTGTAACCTCTTTCCATTATTATTATTATATTTTACTTTATTTCAATTATTAAACTGCTCTCATCCTAACACATGGGTTTTACCTTTTTCCAATTCTCCTTCCTAGCCTATTGTGGGGAGTGGGGCATCTGAATGAGCAGCTGCACAGTACTTAGCTGCCCACTGGGATTAAACAGTGACAACAATCCCACTGCACTCACTAAACCTCTACTGACTTCAATGTGACTATTCTTACAATTCAAAAGTTAAGCACACGTATCAGCATAAAATGGATACTGCTTTTAAAAAAAATATCTTGCTGACTCATGAACCATAACAGAAGACATCTCATTCTTATAAATACCTGCATTGATTCTGCACAATAAATAGGAAGAAAATCAAGAATCCTACTAAGCACAATTGCAAGTAGAAGTTTCCACAGTAGTGAATTCAATGTCTAGCACCCAAGACAGCCCAAATATAAACAAACTAAAGCAAAGTAGTTTTTTTGAGCCTGAAGATTAAATATCTATGGCTTTTCCAAACAGCAAGAAATTTTCAGAGATGTTACGTAGTATCTCACTTACTGACATAAATCACAAGACCACTCACTACAGGCAATAATAAAAGCCAACACCAGAGCTACTCACTAGGTCTTTACAAGTCTAAGAAAGGTACGGCAGACTACAGTTATTTTTCCCTTCCCTTTTGCCTGTAAATCAGTGAAATACATAGCAGACTCCAAAACAAACACTCATTTCCTTCTTGGAAATCAAGTACTTGAAGTTTTGTTATTAACCTACTATCTTTGCTTGAATGCTGTTTTGGGTTCAAGCAAGTTACAAATTTCAACTGCTACTTCAGATATCTGTTCATGAAGATACTCATATTCCATAACTGCAGTTGGGTTTAATTTACTCTTAGCTCTACCTGGATTTACCTACCATAAGTGTTTGTCTCTTCATACTTGTAAGAGAATAACACTTTGCTAGAAGAAACCTATGTTTCCCAATGTGTTAACTTCAATTATCAGATTAGAGTTTTCACTGCAAAAGGTATCACTTAGTAGAAAACACCTTATATTTCCACATGATAAAAGAAAGTGGATGGCCAATTAAACATTGAATCCTTTACTACTAGCATAATATAACTTCTTCAAAGTAAACACTGGTGCTTTATCAAACTACAGAAACAAGTCACACGTAATGTTTAACATACCTGATCAATTACAACACGTCTCAGCATCAGTCTTTAAGTGACCACAAGATCTTTCAATGTTTCTATTCATTATTAAATGCCAGGCACATCCTCTCTCTCCTAAGACAGCAGCTACTTATAAACAGACAGCAGGTAAGGATTTGGCTACCCACTGCAGCATTCCAGTACCTTAATCTAAAAATAATACCAGCTAACCTTCACCAAAACTTTTTCCTACTTAGTAAAAGTGGGATGCTATTCTTCTTCCACCATTTTATTGGTTTCTCCATCATGCTGCAGCTTCATACTTTTGTTCAAAAAATTTTGCAGCTTTAGAATTTCAGCCCATAAAACCCACAAGATGACAGATTAATGAAATGACAGAACAAGAAAAGAGATAAAGTGGAACATCTGATCCCTTGCCTACACATATTTAACCAGTCAAGTTACTACCTAGATTAACTTAACAACTTCATCTTTGTTACAGATGTACAATACCTCAACTACCTTAGAACTGTAAAGCTTTCTCCACACACAAAAGTAAAAAGTTTCAAAAACATACTTTAGAGAGCACTCCTAACAAAGAAACTTTAGTTAGCTTTAGCTATTTAAGTCAAATATTTAAGAGATGCAAAGTTACAAGTATCTCTCTTAAATAACATGTTGTGTTTGTAACAAAACTAGAAATAATAAAGCAAGCAGAGCAGAAACACTTTTCTGCAAGTGTGAAAAGACTTTAAACGCTTTTACAAAACACTCAAAAAGTCTCAGACTCAACTTAAAAATATGAAAGATCGTTCATCTCTTATCTGTAAACCAGAGAGCAAGGTAGTATTTCACATTTTAGTTATTTTCCAGAAATTGCACTCAAGTCAAGGAAACAGAAAGTGCTAAGTAATACAAAAAGTATACTCAGCCCTGAGCAGGAAGGATTCATAGATCCTTATCCATAGCAAGGATAAACACGCTTTACAGAATTCTTTCTTCATTTGGAATTTAGCATTTCCAACACATACTCAAACGCAGAAGGAATTAACTGTCATCCAGCTGCTCCCTTTAAAAACATTTCTGGTTCCACAACTCTATTTCAGCATAAAGGTGAGTAGTGGAAGAAGACAGAGGACAAACTTCCTGTGTACTTTTCTCCCTGTGTGCCTAGCCCCTTCCCAGGCATTTGTGCTCCTATTTGTGTTCCTCCACCTAGGAGGAAAGAGGGGGAACTGCTCTTCAAATAGTTCAAAGCATTAAATCAAGAATAATTTAAGAACAGATAATGTGAGCCACTTTGCCTTCAGACAGGGACTTACAAATTTCTAAACAACAAATTCAGCATCACCACTCATTAAAAAGATTTATTTCTTTTTGAAGAAACCATGTTTAATAATAATTTTAGTAAATAGTAAGAAAACTCCTTTTTTTTTGCTTTGTTTTGTGATTTGTAATACTTAGCTGGACCTTCATTCATCATCCCACTCCATATGTTTTCACACCCAGAGATAATGACACCACAGTTTGACTGCCCTGGAATGTACAAACATTCGCAAAAAAACTTTGCTTGCAACTTTGATAACCATTGAGTAATGCTGAAATTTTGCATTCAAGACATGGGAGTTAGTATAGCCTGTAAATAGCAATTTTATACATACTAATACATCACCATGACACTTATGTAGCTTGCTAATGGCAGAAGAAAAAGAACTATCAAGAGTCTGCTGTACTATGGTTTTGAAATTCCATTAATTGAATTTCATAAGAATTATGACCTTTTTTCTGGCTAGCTTTAGGCAGCTCAAAGGCTATTTTATATAATATCCACTTCCAAAATTCTGCAACTGAGCCCTGCAGACTAAACAAACAGAAATAATCAAAAATGTGCACACTGGATCAAACCTTTACAGTAAGAAAATTTACCACGGACCGCCCCCAAAACCTATGTAAGTTAAGGTTTCTCCTTTTTTCTACATAAAGCAAAGGGAAGGGGGTTCAAAGCCTTTAGAAAGCACTTCCAAATAGACTTCTTTGTTTCCACAGTATCAGCTGGTTATATGGGGTATGAGGTCTGCATTCTCTAGCTTTGGTATAAAGGTATCCACCTAGAAATTTCTCTTGGTCTCCATGCAATTCTGCATTTGCTGTGCAATAGCTTGGCAAAATCAGCCTGGGCTCTAAAGACAGCTGTAAAAAAAGGCCCTTACATTTTTCTAGGGGCTAGTTCAAGCTGCATAGCAACAATGTTGTTAGCACACAATTTAAAAGTACATCAACTACTGCTACCCTAAACGCGTTCTCCTTAAGCCATTAGTACCTTTCAAAAATTATCCTCTCAATTTTTGCTCTGTGAATATGTCCAGATTTCAGAAACACCAGCTTTAAGAGTTACATATTCACATTAATATTTCACAAGCATCTAACCTGCAACATCATCCCAAGTAGGACGACAATGACGACACAACCATTAAAACCTATCTGGCTGACGTCCACCAACTCAGACACACACACAGCAAAAGCTGTATTGATGCAACCCTGCAAACGCTGCTATATATTCCCCCAAACTGATCAGAACTTCTTTACTGCTGCCCTGAAAGTAGTCAGCCTCTCTTACTGACCACCACATACCTCTGAACATACTGATCGGGAAACGAGGTAACATGACTGAAATGAGTGAGGCTTTAAAAGCATCCATCTGAAGGTGAGTAAGCCTGCAGTGGGATAAAGGAAGTTCTGTATACAGGCAAGCTAAACGGGGGTTTAATGGCAACCGCTAAAAAAACCCCAAACATTAAACCCGTACCCTGCAGCCTCTGGCACTGGCGAGCCAAAGGGGTCAGCTGGAGGGAATGTGTGGGATCACGTACCCCCACCTCACCCTC